>CM038147.1:430144855-430654386 GCA_021437245.1 Aegilops speltoides | reverse complement strand
TGTCGTCCCTTGGCTTGGAGGGAGTGGCGCCGCTCACTGGCTTGGAGGGGCGCATCCGCCCCTTGGCTTGGAAGGGGGGGGGCGCTGCCCCCTAACTTGGAGGGGTCTAGGGCTGGCGCACCCCCTCTCCCCACACACCCCTTGGTTGCCGGAGCGGTGGTTCCGAAAGGTGGGCGCGGCGACACCTTTCCCGCACGTATCGTTGTGTGGGTGCTCGTGTGTTGCCTCAGTCGTGTGGGCGATAAGGTGACTCATTCAGGGGCGTCTGTCATGTGGGTGTGGTCTTCGCTACTATCCGCCTTGTCTCGCGTGTCGTGTGTATCTTTCCTTGGCTGGCCATGGTCGTTGGATCTGGTTGGGGGGAGGGACTGGGGGTTGAGTCCCGAGCGAAAGCTTTGCCTAACTGTGTCGGTGCCGGTGATAGTGATGTTGTGTGTCATTTTCCTCCTTGGAGGTGTCATCATGGGTGACCCCATTCACCATGGGCTCTGAGTTAAAACCATTGGTCTGACAGGTTCTAGATTAGGCGGTGGCAGCATTGTGGCATTGTTTCCTCCGTGGAGGCTCCGTCTCGTGAGGAAGGTCCTATGTTGCTGGTTGTGGGGGAGAGTTTTTGTGATCGACAACTTCTTCTCATCGTGTGTCGGGTCCTTGCCTCGACGGTGGTGCTCTCGTGCGGAGCTAGGTTCGACGAGGTGGTTGTGCTCGAAAACCTCCCTTTGATGTCCTGGCCCTAGCCTCCATCTGTGTTTTAGGGTGGTGAGCATTCCATCTTTTGATGGTGTGGCGCCTCTCGAGCCAGGGCGATGAGCTAGAGGCTCCTGAGGATGGAACGGGATGGCGTTGGTCTGGGGCGCCCAAGCGATGGCATTGGCATAGCCACCTCTGCCGGCTTATCTCCGCCTCGAGCCGCTTCCATTCGCATCATTGGTCCTTGGTGCAGGCTCCAGTGTCTCACTTTCTTACTTTTTGAGCTATGTCGCTGCTTCTCGGCACCCATGTATTTTGCCGGAGCTCTTTCTTTTACTTTGTGCTATTGCGTTGTGTTGTACCGTTGGTTGGAAGGGCTTCATTAATTTAAAGTCGGACATCAGCCTCATTTCTTGAATAATAAAAAAAAGAAAAAAAAATTACTTTACAGTTACACTAGCCAGCACCGGGGCGAATTATTTGACAGCTCACTCATTCCTTATCAGGTCGAAGCAGGTAAGGAGTTCCTTAGCCTGCTACCAACCCAGAAACAAAGGAAATCTGAAGAAGATGCTTAACCATGAGCTTAATTGACAACAGGCTCTGGCCACTATTGCAAGGTCGCACACCAACCCATCTTGGCGAAGATCTTGTCCAGGTGCAACAGGTGTTTCCGTACGCGGTATACGTGCAGCGTGTACATGAGCGCGGCACAGGTCACCAGCAGGAAGGACAGGACGATGAGCTCGCTGAAATCCTGTTTGGGTGCACACATTGTAGATTGTAAATGGTAATCGTCGAATTCATCTCCTCGTTTGTTAACAATCATAGTAGTACTAATTAAAAGGAGCTGATCGATATGCTCGCGCACCTTGGGGTCGGAGACGATGATGCCCATGATGTAGGTGAGCAAGTCGAACATGGACTGCAGCGAGTTCTGGACCCCTCCGACGACGCACCGGTCGGAGTCCGGGACGCTGTCCTGCATCAGCTGCATGACCGCCAGGTCGAACATCCAGAGGCCAAGGCGCGACGCTGCGACGCCGGCCATGAGCACCCACGCCGACGCCACGCCGTCGCTCACCCAGATGGAGCCGACGCAAAGCAGCAGGCAGCACCACTGCAAGCCCATGTCACCGCAAGAAACCCATCAAATACCCCATCAGTCCAAGCAATTGAGTAACAAGTGCAGTGAGTTTGTGGGTACTGAAAATGGGTGATCGATCGACGTGCCTGCATCCAGACGGACCAGAGCCCCGTTCGAAGCGTGGACACCCACGAGTGCACCACCGGGTACAGCAAGGTCGCCGCGATCCCGACGACGGCGCTGAACCCCCGTGCCAGGCTGATCACGTACGCCGGGATGCCTTTCCAGTCCAGAGTTGCAGTCATCAGCGTACCAAAGCTGCAAAGGCAACACAAAATTGCATGTAAAAATGCACATTCTTGCTGAATGCATGCATACAAGAGGCTCAGTGCCTCGGCGTACATTTTTCCATGCCTTGATTACCTTAGTACTGTGAAGTAGAGGATGGCAAGAGCAACCCCTGGCAGCATCACCTCCTGCCTCATGTACACCGCCCATGAGTCCCAGCAGGGCAGGATGGAGAGCCGCTCCGTAACACCCACCCTCCAATCCGACGCGTCCTGACCGCACCCTTGCACCTCCTCGTCAGCCGGTGCCACCACCAGCGCTGCCGTCGACTCCCTTCTCAGCTGGACGTCCTCGCTGAGAGCAGGCACGCCGTTGTACACGGAGACGAAGAGCCAGTACTGCAGCCACACCGAGGCGACGTTCCACAGGGCAAGCGCCACCGCGGAGGCCTGCGTGGAAACGAAGCTGATGATGAACCCGGACAGGACCGGCGCCAGCAGCTTGCAGCTCAGGTCGATCCTCCGGATCATCGAGTTGGTCTTCGTCAGTACCGCCGGTGGATGCCCGCCGCAAATCACCACCACCCTGCATGCATCGTCGCACAGTTGATTAGTGCCACTAAACGTATAGTACATGTTATCTCCGCTCCTCTGTTGAGTTGAAAGTTTGATTTGTATACCATTCTCGCTCAATCAGTATGGTGCCGGCAAGAGTTGAGAGGGCCGCGAGCGCGCCCGACAGGTTAGTCACCACGACTAGAGCTAAGAAGACCGGGAAGCTTGTGTCTTTCAGCTTATCGTAGATAAGCAGTCCGGTTACCGAGACCCCAGCGGTGATGAAGGATAAGCTTTGAACCAGCAGCCATAGGCCCAAAACCTGCAGTGCAACCAAGCATATTCTTCACTGAGGAAACTTTGGTACATGGAAGAAATATGGAGTAATTTGTCACTAAATCAGGAAATGCAGAGTAATTCAACGGTATGGCTGATGAAAATTATCGTTTACAGTTTGATGGTACTACGGGGTATTTGGTTTTATGCCACAATTTGTCGGAGAAAAATTACACTATTACGCATTATGAGTTGCCATCTTCTATTAACACACTTCAGTTTCATTTTGTTTTTGAAAAGGGTTTACTTTAGTTTTCCATTTAGCTTTTCAGAGTCTTCGGTGCATACACTGCAAGAACTGTTCTCCCGATCTCTTCCATATTCAGATTATATTGGTCACAATTGGGAAACCAAAAAGGTTTACCATATTTATCCTTTTGTGTATGTGTAAAATAAGTTATTTAGCCCCCCTGCCCCACCACCACCACCACCTGCGCAGAAAAGGAGTTATTTAGGGAAAAAATAGAGATATTTAGGCCCTCTTCGGGACGGCCCACTCCCTCCGCTCCGCTCGATACTGGAAACGAGGAGCGACAGAATAGCTGCTCCCCAAATATAAACTACGCCCTGCTCCGCTCCACCATTTCAGCTCCACGGAGTTGGGAGCTGGAGTGTTGCCGAACGGGCCCTTAAGCTGCACAAACACCAAGTGGTATGCAGCTATGAAATTTTGTTGTTGCACCCCAACAAAAAATATGTTAAGTTAGCAGCTTAATAGTTCCAAAAAAATTTGGCAACAAATTAAAATGAATTCTCTAATGTAAAAATATCTCAAGCCAGATTAAGTTTGGTATTCTCTCTTTTATTTTGTTAGACCCATGTCCAAAAAGTCTTGTAGCAATGCATTCTTTTACATGAAAAATAAATTCAGTATTTGGGAATATAGGATACGCGAGCCAATACTTCTATGCATGCCTTGCGCTCTGCACTTCATATTTTTCACTCTTTAGTCCAAATACCAACGATCAATGGGTAGGGTTTAACTCCAGTAAACTCTCCATACCCACATGCATGAGATGAACAGCTAATGACATGGGTTTGTGTAATCAAGAATCAAGATGATGTGGATAGTTGCACATGTTAGGAGAATTAGAGGTAGTGGAGTCAACAATATGGGATTTGTACGTTGAGGTGGGGCGTACATATTGTTGACTTGTATAATCAAGATCATGTGGATAGTTGCACAATTTGGAGTCAACAATATGTTCAAGTTTATCTACTACTATTATCTACTATGCCACTAAACCGATGATAATATTTTGGAGTTTTCCTGTTGGTGGTTGTCCCTGGACAGAAGGATACCCATCGAATCTTTCTGTGCAATCACTAGTAGTACTCCCTCCCTTTCTAAATACAAGTCTTTATAGAGATTTCAACAAATGACTACATACGGAGCAAAATGAGTGAATCTACACTCTAAAATATGTCTACATGCATCTGTATGTTGTAGCCTATTTGAAATGTCTAAAAAGACTTATATTTTGGAACGGAGGGAGTAGGTTTCAGTGCATGATTCTGCCAGGGAAATTCCATGACGACACAGCAATTTTCCCAATTACCAATGTCCAATGAGCAAATTCTCATTGCCTGACTGGAAACACACAGCGTTGATAAACTTGAACAGTCTAATACGGCCACGGACCTGAAGATATGTGAGCCTCTCGACGAGGGTGCCAACCATGGGGCCGAAGACGACGACGGAGGAGGCCTCGACGACGCCGTAGACGGCCGCGAAGAGCAGCGAGCCCGGCCAGATGCGGATCATGTACAGCCCCACCGAGAACTCCCACATACTGGAACGGGGACGCGATCAAATAAGGGCGCGTGGTAGAACTGAACAAGTGACGAAGGCGCGCGCCGCGCACGTACCGTGCACCCCATCGGGCGAGGAAGTGGCCGACGTAGAGGCGGCGCAGGAGGGACGCGTCCAAGCCCCCGCCGCCGTGGCCGTCGAGGAGAGGCACGAGATGGCCGCCGCTCCCCACCCCCTCCATCTACGGCAGTGAGTCGGTGGCTCGCGCTACGTACCGAGGTGAGTGGAGGATCTATGGTACGTATATATGGGGGAAGGCCCTCGCCGGCGGGAGACAGAGGAGGAGGGCAGATACCATGGGAGGGCAGATCGATGACGTTGACATTATTACCCTGATCTATGCAACGATGGATCGAACCGTCGCGAGTCGTCGCTACCTTCCGCTTGTTTTCTATCGCCGCTCCCCCGGCCATCGTTTGCGTGCGGGCAGGTGCAGCAGGCGGGGAGATTCTCTCATGGGGCTACGACCCAACCCACTACACTGGTTCTATGGGACGGTTCGCCGTATATATACATACAGTATTGAAAGGGAAGCATCATGAATCACGGATCTGCCGCGAACGCCGTTGTTGCACACTCGTCGTATGGTATAATATTGTCAGCACCGTGACGAACGGTTCCCCCACAGACGGCACCCTTATTCCATCCTGCGCATAGTTTCGAGCGTACCGCGGCGGATAGCCAGGTACCGCGTACCGCACGCAAACATGTTGGGTCAGCCCAGTTTGGCTTTTCCTGTGTGTTTTCCACTGGTTTTGGGACCATCCCTGAACCGGTTTTTCTTTTTTTTTGTGTGTGTGTTTTTTTGGGTGGGTTTCTTCAGGTTTTTCTCCATTTTCTTACAGTTTTTTTTACTTTTTAAAATTCTTGAAGATTTTGTGAAACCCAAGAACTTTTTCTGAAATCCGAGAATATTTTCCAAAATTTAAACGCTTGGCAGCCCATGTATACTTAAAACGCTAGGCAGGAACGGTGGTTCAGCACCCTAACGAACGGTTCACATACAAACTACACCTATCCCGCGCGTAGCACGTCTCCTAGAGCGTGGCAAATAGCCAGGTACTGCATATCCTCCCGCTACCGCACACAACATGTTCGGCCAGCTCAGTTTGGCTATTCCCGTGTGTTTCCCACTGGTTTTGGGAAAATCCCCTAACTGGTTTTTGCTATGTTTTTCCGGCTGATTTTCTTCATGCTTTTATTTTCCCTACTTTTTTCCCATTCCTTTTTTATTTTTATTTTTTCAAATCCGTGACATTTTTTCAAATTTCAAAACATTTCCTTGATTAGTGAACATTTTTGAAATCTGGAATTTTTTTATAAAACTCTGGGAATAATTTATGAAATTTAAGAACCTTTTTCTATTACAAGAATATTTTTTGAAATTACCCAAACATTTCTTTGAATCATCAATGTTTTTTAGAAATTTGGTAACATTTTTCAAAATTCACAAACATTTTTTGAATCGATGACCATTTTTTGAAATTTGGGAACATATTTTGAGTTGGAAAACACTTTTTAATTGATGAGCATTTTTTTAATTAATAATAATTTTTAATCTGCAAGCATTTTTTGAACCGACGAACAATTTTTTATATTCACAAAACTTTTTTGAATTGGCAAACATTTTTTTTAATTCAGCAAACATTTTTGAATCGGTGAACACTTCTCAAATTTTGTCAACTATTTTTTAAAGTTGCGAACTTTTTTGAAAGTACCCATTCTTAGGACTCCAAGATTTTGCCCAAACAACCATACTTCCAAGATACTGTTCAGTCTTTTTAGAAAAACTAGATGATTCCTCACGCATTGCTGCAGAAACACCAAGTGGTATGCAGCTATGAAATTTTGTTATTGCACTCCAACAAAAAATATGTTAAGTTAGCAGCTTAAGGGCATGTACAACGCCCGGTGCTTAGCACGGGCGCCAGGATCAGATTCCTGGTTGATTGGGCAGTTATCACTGAAATCCCAGCGTTTTGTGTAGCATCGATGCAAGGCCATGCGCCGAGCGCTTCCTTGTTTTCCTTCCCATGCGAAGCGCCCGGGCAGTTCAATTTAACGCATGTAATTAGCGCCTGCCATTGTAACGTAGGTCGCTTAGGCACTTTTTTAATTCGGTAATATTTATTCTTTTCACTGTTAGCGTCTTTGCAAGCGTCTACCATTGTAGATGCCCTAATAGTTCCAAAAAAATTGGCAACAAATTAAAATGAGTTCTCTAATGTAAAAATATCTCAAGCCAGATTAAATATGGCATTCTCTCTTTTATTTTGTTAAACCCATCTCCAAAGAGTCTTGTAGCAATGCATTGTTTCCCATGAAAAATTGATTCAGTATTTGGGAATAGAGGATACGCCAGCCAATACTTCTATGCATGCCTTGCGCTCTGCACTAAGACGTGGATATATCTACATGGCACTTGGCAGGATCCATTGAAGAGTGGTGGGATAGAAGAACCGGCATGAATATTCCATCACGCAAGGCCATGGCCTCTCTCATCATGCTTGTCTCTTGGGCAATTTGGAACAAGAGGAATGCCAGGTCTTTCGACATAAAAGTGCACCACCACCGATCATCCTCAACATCATCCTCGAGGAAGTGAAGCTATGGGTCGCCGCGGGTGCAAAGAAACTAGGGGAAATCATAATACGCGAGTAATTGTCATGCGGTGTTGTATGGACACTTGTAAAACTCTATTCCCCTCTTAATTAATATACGAGGCAAATCTTTTGCCCTGTTTCAAAAATATATATATAGCTTTCACTCTTTAGTCCAAATACCAGCGATCAATGGGTAGGGTAAACTCTCCATGCACACATGCATGAGATGAAAGGCTAATGGCATGGGTTTGTGTAATCAAGATGATGTGGATAGTTGCACATGTTAGGAGAATTAGAGGTAGTGGAGTCAACAATATAGGATTTGTACGTTGAGGTGGGGCATACATATGTCTACTAACCACTACACCCATGATAATATTTTGGAGTTTTCCTGTTGGGGGTTGTCCCTGGAGAGAAGGATACCCATCGAATCTGTCCGTACAATCACTAGTACTAGTAGGTTTTACTAAATGATTTTGCCAGAAAATTTTCATGACAACACGGTAATTTCCCCCCAAGTTAATAATTACCACGTCTTTCAAAAGAGGCATTTGCGAACCAACCTGTGGTTGGATAGTTAGAGGGACTGTGGTATTCTCAGCCCACCAGGGTTCAAATCTTGGTGCTCGCATTTATTCCTGGATTTATTTCAGGATTTCCGGCGATGCGCATTTAGTGGGAGGAGACGTTTCCGTCGACGACGAGGCGCTTATGGTGCTCATAGGGGTAACGTGTGCGTGTGTGCGTTCATAGGGTTGAGTGTATGCGCGTGTATATGAGCGCTTGTGTCTGTACTGATGTTAAAAAAAAAGGCATTCAAATACCCAAATTACCAATGTCCAATGAGGAAATTCCCATGGTCTGGAAACACAGAGCGTTGAAAAATTGAACAGTCTAATACGGTCACGAACCTGAAGATATGTGAGCCTCTCGACGAGGGTGCCAACCATGGGGCCGAAGACGACGACGGAGGAGGCCTCGACGACGCCGTAGACAGCCGCGAAAAGCAGCGAGCCCGGCCAGATGCGGATCATGTACAGCCCCACCGAGAACTCCCACATGCTGGAACGAGGGCACGATCAGATTTGGGCGGTAGAATTGAACGAGTGGCGAAGGCGCGCGCGCCTTGCACGTACCGTGCACCCCATCGGGCGAGGAAGTGGCCGACGTAGAGGCGGCGCAGCAGGGACGCGTCCAGGCCGCCGCCGCCGCCGTCGTGGACGTCAAGGAGAGGCACGAGGTGGCCACAGCTCCCCGCCTCCATCTACGGCAGTGGGTCGGTGGCCCGCGCTACGTACAGAGATGAGTGGAGGATCTAGGGTATATAGGGGGTGAGAAAGCCCTCACCGGCCACAGAGGAGGCATGGAACATGCGTGTGCGCGCGTCGTCAAGGGGAGGGGAGGGGCAGCACCATGGGAAGACAGATCGATGACGTTGACATTACCCTGATCTATGCAAACATCCAACCGCCGCGAGTCGTCGCTATCTTCCGCTTGGTTTTTGTCGCCGCTCGCCCGCCGGCCTCATCGTTTGCGTGAAGGTGCAGCAGGTTGGGAGATTCTCTCATGGGGCTACCCACTACACCAGTTCCATGGAACGGTTCGCCATGTACAGTATTGAAAAAGCATCGTGAATCACGGATCTGCCGCGAACACCGTTGCTACATACAAACTGGTATAATAGTGTCAGCATTTTTTTTTTTGACATCATAATATTGACAGCAGTTAGCAACCTGACGAACGGTTCATGCACTGAGTGCACCTATCCGCGCGTAGGGCACGAGATGCCGGGAGCTCCTATCTGCAGCTCCCTGCGGGAGGTCCTATGCGCCCAACTCTGCGTCAAGATGCCGAGCGTTCGCACAGGGGTGTTCGTTCGTGGGCTTACTGGGCCGTGTCGAACTGTTTCGCGGGATTTCAACTGCTTTCTAGCGCGTTCTCAAACTGGCTGTCGCGTTCTACTGTTTCTCTGTAGAGCGGAAAAATGTAACGCTCGAAAAAAGGGGGCGCTTGGTAAGGATCGAACTAGAGAGCAGGTGGTTCAGGCAAACTGGTGTTTTTCTAAAATCTGGAACATTTTGAAATCTAGAATTTTTTTCTAAAATGCGAACAATTTTTGAAAGTTCTGAACATTTTAAGAAAACTCAAACATTTTTTCAACACACAAACGAATTTTGGAGACGCGGACATATTTTTTTGGAACGGAAACATTTTCTAAACTACCCAAAAAACTGAACAGGAACAATTTTTCAAATTTCAAAACAAAATTTGGAAACACAAACAACTTTTGAGTTTCCCAAATATACTTGGAATTTGTGACATTTCTTTAAAGCACAAACATTTTCTAAATCTTAAGAACAAATTTTGAAACAAAGAACAAATTTAGAAGCACGAACAATTTTTTAAAGCACGAACAATTTTTGAATGTTGAGAACAAATTTTGATATGGAGAACAAATTTGGAAGCTCGAACAATTTTTGAAAGCACGAACAATTTTTAATCTTGAGAACAAATTTTGAAACAGAGAAAATTTTGGAAGCACGAACAATTTTGAATGTTGAGAACAAATTTTGAAATGAAGAATAATTTTTTTAAGCGCGAACAATTTTTGAATGTTGAAAACAAATTTTGAAATGGAGAACAAATTTGGAAGCGTGAATTTGAAATGGCAAGATTTTTTGAAACTCCCAAACATAATTTGATATGTGAACAAAAAGAAGACAAAAGAGAAGAAAAAGGAATTGAAAAATGAAATAAAGAAACAGAAAAACGAAGAAAGAAAAAGAAAAAAAAAACAGGAAAAAGAACAAAGAAACGAACATTTTTTGAATCTTGAGAACAAATTTTGAAACGAAGAACAATTTTCAAAATTCCCGATCAAATTTGGAAGCAAGAACAGTTTTGCAAAAGCACGAACTTTTTTGAATCTTGAGAACAAAATTTGAAACAGAGAACAATTTTGAAAAATCCAAACAAATCATTCGTGCTTTTCTAAAAATCCAAACAAATTTTGAAACGGAGAACAATTTTTAAAATAACAAACAAATTGTAAACTGGAGAAGAATTTTGAAAATCCCAAACAATTTTGAAATGTGAACATTTTTTAATACATGAACAAAATTTTGAAAAAGAAGAACATTTTATGAAATTTGTGAACAATTTTTGACAATAGGCATTTTTTGAAATCCATGCCATTACTTTCAAATTTAAAAAATAATGAACAAAAATAATTCAAACAAATTTTGAAAAAACAGGAACATTTTCTAAAAATACGGAACAAAAATTTGATAGCAGAAACATTTTTTGAATTTGTGAACAAATTTTGTAAAATGGGAACATTTTTTGAATTTGTGAACAATTTTGTAAAATGGGAACATATTTTGAATTTGTGAACATATTTTTTAAAAGAAGATAAGAACACATATGAAAATAAAAACTAAAGAAAGAAAATGTGTTGAAAAGAGAAATTAACTTGAAAAGGAAAACAGAAAGAAAACAAAAAATAAAAGAAAAGAAAAGAAAATGTTCTGAATATGAAAATATTCAAAAAACATTCGAAAATTCGAAAATTCAAAAAGAACATTTTTTAAAAGCAAGAACATTTTTCGAAAATTAAGAACAAATCTGAATATGTACTTAGTTTAAAAAGACAAAATAACGTTGAAAAAATAACAAGAAAACTAAAACGAAAAATAAAGAAAGAAGAAATTAAAAAAATAAACAGAAAAGAAAAAAACCGGTTTAGGGAACCATCTAGAAGGTTCCCAAAACCAGAGAAAACCGGCTGGGAAACTCTAGAAGGTTCCCAAAACCGGATACACTGGAACACGTTAAATGGGCCGGCCCAAGGATAGCGCTCAATCGTTGGCTCTGTGCGTTTGGTCGACTCTTTGACGCAGCGAGCGTCTAATAGGAAATTCCGCTCCCTGCGGCCGATTTTCGGCCGCACGCGGACTGGGCGGCCCATGAAGCTAGCGACCAGAAGCGAATAGCGGGGGATCCAACCAAATATATCCGCTACAGAGGACGTACAGCAAGCCAGTTGAGCTGGCGAGCGTTCATGATTACCCCCTCCGTTTCTAAAAATAAGTTTTTTTTTGAAATTTCAATAAGGACTACATATGAATGGATGTATATAGAAGTATTTTAGAGTATAGAGTTACTCATTTTGCTCCATATATAGTTTGTATTGGAATCTCTAGAAAGCCTTGTATTTAGGAACGAAGGGAGTACAATGCAGTGCAAAACAATAAGATACAACGTCAATGCAGATCCGAAAAATTTCTGAAATTTCAAACAC
The DNA here is from genome assembly GCA_021437245.1 of Aegilops speltoides. Lineage (NCBI taxonomy): Eukaryota > Viridiplantae > Streptophyta > Magnoliopsida > Poales > Poaceae > Aegilops > Aegilops speltoides. The sequence goes on along the minus strand of CM038147.1, from coordinate 430,642,715 downwards.
ACTTTTTTTAGAAAAAACATAGATGTTTATGAAACACAAACACTTTAAAAGTTTGTGAACAAATTAAAAAGAACATCTTTGGGAAATGTGAAAAATTAGAACTCCTAAAAAAGCAAATTGAAAACATATTTTTGTTTAAACGGGATTTTTCTGAAATTCCAGAAACAAATTTGAAAACCAGAACATTTTAAAAAATGTGAACAAGATTTAAAAATTAGCAAACATTTTTTGAAACTTCCAAACATAATTTGAAATTGCAATTTTTAAAATTGGCGAACAATTTTTGGGACAGAAACTTTTTATTGAAATCCTGAACTTCTATGAAAATTTTGAACAAAAGCATAAATAAAAGAAAAGGAACAAAAATGAAAGAAAGAAACATAAAAATAAAAATAAAAATAGAAGGAAAATTAAAAACTAAAAGAAACCGATGAACTAATTAAATACAAAAAAAGGGTTAAACCAGGGTTTCCAAACTGGGTGCGATGTACTCCCTCCGTCCCATAATATAAGAACGTTTTTGACAGTACACTAGTGTAAAAAAACGTTCTTATATTATGGGACAAAGGGAGTACTTGTTAGCTATCTTAGATGGGCCAACCCAGTTTGACAGCTAGCTGACTGATAGGTTGTGATGACCCCGGAACGCTTGAAGCAATGGCATGTTTGGAGGTTCTTTCCCTCGCAGCTGATCTGAACCTTCGAAGGCTTATTATTGCATGCGACGCGGAAGCGGTAGTTAAACAGATTAATGGAGGAAGTAAAACTATCTACAGCCAGATTATACGTGAGATCAACATTCGTCGTCAGGAGTTCGAAGTGGTCCAGATTATTCATGAATGCAGAATGTCCAATATAGAGGCTCACAATTTTGTAAAAAGCGTTGTATCGTTAGCTCATGGTCGATATAACTGGCTGCTGCAGCCGAATGACACTACAATTGTACCATATATTATAATGCAATAAAAAGACCATGATTTCCCTAAAAAAAAGATAGGTTGTGTGCGAACTGACGACTACTTGATGTGGAATGCGTCAAATAGGAAATCTCTGAGATGCCGACCAAACGCGGGCTGCTGTGTGCACAAAACTAAAATGGGCTGGCAGCCCATGTACATTTCAACGCTTGGCAGGAAAGGCGGTTCAGCAAGGAGAGCAACTAATTAACGAGCACTCCTTTGGAAGCCTGGCAACGATCAGCGTCACTTGGTGCGCTCTCAGCGGTTTGCCACGTGTCGCGCTTTGGACGCTCCCTCCGGATTTTTTTTTTAATTTTTTCGCACGCGTTTTCGGCTTTCAAAACGGTTTTTTTCCTGGGTTTTTTGATGTTTTGGTTTTCCACCGGTCTTCCCTAACTTTTCGATAAAAAAAATTTGAATTTTTTTTGCGCAAAGAAACACATTCTTTTTTCTTCGCGAGAGGCACGACCGTGCCTCTTGGAAACGGAAAAAAATGTGTTTTTTGTTTTTTTTTTCCTTTCGCGGGAGGCACGGTTTTGCTTCCGCGAGAGACACGGTTGTGCTTTCGCGAAAGTCACGGACGTGCCTCTTGGAAAGGAAAACAAAACGCGTTTTCTGCTTTTTTTTGTTTTGCAAGAGGCACGATTTTGCTTCTGCGAGAGGCACGGTTGTGCTGCGAGAGTCGCAGCCGTGCCTCCTCGAAAACGAAAAAACGCGTTTATTGTTTTTTTCTTTCGCGAGAGGCACAATTTTGCTTCCGCGAGAGGCACAGTTGTGATTTCCTCAAAGGCACGGGCATGCCTCTTTCGGAAAGGGAAAAACCCGTGCTCCCGGTTTGGTTTTTTTGTCTGATTTTTTTTCGTCCGGTTTTCTTCGTGGAAAAAAGTTTGTCAAAACATATCAACATGGGATCTAGTTATGAAGATCTCGACGCGAGGAATCCAACGGCGAAAGCGGTTCGAGATTTGGACGCACGGTTTAAGAGATAAAACGTTTTGAATAAATGGATCTACGAAAAAAAGAAAAACTCTCAGGTTGCGACAAGTGGCGCACATGCAGCACGCCACTTGTCGCAACCTGGGGAATTGGAAGGATCTTTGCAACGAGTACTCCTTAACTAATGATTTCGTGCGAATCAACCTGTGGTTGAGTTGGTTAGGTGGACAGTGGTATCCCCAACCCACCAGGGTTCAAATCCTGGTGCTCGCATTTATTCCTGGATTTATTTCAGGATTTCCGGCGATGCGCTTTCGATGGGAGGAGACGTTCCGTCGACGACGAGGCGCCTCTGGTGACTTCGTAAATCTCAAGATGATATGCCGGCTCGATCTCGGAGGTGCTCATAGGGGTAGGGTGTGCGTGTGTGCGTTCATAGGGATGAGTGTATGCGCGTGTATATGAGCGCTTATGTCTGTACTGATGCTCAAAAAAAAAAAACTAATGATTTCGTTCAGCAAGGAGGGTATGCGCCCGTTAGCAGGAAAGCCTGTAACGGGCGCCTAAGGCGCTGAATAGGAATCAGCCGCGGAATGCGTCAAATAGGAAATCTCTGAGATGCCGACCAAACGCGGGCTGCTGTGTGCACAAAACTAAAATGAGCTGGCAGCCCATGTACATTTCAACGCTTGGCAGGAAAGGCGGTTCAGCAAGGCTATTATAAGTTCTAAAAAAAAACAAGGCTATTATAGGATTTTCAAGAAAAAAAAAGCAAGGCTAGTATGGTTGTTCTAGAAGAAAATGACAAGGCTATTATAGTTTGAGTCTGAATATCCAACGAACATCAGATTTTTGGGCATGGCAAATCGAGCTATTATAGTTTGAGTCTGAATATCCAACAAACATCAGATTTTCGGGCATGGCAAATCGAACGTTTCTCATGGCAAATTATTTGCCATGAGTGGCAAGTTTAGTTGGCGAGCATGGCAAACCCGTCTTAGATTATTTTTTTTGTTAGAAAATTGTCGTGTTCGGCAACTGAATTTTCCATCGTCGAGCCAACATAATTGTCATAAAAAATGTTTAATTTCTCATACCTAAAAATCTAACATCAAATTTTAGCATTTTTGTATAGTTTCCTCCCTAAAAAAGGCTTTTAGTTGTTTCCCTTTTTATATTATTTATTGGGACCTATATTTTATTTGATATAATAATTATTCCAAAAAACCAAAAATATACGAATAAAAAAGTGTATTCAAAGTGATGTTTATCCTGATTTTAAAAAGTGTTTACAAATTTCAAAAAATATTCATGATTTCAAAAGTGTTATTTGGTTTTAAAAAATTATTATGATGACTTTCGAGCGGTCCAGTTTTAGGATAGATACAAACACATCTCCTTTCTACATGCATGTGCACATCCATGCATGCACTAGTGGGCAAACACTGATATCATCCCAAATTCTACTTATTTTAAAATTTTAAAATGTTTTGTACCACAAATCGTCGGTCGGATTCAAAAGTTGTGTCAACCATTAATTTCGCCGTGATGAGACCTTTGAAACTAGATACCACGTTGTTGATCACCTAAAAAAATTGATACCACGTTGTTATGTTGTGATGATTTTTTTAGGTCAAAAGTTACCAAGATGCTGCAATACGTGAGTTACCAAGATGTTCACACAAAAGTTATCGGGCATAAAAAGGGTTCCTCCAAACTTCTCTCCACATGTAGAACAAAAGTTGATTTCAGCAAAGATTGCACCACTAGAGGACAAAAGTTAATGTTAGCAAAGATTCCACAGAAATTCAAGTTTTAAAATATTTTAACTGAAATCGTCTGTTTGATTCAAAATCCGTTTCAGCCATTAAATATGTAGCGACGAGACCTTCAAAACTAGTTTCCATGTTGGTATATAGGTTACCCAACGGAAGTACGCAAGTTACTTAGCTGTAGTGCGCAAGTAAGTTAGCAAAGCTCGAGTATGTAAGTTACCTAGCTCCAATACTTTATTTATCAATCTATTCACACATAAGTTACCGAGCATGAAAACCTTTTTTTGTCAACGTTTCCATGGATTTTCAGTTAGAAGTTATCACCCGTTATGAAAAGAGTTGCCATGTTATGTAGGCTACCGGATTACTCGTGTATAGTTATCGATTCTAAAACTTGATTCGCCACACACACCATTGTAAGTCTGTAACTACATGACTACTACGGTGGTGACTGTGACCAAACACACTGGACAAATGAACACGGGTCGGCGAGCGGAGGTCGCGCTCCAAACGGCACGGGATTTTGCCCCTACCACTTTTCGCGCTTATCTGCACCGACATTCTAGACTCTGGTCGATTTGGATTTTCTGCGGGATTAAGCCAGGGATTTTTCTCATAGAGAAGGTAATCAAGTTAGCAAAATATTCACTCATCTCTTATCGCAGTCCGTCCGTCGCCGTTAATCAACCAGCGGAAATTGTCATGGATTCATTTTTCTTCTAGCTAATTCGAGGGTTTTCATTCATGTGTCCATAGTGCGAGCACAAATCAGGCAAGTGTAGTCGCGGCTAGTCAGAAAAAAAGTTCTACTTCACCATTCCGGATGACTTCAAGGAGCGTTCGGTATGTTCAATCTCAACCTACCACGGTAGGCATGGCCTACATTTGTGAACATATACCATCTGTTGGTATATTTGGATAAAAGGTATGGTGCCACGTGCAGCCTAGATGTCGAAGCCGATCCCCCCCTATTTTAGGAAAATATATGATGTATTGTTCATTCCGTTACTCTCATATTTGCATCAAATCTTCGTTACATTACCTATTTTTAATTATATATTTTTGTACTTTGCTTTCATCTATATATTGATTTGTTCTATCAGTTACTCTCATATTTGCATCTTGCTTTGTTATTTCAATATATCTAATTTACGATCTTAATTTTCATTTCAAGCAGTACATCTCTTGCTTTGCAAGAATACGAGTAGAAAGAAATCTTGGGGTTTACTTTGTTGATGACTCCATGGATGTCATATTGACAACGTAGCATGGATTTACAATAACGGTTAATGTAAAACCTGATAAAGATGGTCACTCCTATTTTGATACGGACCTTTGGAGAAAAATGTCTAAGTGTTATGAACTGAAAGCTGGCAATAAAATTCTAGTGCGTGCCCCACAGCCTAGTCTAATTAACTGGATGTTTACTTCCCCAACATCATCAGCCGATCAAAGTCTGATCGAGGTTAGTGTCCTTTCAACTTTCTCCATGCTGACATATTACTTAGCAAAATTGGGGTATTTGTTCTGACTAATTGATCACTTTTTAAGCAACCAATTGTGATTTCATTTTCTGACTCCGTTCCTAGGCAGTAACAAATTCTATTTATCAATTTATGCGCACTATATATTCTTCTTCCATGTTCTGAAGAAATGATACATTTCCACCTTTTAAGCAGGATATGTTAGATGCATAGTGAACGATCTGTATGTTACTAAGCGTACCAAATTTCTCTGGAAGGACTAGAAGCATGTCATAAACTTTGTTGATAATCTGACAAAGATAGCACAACGTAAGAACGCTGGATTTTGGATGGGATTAATTATACCTATGGTGCACACATTGAACAAGACCAATTATGTGCACAAAATGCTGGTACAAAATCTTATTTTTATGTTGATGCTCATAAACTATATATATCTTCAATGATATGTTACAATTGGTTTTTGTTCTACATTTCAACAGAAATTGCCCGCTGTAGCAGTTCCTGGATCGATTTTCTGGGTGGTCGAATTACACTTGTGCCTACTAATAACGCCAAAGTGATTGTAAGGTACTGCATTTCCCGCAGAAATGGAACCATTCAAATCAATAAGTTCTCACTTGTCGTGGCAATGCATCCATATTGGAAAATTGAAGACACTGTTCTACTCATGCTCTACCAAGGCACATGAGGGCTCTTCCTTTTCGTTGATGAGATGCCGAGTCACCATGATCAAGCTGCTTCCAGCAGATAGTTGTGGTTGTTGGCCCTCAACCCCATAAAATGTGCTAGCTATTACTATGTAAGTATGTAGATATGGACCATATGGTTGTTGGCCCTGTGCCTCTTAAAATGTGATAGTTGTTACTATGTTAAGTATGTAGATATGGACCATATGGTTGTCAAGACCGTGTTACGAAGATTCTGCTTTTGTCAAATAGTGTAACCACTATATATATGTTACTCAATGTTGTTAGCCAAGTTCTTAAATTTTCATGGAAAGTATTAATATCATACACAGTTCATTGAGTTTAAGCATGTGCAGAAGGCATTTGCATATTAACTGTCCATATTGCAAATTCACACACGTGTTAACATAAGGAAACGTATGCGTAACTTACTAATCATGGCACATAAGTACTCGCAGACGCATCGTGTGCGATACTCCTAGCCATCACAAGCAACTAGTTTGCAATTTTAAAAGTTTTTTGTACACATAAAATCGCACACGAATTAATTGTAGTAACCGTCTGTGTTGTAATTTCTCATCGCAAACAGTTCATCCAAGTCGGCTGTTTGCCGCGTATCACACACATCTTGTTTACACGTCTCGTTTGTGTTCTTTTGCTCATCACAAATAGTTCATCTATGTGAACTGGATGCCGCATATCACACACATCTTGTTAAGTTGAACCATTTCTGTTGTGTTCCCTAATCGGAAACAATTCGTCCGAGTGAATTGTATGCCGTATATCACACACACCTTGATCTTGCTAACCGTTTCTGTTGCACTCCTTGATAGCAAACAATTCATCTGAGTGAACTATATGGTGTATATCGCACACACCTTGATATGGTTTGATACGCCTCCGTTGTATCTATAATTTTTGATTGTTTCATGCCAATATTATACAACTTTTATACATTTTTGGCAATATTTTATATGATTATTTGGACTGACATATTGATCCAGGGCCCAGTGCCAGTTCCTGTTTGTTGCATGTTTTTTGTTTCGCAGAAAATTCATATAACAAAGTTCAAATGCAATAAAATTTTACAGAGAATTATTTTGGAATATTTGTGAATTTTGGGAGTTGGAATCATCAGAAGAGGGGGGCCATAGTGACCACAACCCACCAGGGCGAGCCTAGGGGCCCTAGGCATGCCTAGGTGTCTTATGCCCACCTCATACGTTGGTTCGAGCTCTACTTCGGGCACAAGGAAGCTTATATCCGGAGAAAAAATGTGTTAAAATTTCAGCGCAATCGGAGTTACGGATCTCCCAGAACATAAGAAACGGGTTTCGGCTAGATTTGGGGAACAGGAAATAGAAGAGAGCAGAGAGGGAGATCCAATCTCGGAGGGGCTCCCGCTCCTCCGCTGCCATGGAGGCCATGGACCAGAGGGGGAACTCTCCTCCCATCTAGGGGGAGCCAAGGAAGAAGAAGAAGGAGGGGGGCTCTCTCCCCCTCTCTTCCTGTGGCGCCGGAGTGCCGCCGGGGCAAGGATTGTGACGACGATCTACATCAACAATCTTGCTACCATAAATACCAACTTTCTCCCCCTCTATGCAGTGGTGTAACACCCCTTCTCCCTTCTGTAATCTCTACTTAAACATGGTGCTCAACTCCATATATTATTTCCCAATGATATTTGGCTATCCTATGATGTTTGAGTAGATCCGTTTTGTCCTATGGGCTAATCGTGATCTTGGTTGGTATGATTGTATATTTTATTTATGGTGTTGTCCTACGGTGCCCTTTGTATCACGGAAACAGAGGGCCCCACGCGGTAGGCTGTTGCAATATGTTCATGGTTAGCTTATTGTCGGTGTTGCGGGGGTGACAGCAGGCTAACCGGATAAGTGGGTTGTGGTGTATGGGAGTAGAGAGGACTTGATACTTAATGCTATGGTTCGGTTTCACGGCCTTAGTGATCTTCAGTAGTTGGGGATGCTTGCTAGGGTTCCAATCATAAGTGCATATGATCCAAGTAGAGAAAGTATGTTAGCTCATGCCTCTCCCTCGTATAAAATTGCAAGAATGATTACCGGTACTTGTTATCGATTGCCTAGGGACAAACGACTTTCTTGTTGACAAAAGCTATCCACTTTTATTACCTTGCAATTTATTCGTAATTTATTCTCGCAAAGTACTCATAGTTTTATTCTTGCAAAATAGTTGCATACTTGTTTTAGGTAAAGCAAACATCAAATGTGCGTAGAGTTGTATCGGTGGTCGATAGAACATGAGGGAATATTTGTTCTACCTTTAGCTCCTCATTGCGTTCGACACTCTTATTTATCGAAGAAGGATACAAACGATCCCCTACACTTGTGGGTTATCATGGCTGCCCATTTATGTTGTTCTGTCTCATCACAAATAGTTCGGATGGATCAACTGTGTGCCCTGCATCGCACATGCAACTAAAATCAGAACTGTGTTTGATGGCTCCGCCATCACAAACGTTTTGCATCTTTTTTGATGTTTTTTACATCACCGTTTGCGATTAATGCATCGCACACAATTTCGTCAAAGGGTCTCTGATCGTAGTGTCGCGTTAGCAGCATCCTGCAGTAGTGCATCCCAATTCTAATTTGAATGGGCATCATGCATCAGCTAACATCACAGAATTTGAATCAATAATGATGGGTGCACGGTCCAAAAGTTTCTCAGTACACTCGAGAGCACGCATGGTTACATGAGGAAACTTCAGTTCATATTTGGTATTCATGAGAAATCAATCGAGTGTTTCATATGTTGTCACTTGACGATTGTTAGCCCAAGTGAACTGCTTCCCCGGCATACTTGCTTCGTGAAGTGCAAACTGTCAATACCAGTGTTGAACAAGAAAGGGTAATATGTACCGGTATACCAAAACGGTCATTTTTACCTTAGGATTTTGGTAACCCCCCCTCCCTAAGCATGGAGCAATTCGCAAAGGAATGCATGTTTATTCTCATCTTGGTAAATCGCATAGACTGTAGACTCCATGTAAAATTTTCATCCCTATTTTGGAGGTAAATTTTATATGGAATTCACCAACCAAAAAAGCTAACAAGTTCATAATTGTAGTTTGGATTTTGAGTAAAGATTTTTTCTGGCCTCCCTTAGGATGGGAGGGGAGTAGATAATGCCATGTGAAGTTGAAACCCCCTCAAAGGTGATCGTGGACATGCATACGGAAATCACGTCTACCAGCTTCAGAAACTGCTACAAAGTCCAACTTGAGTTCACACACACAATCATCGATGTGTTTATATTTATCCAAATCTATTTGACCTTTTTCCATCCCAGAACATGTCTTCCATGTGGAATCTCATGGTGGAGTGATAAACTTTGCCTTCTTGCGCGGTTTATTATTTCTTTTGAGAGAAATGAAACTTAGATTTACACGATGACATTGTGAAGTCACAAAACATGGGCCTAGATCTTACATCATCGGATCTAGCCATCTCTCCCTCGCCGCCGTAGCCGGACGCCGTCGGGCAAAGCCAGCCCGCATGGCGTCGGCGGTGGCGGGGCCCCCCGTTCATCCCATCTCACGATACCAGGGCTGCTAGGGGCGCTCGACCGAGGAGGTGGTGGTCGCCATGGTGAGATGGCGCTAGCGGGTGCGGTGAGCATGCGGTTGGTGCATGGAGGCGCGTGGTGCATGGACTCAGGCATCAGTGGAGTTGTCTGTCGCGATGCTGTGGCTGAAAGATCATGGACGCGCTTGCTACTTCTTGAGCTTGAGTTGGTTTTTTCCTTGAAGAGGAAAGGGTGATGTAGTAAAGTAGAGATAAGTATTTCCCTCAGTTTGAGAACCAAGGTAAAAATCCAGTAGGAGGTACAAGCAAGTCTCCTGAAGGAAATATGCCCTAGAGGCAATAATAAAGTTGTTATTTTATAATTCCTTATTCATGATAAATTTTTATTATTCATGCTAGAATCGTATTAACCGAAAACTTAATACATGCGTGGATACATAGACAAAAAACAACGTGTCCCTAGTATGCCTCTACTAGACTAGCTCGTTGATCAAAAAATGGTTAAGTTTCCTAGCCATGGACATGAGTTGTCATTTGGTACGTCTCCAGTGTATCTATAATTTTTTATTGTTCCATGCTATTATATTATATGTTTCTGATGTTTAATAGGCATTTATATGCTATTTTATATTTTTTGGGACTAACCTATTAATCGAGAGCCCAGTGCCAGTTTCTGTTTTTTTTGCCTATTTTAGAGTTTCGCAGAAAAGGAATACCAAACGGAGTCCAAGCGGAATGAAACTTTCGCGATGATCTTTCTTGGACCAGAAGGAAACCAGAAGACTTGGAGATGAAGTCGAATACACAACGAGGCCGTCACGAGGCAGGAGGGCACGCTCCCCTACATCATGGGCTCCTCGTAGCTCTCCTGACCTAGCTCCTTCGCCTATATATACTCGTAACCCTAAAAACATCTAGGGGCCACGAAACCACTTTTCCACTGCCGCAACCTTCTGTACCCGTGAGATCCCATCTAGGGGCTTTTTCCGGCGTCCTGCCGGAGGGGGATTCGATCACGGAGGGCTTCTTCATCAACACCATTGGCTCTCCGATGATGTGTGAGTAGTTTAGCACAGACCTACAAGTCCATAGCTAGTAGCTAGATGACTTCTTCTCTCTCTTTGATTCTCAATACCATGTTCTCCTCGATGTTCTTGGAGATCTATTCGATGTAATACTCTTTTGCGGTGTGTTTGCCGAGATCCGATGAATTATGGATATATGATCAGATTATCTATGAATATTATTTGGTTCTTCTCTGAATTCTTATATGCATGATTTGATATCTTTGCAAGTCTCTTTGAATTATCGGTTTAGTTTGGCCTACTAGATTGATCTTTCTTGCAATGGGAGAAGTCCTTAGCTTTGGGTTCAATCTTGCGGTTGAGGGAGTCCTGGACTAAGGGGTCCTCGGGCGTCCGGGCTATGTGATATGGGCCGGACTAATGGGCCATGAAGATATGAGATTAAAGACCTTTCCCCATGTCCGGATGGGACTCTCCTTTGCGTGGATGGCAAGCTTGGCGTTCGAATCATGCACCTTCCTTTCTTTGTAAACCGACTCTGTACAACCCTAGATCCTTCCGGTGTCTATATAAACCGGAGGGTTTAGTCCGTAGGGCAAGAACAATCATACAAGCTAGACATCTAGGGTTTAGCCATTACGATCTCGAGGTAGATCAACTCTTGTAACCCCTATACTCATCAAAGTCAATCAAGCAGGAAGTAGGGTATTACCTCCATTAAGAGGGCCCGAACCTGGGTAAACATCATGTCCCCTACCTCCTGTTACCTTTGATCCTTAGACGCATAGTTCAGGACCCCTTACCCGAGATCTGCCGGTTTTGACACCGACATTGGTGCTTTCATTGAGAGTTCCACTGTGTCGTCACCAGAAGGCTCGATGGCTCCATCAATCATCCACAACAATACCGCCCTGAGGGAGACTTTTCTCCCGGGCCAAATCTTCATATTTGGCGGCTTCGCACAACGTGCCAATTCGATTGTCCATCTGGAGCAGATCGACAGCTACACCCCTGGTCATCAGATCAGTTTTGTAAACCTAAACTATGTCGCTGATATCCGAGGAGACTTGATCTTCCAAGGGTTCGCGGCCTCAACAGCAGCTCCGGCCTTAGATCCGGAACACCTCACTGAGTCCGAAGACGGGAATTTAGAGCCCGCTGGACTCTCCGCAGCCATAGAGCTCAACACCAGATATATGGAGGGGGTCGTTTCACCGGCAGGCCCGGAGTCATACGAGGCTCCCTTCATCAACACGAAGCCGGACTCCTCGCCGAACACTAGATCCGAACTCTCGAGGTCTGTGTTACGCGAGCTCGTCTTGGGAACTCCTGCCCCGCCCTGCTCCACAGACTCTCGCTCCCCTATCCAAACCTCACTCTTTAACGAGGCCCTGGACTTAATGCGATCTCTCGCCATTATAGAAGGATCACTGTCAAACTACATCCAGCCCACACTAGGGGCTGAGAGCGGGGAATTTCATGTCCCACCCATAACCCACTTCATAGCCACCATCAAGGATTTAACCGACACGCTCGACTATGATTCCGAAGACATCGACGGTATGAACAATGATACTGGAGATGAGAAGATACAGAACCTGCCGTTCACAGGTCGCTGGATGATGTAAGTGCATCTAGTGCCACTTAGTGATTTTGGTGTATTGAAGACTTATAGGTTAAGAGACTAATGTGTTTGTGAGTGTACACAGGTCTATAAGTCTATGAGGAGTTTGATATTTACAGAGAAAGTCGACCCCTAAAAATGAAGTTCTTCGACTGAAGACTTTGATATTCTGAAGACTTTTTGAAGACTTTGAAAGTGAAGAAATTGGTGTGACCTTGAAGACTTGGTATTCATTTGAGGAACATGAAGCGTGAAGACTTTTGTTTTCGTAGTTTCATTTTCTCTTTCTTGAGTCATAGGAAACACCGTACTGTTAAAGAGGGTCGAGGAAATACTAAGGAAAAATTTCCATGTGATGCTCAACTCAAAATCCTACACCTACCAATCCCTTCGAGTGTAGCCTTTGGAAATCTCATACTGATTCAGTCACTTTCTTGATGTGATGAGATGAAGTTCTTCCGTCACCGATGAATTTGTTCGATCGAGGAGTTAGGAATTCGCCAAAGGCGAATTGTCTACACAATGAGGAACATGATAGCCCCGAGGAATTTGAGAGTCAAATTTCCGATCGTTCTTTGTCTTTGCTTGCCACCTGTCCCAAAATATCTTATCCACCTAACGGTCATATCATTGAAGGGCATTTATGTCTTATCATGTCGGGCTGCTCCCTAGGCTATAAATAGCCGCCCCCTACAACCACTAGCTGGTTGGCTGCTCCAAGAGAACTTGACACTTGTCATTTGAGAGCAACCCATCCTCCGAGGACTTTGAGCGAAAATCATCAAGTGAGGAAAACCCAAAACCAAACCCCTACAAACCCAAAGTGATTGAGCATCACTGAAGAAATTGATCCTGCGTGGATCCGACGCTTGTTACCTTTGAAGACTGTGCTTCTTCCAGACGGTTAGGCGTCATGGTCTAGAGCATCCAAGAGGAATTGTGGATTGCCGAGTGACCAAGTCTATGAAGGTTTGGAAGTCGCCTGAAGACTTACCACGAGTGATTGGACAAGGTCTGCGTGACCTTAGTTCAAGGAGAATACGGTGAGGACTGGGTGTCCTGAGCTGCATGCTCAGCGACTGGGTGTCCGGGACTCTGTGTCCTCGAGTTTAAATACTCAGCCGCTCCAACCAGATGTACAACTGAGACAGCAGTTGGAACTGGTTTACCAAATCATTGTCTTCACCAACTAACTGGTTCTATTTCCTCAACCCTTTCATTTCCTCATTACTGTGTTGAGTGTTTGTTCATATCTGTGCTTGAAGACTTTGACTGAAGACTTTCTCAATTTCCTCAGTTCAATTTCTTCAGTCTGTTTGTCTTCATCTTGTGTTATCCTGTGATTACACTTTCTGTACTCTGTGCTAGTCTTCATTTCATCATGATGACCATGCTTGTATTTTGTTATGCTTACTTCTGAGTACTTATTCCGCTGCAAGTAGTTCTTCGCCAAGGAATTTCCTCACCGGCAAATTCCTCAGTGAAGAATTCATAAAAATCGCTATTCACCCCCCTCTAGTCGATATAACGCACTTTCAATTGGTATCAGAGCAAGGTACTCCCTTGTTCTGTGTGATTTTGGTTTAACCGCCTGGAGTTTTAGCTATGTCGACCACAGGTATGAAGAAAGTGACATGCCCTATCTTTGACGGTCATGATTATCCCAAGTGGAAGGCCATGATGAGGAAGCGCCTCATGGCAATGAACAACGAGCTGTGGACCGTCACTGAGATTGGTCTTACTGATCTATGCAAGATGGTGGACGCTGATGATATTCGCAAGTACACTCGACTTGACATCTTTGCAAAGGATATCATCTGTTCCTGCCTATCCAGAGATGAATTCAGGCGCATTATGCATCTTGGCAATTCGAAGCTTATCTGGGACCGAATCTCTGATGTCTATGAAGGTCATCGAACCCGTCATGATCCCTGGTTTGAGGACTTCAAGGAATCTCTCAAAACGATGACTTTCGAGCCAGAATCATCATCCTCTGCATCATGTCTCATGGCAAAGGGTGACGAGGTAACCGAATGCTCCTCATCTGAGTTTTGTGATGATGAATCTGATAATGATGGATCTGATGATGATATTGAATCTTGTTATACCAAACTTGTTTGCATTGCCACTAAACAACAAACGGCCTTGGAACAAGTTCAAAACAAGCTAGACAAAAGTGATGATATGTTGGGCAAAGAAATGGATCAGTCAAAAGCATTGGCTGAATGTCTTCAGAGACTTCATTCCAAGTTTGACGCCCTTCAAGATCAACATAATACTCTCTTGACTGATCACGAGAAGCTTTCTTCTAAATTTCTTCAAAGAAAGCAAGATCTTGAAAAGCTAAGAGTGAGTTATGAAGATCTTCAGAAGGAGCACGATTCATTACTAGCTCAACAAATCAGCGCTTCTCAGGAAGAATTTGTTCCTCCATGCTTAAAGTGCATTGAACGTGAATCTGCTAATTCTTCACCTGAATGTTCAAATGCTTCAACTGTTACAAATTCTTCACCTGTCTCTGCTATCACTAATTCCTCATCTGAGGACATTGCTAGTATCATTGACAATGCAGGGCTGAAGGAATTGTACATGACAGGCATGTACAAAAGCCTCAAAGGGCATCAGACTCTTTGTGATGTGCTTAAAAAGCAGATCCTCAACAGAAACCCTAGGAAAGAGGGTATTGCCTTTGAGAGAAAACTCAATGCTGATGGAACATATTGGAAGCCTAAGCAGTACCCCAAAACCTCATGGGTTGCTGCAAAGGGACCTCCAGTTGATCCATCTAACTTATCTGGCTTTACATGTGAATCTCCTCATTCTTCTGATGAGTCATTTGACTCCAACTATAAACTGTTCAAAAATCAGAATGGTGAAGTATTTGCTAGATATGTTGGCACTAACTGCAGGAATGGTTCTCCTATGAAGAAAATCTGGGTTCCCAAGAAGTGCCTTGAAAGTCTTCAGGTGAATGTCCTCATGACACCACCTGTGAAGAACAGGAACCCCAGATCAAATTCTTCATATGGACCAAATTCTTCATATGGATCCAAGTCCTCATACGGACCAAATTCCTCACGTGGATCAAATTCCTTAAAAGGATCAAAGTCCTCATATGATTATCATCGTGCTAACAACTCTGTGTCGCAGGGTAGAGCTAAGGGCTATGAATATGTGCATTATTCTTCAAACCATTATGTTCACAAGTCCTTGAAGAATTTCTCTGCTTATTCATATGCTTACCCTAACCCCTCTTATGTGAAACGAAATGGGTTGGCTTCTATGCCACCATTCTCGCATGGTGCTCGCAGAGTGATGAAATCTTTGCCACCCCTACAGATGTGGGTGGTGAAGAAAAAGAACTAATCTCTTCTGCAGGGCCGGGTCTCCAGACGTGCTTTAACGTCTGAAGAATTTACTAGGGACCTGACAAAATTGCCTGAAAGGACGCATGCGGATCATGATGAAATGAACTTTCATTTCACACGTCCTCATACTGCTATATCTGTTTACTGATTGATGAAATTCATCTGATGAACTTGATATCATATTCTTCACTGATGAAGCATATGAGATTGTAAGCTACACTAATTCATCTGCAGGATGATCAACCCAAAGCTACAGTGTGTCCTCGATAGTGGATGTAAGAATCACATGACTGGTGACAAGAATCTATTGATGGATGCTCCCTTATCACCGTCACATCTGAAGCATATCATCTTTGCTGACAAAGGCAAAAGTCGTATTGGGTCTTGGTAAGGTTGCAATCTCTAAGGATAAACACATGGACAAAGTCATGCTTGTTGAGTCCTTAGGATACAACCTCATGTCGATCTCAATGCTTTGTGATCTTGATATGGTTGTTGTCTTTGGCAAGTATCGCTGTGTTGTGATCATGGAAGTGACAATTCCAAAGTCTTCAAGGCTTTAGGAGAGGAGATCAGATATTGTTGATTTCTCTATAGGACCACAACCAGCCGTGTGTCTACTTGCAAAAGCTTGTAAGGCTGGCTATGGCATCGACGACTTGGTCACGCAGGCATGAGGAATTTGCACACGCTTGCGAAGAAGAAGCATGTCATTGGCGTTGAGAATGTCAAATTCCTCAAGGATCACTTATGCGGAGCCTGTGAAGCTGGAAAAATGACCAAGGCCAAGCATCCAACGAAGACTATCATGACCACTACTCGTCCATTCGAATTGCTTCACATGGACCTCTTCGGACCTAATCATTACTCAGCAATCACTAATGATGCATCTCTATATGGTTTTGTCATTGTTGATGATTACTCTCGATATACATGGGTACACATTGTTACTTACAAACATGAAGTGCAGGAAGTCTTCAAACGATTTTCCTCGAGGGCTTCAACCAACTTTGGTGTGAAGATCAAGCACATCAGAAGTGACAATGGAACTGAGTTCAAGAATTCTGGTCTTGATGATTATCTTGATGAACTCGGTATTACTCATGAGCTAACTGCTCCCTATACTCCTCAGCAAAATGGCGTCGTGGAGCGCAAGAACAGAACTCTTGTTGAGATGGATCGCAGTATGCTTGATGAATACAAAATGCCTCAGCATTTTTGGATTGATGCAATTGATACTGCGTGCCACATCATCAACAGAGTATATCTTCACAAATTCTTCAAGATGACGGCCTATGAACTCCTCACTGACAAGAAACCCAATGTGAGTTATTTCAAAGTTTTTGGTGCTAAATGTTGGATTAGAGATCCTCACCACAACTCTAAATTTGCACCGAAAGCACGTGAAGGTTTTATGCTTGGTTACAGAAAGGACTCGCACACCTACAGAGTCTTCAACATTGTTCTTCACAAGATTGTTGACACTGTAGATGTGCGGTTCGATGAAACTAATGGCTCGCAAAGAGAGCACCTACCTTCGTGTTAGATGAACCAGCACCGAGGATTCTATCAAGTTCAAGGCAACCGAGGATGTCAATCCCATCAAGAATCTGTTGAAGAATTCATTCCAGTTCATGAAGAACGCCGAGTGATGCACCTGAAGAAAATGCTGAGGAAAATGGTGCTGAAGAAAATGCTGATCAAATTCCTCAGCGACAACCAACTCATCCTCGTGTTGCAAAAGAAGTGCAAGTGGAGAAGATCATCGATGCATTAGAGCCCCAGGTCCTCTCACACGCTCAAAAGCTTCACATTTATCTAACTTTTGTGGGCACTATGCTTTTGTCTCTATCATAGAGCCCACTAAGGTAGATGAAGCATTTTTGGAGCTGGAGTGGATTCAGGCTATGCAAGAAGAACTTCATCAGTTCGAGCTCAACAATGTCTGGGAACTGGTCAAACGTCCAGATCCTCGCAAGCATAATATCATTGGCACAAAGTGGATCTACCGCAACAAGAAAGATGAAAATGGCCTTGTGGTGAGGAATAAGGCACGACTAGTAGCTCAAGGCTACACACAGGTTGAAGGAATTGATTTCGATGAAACTTTTGCACCTGTTGCTAGACTTGAGGCTATTCGCATATTACTTGCTTACGCTAACCATCATGATATCATCTTATATCAAATGGATGTGAAAAGTGCATTCCTCAATGGTAAGCTTGAGGAAGAAGTATATGTTGCTCAACCCCCAGGTTTTGAAGATCCAAAGAATCCTGACAAAGTCTTCAGACTTAATAAGGCCCTCTATGGCCTCAAGCAAGCCCCTCGGGCGTGGTATGATACATTGAAGGAATTCTTCGTGAAGAATGGCTTCACACCCGGTTCACTCGACCCTACTCTCTTTACTAAATCTTATGATGGTGAACTGTTTGTGTGCCAAATATATGTTGATGATATTATCTTTGGCTGTACTGACCAACGTTATAGTGATGAATTTGCCTATATGATGAGTGAAGAATATCAAATGTCTATGATGGGAGAGTTGAAATTCTTCTTAGGTCTTCAAATTAAATCGCCAGCGAATGACATATTCATATCTCAGAGAAATACCTCAAAGATGTAATTGAGGAAATTCGCATGCAAGATTGCAAAGGCGTCAAAATTCCTATGCCCACAAATGGCCATCTATGCAATCGATGAAAATGGTATTGACTTTGATCACAAGGTATACCGCTCCATGATTGGTTCTTTATTGTACTTATGTGCATCTAGGCCAGATATAATGCTTAGTGTTTGCATGTGTGCCCGATTTCAAGCTGCACCAAGGAATCACACCATAAGGTCAGTGAAGCATATTCTTCGATATCTAGCTCACACACCAACACTAGGATTATGGTACCCCAAGGGCTCGCTTTTGATCTCATTGGATATTCGACTCGACTATGCTTGGTGATCGTGTGGACCGCAAGTCAACATCGGCACTTGTCATTTCCTCGACGATCTTTGGTCCGTTGGTCCTCGAAGAAACAGAATGCGATCACCGCTTCATCTGCGGAAGCTGAATACATTACTGCTGGCTCTTGCTGTGCTCAACTGCTTTGGATGAAGCAAACACTCAAGGACTATGGCGTCAACGTGAAGAATGTGCCTATCCTCTGCGACAATGAGAGTGCCATCAAGATTGCTCACAACCCAGTTCAGCACTCGAAGACAAAGCACATTCAGATTCGTCATCATTTTCTTCGTGATCATGTGTTGAAGGGCGATATCTCCATCGAGCACGTGAAGACTGAAGAACAGCTAGCTGATATCTTCACTAAGCCCTTGGATGAGAAGAGATTTAGCAAGTTGCGGTGTGAGGTAAATATCTTAGAATCTTCGAATGTTCTTTGAAAAGGACACACATCCTAACACTTATGCAAAATTGATGACTTAGATGTGCAACACATGAAGAAACGTTTTTCTTCAATCAATGAAGAATAACACTCTAAGTGTGAAGAAATTAATGAAGAATTTGATTCTCAGAACCCTACGACAATTGTACGCGGTGTCTGAAATCATCATTCTTATATGGTGGGTCACGCCACCACAAAAGATTGAAAATCTTCAATTTGAGTTTTTCCTCAGTTTTGAAATTCTTCAGTTTTTCAAATTCTTCAACATTGCAAAATCTTCACTGTTTCCGTCGTTTTTCTTCATTGGCTATATATATATATATATATATATATATATATGAGTTTATGTCCTCTACAGCATTCACTTATAGCTATTTCTTCAAGTTGCTTTTTTTCTGCTAAGTGAATGTGATCGGACCCTTCCCCCTCTATGCTATACTCAACCCAATCTATTCACAAGTTCTTCATGTGCGTTCTATTTGAAACTCGTTCAAAATCTTCACTGTTTCCTTGTCAGCTGAAGAAATTGCGAACGAAACTTTAAAACAAATCTTATCCTGATTTTCGGTTTTGCCGCTCAAACCGTTCCGCATCCCACGATGCATTATTCTATTAACCCACGATCTTACACGATCTCAACTACACAGTATGTGGGTGACACATGTCGCAAGAAGGAGAAAGGGCAGGGGCATGTTCGTCCCAAAATCTTCGGGCGAACAGTTTTTACCGTGTCTATAAATACCCCTCTCCCCTTCCTCACTTCATTTACTCCGCTCGATCGCTTCTCTCTCGCTCGAGCTCCTCAAACCCTAGCGCCGCCGCTACTCCATCATCGCCGGTGAGGAAGAGCTTCGCTGCCTCGACCTCGTCTTCATCGTACTCGCGCCGGTTGCGGAAATCTTCACTCCGCCGCCACCGTAGCTGTCTTCCACTGCCAAGTTAGGGCGTGGGAGATCTAACCTGATGAACTTCACATCTGTTCTTCTCAGTTCGTCGTCTTCTTCACTTCGGGTAATTAAAAGTTACTTTTATTACTCACGTTGATTCTCAAAATTTCCTGAAAATCTTGAAAGGTGTTTATTCCTCAAATCTTCACACATATGAACACCTCACATATCATATGATCTTGAACTATTTCTCTAAGCAATCATTTTCTTCAAGATTCCCTAATTGTGTGGATCTTCGATCTGTACAACTCTGGAACCTAAGACAAGAACGCTTAGCGAAATTCCTCAAGGTTCATCTGGTCAAATTCCTCAAAACTTGCCTTTTCGAAAAACCTTCTGAGAACGCATATGACCTCTCCAAATTCCTCGCACCTATACTCTGTTCACAGGTACTCATGTCTGCTGCAGAATCACTAGGTTCTCATCAACTTAACTCATTTGCAGCGTTCCTCGAAGAAAAACTGCATACTTCTTCAGAGTGTTCAATTGTTCAAATTCCTCATCTGAAGAATATGGCTGAAGGTAAGAAACCGCAGAAAGGAGGAAAGAAGCCTGAGGTCATGACTGCTTTTGAGATCCTTGATGACATTTATAAGGACTATTGCACACCTGATGAAGCCAAATTCGGCAAAGAAAACAAAAACCAGCGAAAGGTGCGCATTCATAGGATTGAACGGAGATGGGCAAGGGAATGGAGGGAATACAGATATGTGACTCCAAAGTACATGAAGAAATTCGCCCTCAATCCTCCATGCCCAAGAGCTCCATTGGCACTGGCCAAGTAGTGACCCCACCAAAGATCAAGCGTGGTGAGGACTTTCTGAAGAATGGGCTAAGCGCCAAGCTAAATTGGCAAGACAAGCCAAGGAGGCAAGAAGAAATTCAATGAGGATTCTCACATCGCTGCTTTGCAAATCGAGGCCTTGGTCAGCCGAGGAAATCTATGCCAAAGAAGCTCGCTCAGAAGCCAAGTGCTTCACCAACAGCGCCCTCACGGCCAAGTTCTCAAAGAATGCCCTCACGGCAAATTCTCACACTGCCATCGCTCCACCAACGTCCTCGGCAGCTCCTTCAAGTCCTCGGCTCTTGTGCATCTGGGTACATGTCAAAGGACTGCTGGTTTCTCGATTGCCTCGGTGTCTCAAAAGTTCCTCACCGCACCAATTTCCTCATCAGCCCCACACCGTTGAAGACTAAAGCAACAGTGGATGCGGTCCTCGGCCAAGTCCAAGGAAGAAACAGTCGCATTCCATGTGCCTTCGATGATGAAGCTTCGATGATGAACTTGCGTAAATCATCGAGATGACAGTGAAGGCCGCTAGAGCCAAAGGAACATCTGTACATCGCTTTTGGATCCGAGGAAAATCCTCGATTACATTGATCTCTGGCACAAGGATCCAAACACCCCAATGCCTGATTTTCATCTGACCCCTGGTCAAAGTCACATGCTGACCCATTTCATCACTCAAGAGAAATGGAAGTTTGAAAAGGCAAGAGAGATCAAGAAAGCGCAATACAGAAAGGAGAAGCTCCTGAAGAAAAATGTTGTCAGAATGACACCTGAGGAACTTCTCAAGGCTCAGTCTGAAATTCAAGCCCTCAGCAAAGACTTTAATGCATATTATGCTGATTGGCAAGGAGCCAAAGTGAGATTCGTCAATCTGATGAAGAAAATTACAAATGTTGCAGCCCCATCGCAACAAGAAAATCTTCAGGATGCAGACTCTGCTCAGCCTGCCGAAGAACATGCCAGCACCACTAATGACTTTCAGCCTTCTGAAGAAAATGCTAGTTCCAGGGCTGATAATTCCATTCCAGCCGCTGAAGAAATTGCCAGGGCATCCACTAGTGGTGCGCCTGAAGAAACTGCAGAGATCAGGGCAACTGCATTAGTTGCGCCTGAAGAAAATCAACCAGATTCCTCAGCTCCTCCCGCGCCTACACCAACTCCAATTCTTCCATCCGCCTATGATGTGAAGAAAACCAAGGCTGCAGAGCGTGCTGCAGTGAAGAAAAGGAAGGCATCAGCTACGTCAAATTCTTCGGCTGCGAAGAAAATGAAGCCAATGACCAGCTCAATTGAAAATCCTATTGATGCTGTTCCAATTTCCTCCATGCCATCAAAGGACCTTGTTCCTTTTGGAGAAGACTATGTGATCCCAAGCGGATCTGATGAAGAAAATCATTCTGCTGCTTCGTCAGAGCAGATTGATGAAGAAATTGAAGTGGACGAAATCCCTTCAACGCCAGTCATTTCCTCACCTATGCCTCAGTTCACAGCTGAAGAGGCTGGTGTTGAGGAAATTGAAGATGAAGATGTGGATATAGGATGCACCACACCTGTGATGAATGATGACTTTTGGGAAAGTCAGCATCCCAATACTCCTCTCTTCACCCCTATCCAACAGATTCCTCTGTCCCCTGCAACAACATTTCAACTGGGCTCTGAAGAAACTCAACCCACTCCCTCTGTGCATGAAGAAATTCCAGCCACTAGTGCTGAAGAACCTGCTGCTGCTGATCCTCAGGTTGCACAAGAAGAGGAACCAGAAATTCCTCAGCCTGAAGTACGTGAGCTCGCGATTCCTGAGGTGGTGATGCAACTCACTGACATCCCTCTGCCAAAGCCGAAGAATCCGTTCTCAAGCAAATAGAAGTTCAAGGCTGAAGACTTCTTTTCCGAGCATGTATTCTTCACTGACTACAACCCCTATGACTCTGCTCGCATAAGGAAGAGGCGTTTCTGGACTGCTAGTCAAGCCAACTTCTATTCCTCAATGCTGTTTGACAAAGACAAAATCTTTGATCATGAACATATTCCTCACATGGACATGGAATCCCTGCCATGCTTCGAGCCAGTCCTCAGTGTTCTTCACGAGCGGGATTACTCAATTTCTGCATTGACATCTGTGATTGGAATGAAGAACTCATTCTTCAGTTCTACGCTACACTACATATCACTGGAGACGCTGAAGATGTCAACTCATGGGTGTTGGATTGGATGACTGAAAACACTCACTACAAGGCACCGGCAACTGAATTGCTTCGTGTCCTTCCTCTCGATCCTCCCCATGACAAAGGCACGTTGCATCTACAAAGACCTCGAATCGACAAATCACTATATGCAAGTGCTCATGAAGCCTCTGAAGCCTGGGCAGGCCCCTCGTACCAAATTTCTCGTCAAGGAATTATTCTATGTGCCTCGGACTGTCCATCGCATTCCGACGAAGACAATGAGTCCTATCAAAGGCCACGACTCAAATGATGAAGAAGTCGTTGGCATCATGAAGAATATGCTTTTCAACATCATTCATGGCGTTCCCGTCAACTTCCATGATTTCTTCATGAGGACTCTGGCCAATATTGCTATGTCACCATTTGAGCTGAAGCCCTATGCTCCTTGGATTATGAGATTCATCTGCGCAAGATCTTCACTGAATTACAAAGCTGACACTCTGAACCACGGTAGCTACTTGCCTCCCATTGAAGTCCTCAAACGAACAGTTTCATCATTTGATGATAAAGGCAAGGCAGCTGATGTGATCGATGAAGGCATTCGTCCATTGGATGGTCAATTTCGCCTGGCTACATCTTACTCTACCAATGACGACTCTGCCACACATGACTCTGCCGCAAATACCTCAGCCAAGCAAAATCTTCAAGCCACAAAGACCTGTGGTGATGATCGACCGTGAGTTACTCCTCAGTCGTCATCAAAAGGTTGATCGCAATCACAAATGGGTAAAGCGTCAGTTTGGTGCACTTCTTCACAATATGACCTCAACACACAATGCAGTGAAGAAGAACCAATACTACCTTCATGAAACCTTCAACCGCACCTGGGCTGTCCTCACTCATGTCTATAGCGCTGAAGAACTGAAGACTATGGTTCTCAAGGAAGAATTTGACTGATCTGCACCTCCTCCGAAGAAATTCAAGAGGGTCAAAGTTCCTCCACTGGTGGCCAGCTCTTATTCTTCATCGCGTGACACGGATGAGTATGAAGATTTGGACGACACTACGGCAGGCCCTGCTACAACAAACAACCCCGATAACGCCGGGCTCCTCCATCGACTTGAAATTCTTCGTATGCTTAGTCCTTAGTTTCAATCCTTTTGGTCATTTGATGACAAAGGGGGAGAAATCTGAGTTAGTCTTCAAGCGGGTCTATATTAAGGGCATTTTTTAAGTTATAACTCTCGTTCTTCTGAAACTTTTATTTGGATCGAGTTGTAATCTTAAATCTGATGGTGCTCTGATACTTTTGTTGCACTAAGCTCTGAAACTTTTGATGCTTTATTCGGCATGCTTATTCCTCGTTAATATTATTGCACACATGCTGAATTTCATCAGGCACCATATTTCATCATGCTTTTCAAATTCTTCATATTATATATCAAATGCGTGTATGAATTACAAGATATAGGGGGAGATCTCCATGATTCAACTCTTCAAATGTGCATTGCCTCAAATGCGAATTCCTCACTATGCACATCTTCAGGGGGAGTTCTTCTATATCTTGCAATCAAATTCCTCAATGTCAGTATTTACACTTCATATGTTTATCCCCGTTGAAAACTTAACCTATGTTGTCATCAATCACCAAAAAGGGGGAGATTGTAAGTGCATCTAGTGCCCCTTAGTGATTTTGTTGTATTGAAGACTTATAGGTTAAGAGACTAATGCGTTTGTGAGTGTACACAGGTCTATAAGTCTATGAGGAGTTTGATATTTACAGAGAAAGTCGACCCTAAAATGAAGTTCTTCAATCAAGACTTTGATATTCTCAAGACTTTCAAGACTTTGAAAGTGAAGAAATTGGTGTGACCTTGAAGACTTGGTATTCATTTGAGGAACATGAAGCGTGAAGACTTTTGTTTTCGTAGTTTCATTTTCTCTTTCTTGAGTCATAGGAAACACCGTCATCGTTAAAGGGGTCGAGGAAATACTAAGGAAAAATTTCCATGTGATGCTCAACTCAAAATCCTACACCTACCAATCCCTTCGAGTGAAGCCTTTGGAAATATCATACAGTTCAGTCACTTTCTTCAGTGACAGAGACGAAGTTCTTTTGGTCGCTGATGAATTTGTTCTGACTGAGGAGTTAGGAATTCGCCAATGCGAATTGCCTACACAATGAGGAACATGATAGCCCCGAGGAAGTTGAGAGTCAAATTTCCGACCGTTGCTGTGCTGCGCGCCAGCTGTCCCAAAATATCTTATCCACCTAACGGTCATATCATTGAAGGGCATTTATGTCTTCTCATGTCGGGCTGCTCCCTAGGCTATAAATAGCCGCCCCCTACAACCACTAGCTGGTTGGCTGCTCCAAGAGAACTTGACACTTGTCATTTGAGAGCAACCCATCCTCCGAGGACTTTGAGCGAAAATCATCAAGTGAGGAAAACCCAAAACCAAACCCCTACAAACCCAAAGTGATTGAGCATCACTGAAGAAATTGATCTTGCGTGTATCCGATGCTTGTTACCTTTGAAGACTGTGCTTCTTCCAGACGGTTAGGCGTCATGGTCTAGAGCATCCAAGAGGAATTGTGGATTGCCGAGTGACCAAGTCTGTGAAGGTTTGGAAGTCGCCTGAAGACTTACCACGAGTGATTGGGCGAGGTCTGCGTGACCTTAGTTCAAGGAGAATACGGTGAGGATCGGGTGTCCCGAGCTGCGTGCTCGCGGCTCGGGTGTCCGGACTGTGTGTCCTCGAGTTTAAATACTCAGCTGCTCCAACCAGACGTACAACCGAGACAGCAGTTGGAGCTAGTTTACCAAATCATTGTCTTCACCAACTAACTGGTTCTATTTCCTCAACCCTTTCATTTCCTCATTACTGTGTTGAGTGTTTGTTCATATCTGTGCTTGAAGACTTTGATCAAGACTTTCTCAATTTCCTCGCCTCAATTTCTTCATCTGCTTTGTCTTCATCTTGTGTTATCCTATGATTACGCTTTCTGTACTCTGTGCTAGTCTTCATTTCATCATGATGACCATGCTTGTATTCTGTTATGCTTACTTCTGAGTACTTATTCCGCTGCAAGTAGTTCTTCGCTAAGGAATTTCCTCACTGGCAAATTCCTCGATGA
Source organism: Aegilops speltoides (assembly GCA_021437245.1). Lineage (NCBI taxonomy): Eukaryota > Viridiplantae > Streptophyta > Magnoliopsida > Poales > Poaceae > Aegilops > Aegilops speltoides. The sequence continues at coordinate 430,616,855 of CM038147.1, read as the reverse complement.
AGAATTCATAAAAATCGCCTATTCACCCCCCCTCTAGTCGATATGACGCACTTTCAGATGACCACTTCCTTGTATGACGTATACATGGTGGACACACCCAAGGAGGATGACATGGACGATGGGAAGAATCTAGAGGATGAGCCGGCTGAAGCACCTCCAAAGCGTTAACGTCAGAGGCGCCGATCAAAATCGCGTTGCGGAAAAGACAGCAATACCGGCACCAGAGACAATAATACCCCAGAGAACGCCAAAGACCAAGACGCCCCTGTCGAGCCAACATCCGAACATGATGATTGGGAAGAGGGGCAAGTCAACCCCGATGATCCTATTGGGAACAAGGGCTCGGAGGATAGTAACTACCTACCGATCTCCGAAGATGATGAGAGCCTTGGCAACAAAGAATTCATCGTACCAGAGGAACCCCTCGAACAAGAGCGCTTTAAACGCCGGCTAATAGCCACAGCAAGAAGCCTGAAAAAGAAGCGACAACAACTTCAAGCCGATCAAGATTTACTCAATGACAGATGGACTAATGTCCTGGCAGCCGAGGAATACGGCCTCGAGCGCCCAACTAAGAGTTACCCAAAGCGCAGGTTGGTCTCCCAATTCGACGATGAGGTCCCAGAGCCTATACTGATAGTGCGTAACATGGCTGACGGGCCTGACCGACCACCTCGTGGCCGGGACAGAGCGGCAACCCAAGCCGAACACTAGCCTGCGCCACCTCGCCCTAGAGGCAGAGAAACAACGGATGTAGGGTACACACCTGACTTGCGACAGGACCTATACAATAGAGCCGGTCATACCAGATCAGTCTATGGATCAAGGGGGCGTGCACCAACGCGAGAAGACGGCCATCAGGCCTGGCGTGATAAACACAACCTCACCAGGGCCAAAAACCACATATGGACTCCATCCGAACTGCGTCGTGACGTCGCCCGATATAGAGGAGTCGCATACCCCCTATGCTTCACCAATGAGGTAATGGAGCACCAGTTCCCAGAAGGGTTTAAACCCGTGAACATTGAATCATAAGATGGCACAACAGATCCTGCAGTATGGATTGAAGACTTTCTTCTCCACATCCACATGGCCCACGGTGATGACTTACATGCCATCAAGTACCTCCCCCTAAAACTTAAGGGACCAGCACGACATTGGCTGAACAGCCTCCTAGAAAACTCTATTGGAAGCTGGGAAGACTTGGAGGACGCCTTCAGAGACAACTTCCGTGGTACCTATGTTCGGCCCCCGGACGCCGATGACCTTAGACACATAATCCAGCAACCCGGTGAATCAGCCCGGAAGCTCTGGACCAGGTTCTTTATTAAAAAGAACCAGATTGTGGATTGTTCAGGTGCCGAAGCCCTCACAGCCTTCAAACACAACATCTGAGATGAGTGGCTCGCTCGACACCTCGGCCAAGAGAAGCCGAAGTCCATGGCAGCCCTCACCGCACTTATGACCCGCTTTTGCGCGGGAGAAGATAGCTGGCTAGCTCGTCGAAGCAATAGCACCAGCGACCCAGGCACCTCTGAAGCCAAGGACGGTAATGGCAAGCCACGACGCGATAAGAACAAGCATTGAAACAATAACGAAGACTCGGCGGTCAACGCCGGATTCAGTGGCTCCAAATCCGGTCAGCGAAAGAAGCCATTCAAAGGAAATAAAGATGGTCCATCCAGTTTGGACAGAATACTTGATCGGCCTTGCCAGATTCATGGCACCCCCAATAAACCTGCCAATCACACCAACAGAAACTGTTGGGTCTTTAAACATGTTGGCAAGCTCAACGCCGAACACAAGGGGAAAAGGCCGCCCAGCGAGGACGGCGATGAAGAGCCTCGCCCATCGAACACATGGGGTAGAAGCAATTTCCCTCCGAGGTCAAAATAGTGAATATGATCTATGTCACCCACATCCCCAAACGGGAGCGCAAGTGCGCATTAAGGGATGTCTACGCCATAGAGTCGGTCGCCCCAAAATTCAACCCATGGTCGACTTGTCCGATCACCTTCGATCGAAAGGACCACCCGACCAGTATCTGTCATGGAGGATCGGCAGCTTTGGTCCTCGACCCAATCATCGACGGATTCCATCTCACGCGAGTCCTCATGGACGGTGGCAGTAGCCTTAACCTGCTCTACCAGGACACCATCCGCAAAATGGGTATTGATCTGTCAAGAATCAAGCCCACTAAAACTACCTTTAAAGGAGTGATACCTGGCGTAGAGGCCCGTTGCTCGGGATCAATAACATTGGAAGTTGTCTTTGGCTCGCCCGACAACTTCCGCAGTGAAGACTTGATCTGTGATATCGTACCCTTCCGAAGTGGCTATCACGCACAGCTCGGACGGACCGCTTTTGCTTGATCTAACGTGGTGCCGCACTATGCTTATTTAAAGCTCAACATGCCCGGTCCACGCGGCATCATAACGGTCAACGGAAACACGGAACGCTCCCTCCACACCGAGGAGCACACTACAGCTCTCGCAGCTGAAGTACAAAGCGGCCCCCTCAAGCCGCACACCTCATCGGTTATCAAGCCGCTGGACTTTGCTAAAAAAGTTCGGTCAGTCCGGCAAGCTGAAGGCTCAGTACTTCCGGAGCTAGACTAGCAGATTCTTGTAGCAACCTTGATCCCAATGGACCGAAGTCTCTGTGCTTAAGTGTCATCCCTCGATCAGTAATGATGACACACACAATACTCGAGGATTTATAACAGAGTTCAATCTCACACTTATTACATCGAGTCCACAAAAAAATTATGATTACACAAAATAAATATGGCTGAAGGCCATCTAAACTAAATAACTGCGGAAGCTTCAAAGGTAAATGATTCCATCAACTCCAACGGCATATCTGAGTGCACGATAACGACCTATCGCACCTTATTCGTCGTCTGCGTAGTCTGCAACATGAGACGTTGCAGCCGTGTAGGTTAGCACATTGAATGTGCTGGCAGAGTTACACTATAAAGCAATGAACGCAAGAACTATATCTACATGCAATATTTGGCTGGTGGAGGCTCTAAGTTTATGATTTTTGCATAAAGATAGTTTTTCCCTACAACAAAGGAATAAATTTATTCACTACTCCCAAGTTGTACCAATATTTGAGAAGGTTCCTCCAACTCAAATCCCAATTAAACAAGTATCATCATTAAACCTAGTTCAATTAATTTAAGAGTGATGAGATCAACAATAATATCCAATTCCAGATACTCAAGATGTCCATAACCGGGGACATGGCTAACCATGATTAGTTTATGCACTCTGCAGAGGTTGTGCACTTTTCCCAACAAGACTCGACCACATCCATGATCGGAAGATCGAGACATAGTCTTTCTGAAGCATTAACTCTCTACTTCGGGCAGATCGATACACCTACTTTCCCCTACATTTGCTAGTCCACCTCTTCGAGAGCTCATATAACTTACTCAACTATGCCAGAGCCCTTAATGGCTTGTGGCTGCACACGGAAGTTTCTAGGCATGAAATATCATATGATCCCTTTGAGCCTGGGTGGCGAACTGAGGAAAATACACACATGTACTCTAGGATTTCCCAAATGGACAAACATTGGATTCTCTAGGTGCCCCAACCAATCCACCCAGATGTGTATTAAAGTTGCCACCTTAATGTTATCCAAGATTAATAACACTCACAACTTCCATGTGAATCACGATCCAATCCCCATCTACAAGCATGTCTAAGCAATAATAGAGCATAACATATATTCTTGGGGTGATCAAAAGGTATTAGGTTCCTACCTCAAGTACTACAACCAAACCACATGTTCCCAATCCTACTCATGCAAATATTTGAGGGGCATAACTAATGCATAGTAAAAACTGGGTATAGAAGAGTATGATCAAAGTGTAACTTGCCTTGCTGCAAACTCTAGGGATTCGTAGTAACAAGCTTCGCACTCTGGATAATCTAGCGTAGACAAAAAGTAGCATACATAAGCAATCACTCAAATGAAACAAAGAGAACTCGGGAAAAGATCCAAATCAAACTCGAAACAAGAAAACATCTAAACTAAACATAAAACAAAACCTAATAGCATTATTTTCATGTCCATTAGATATTAACAGTAAGTACATGTGATTAGCTACGATTTGCAAAAAGAAACGACTCAAACGGATTTACGAAACTCAAGATACAAACAAAACAAGATCGATTACTAATCTGATCTAAACTCAACTTTTAAATTGGCAAAATCATGTTCAAGTAGGTTAACTGGAAAGAAGAGATCATTACAAAGATTTAGGTGTTGGTTTCATCTAATTTGGATAAACGGGCAAAACGTTATGCTAGTTTTAAGATTAGGGGCTAAATCGCAAGAAAACTATTCACGGATAAGTCCCCAGCCGAAAAAAACCTAAAAAGAAAAATCTGCAGAACGAGCGTTCGCTAACAAAACTAAACGAACGAATTCGTTCGTTAAAACGATCTAACGGGTGGATGTTCGTTAAATAAACTAGAATAAAAAGAAAAGCCGGTCTAAACCTAAACCGATCTAAAAAATAAAACCGAACAAAACAAAAAAATCAGATCGGTTTTATACCGATCAAAGCGGTTCAACACGGTCAACAGCGTCGGCGGGATCCAGCGGCACGGCGGCACGACTTTGGCGGTGAGGCGAGGCGGGGCGGCAGCGCTCAATGCGGGGCGGCGGTGGCGGACGAGGTGGAGGAAGGAGGGCTTCGGCTACTTTTAAAGGGGCCGGGGCTTCTTGGGGAGGAGACGACGCGGGGCGGTGGCTCTGAGGAGTCCGAGCCGGGCTCCTCTTGGCGATGGCAGTCGGGACTCCCCGAGCGGGGAAGGCGGCAGCGACGACTGGGCAGGCTGGGCCTTCTCCCAGTTCGGTCCGAAAATTTTTTTAAACGATTTCCGCACAAAAGAAGATCCTAATAAAATAAAAATAAACTTCTAAAAATTCCAGAAACAATTTTTAGGGTCCCTACCTAATATTTGGGACATTATGAACATGTTTCTAGACTAAATGCAATTTTCAAAAAATGCATGCTTTCTCTAAGTCAAATAAAATAACAAATAAAATACAAATAAAATAATAATTTGATTTTAAAATTTCTTCTCCAATATTTATCTTCTGTTGAAGAAGTCATTTTATCTTCTCTCATTTATTTTTATTGTTGGAAATAATTGGAGAGAAATTATTAAAATCAAATTGATCCACTTTTCAGATTTGAAATAAATTCAAATATGAAAACTTTGTGAAACATCCAACTCTCTCCTTGGGTCCTTGAGTTTCTTAAGTTTTCTAGGATCACAACCAAATGCAAATAAAATATGATATGCATATGATGATATATATAACATCCAAATTGAAAATTAGGATGTTACAAACCTACCCCCGTTAAGATGAATCTCACGCTCGAGATTCGGGTTGGTCAGCAAAAAGGTTTGGGTGGTCCTTGCGAAGATCTTCCTCTCGCTCCCAGGTGGCTTCCTCCTAGGTATGACGGATCCACTGAACTTTACAAAATTTGATAACCTTGCTGCGAGTAACATGGCTAGAAAACTCGAGAATCTTGACGGATTCTCTTCATAGGTCAGATCACTATCTAACTGAATTGCTTCTAGTGGCACTGTATCTCTTAGAGGAATGTCGGCCATCTCAGCGTGGCACTTCTTCAACTAGGAAACGTGAAACACATCATGAACTCCTGACAATCCTCCGGGCAGGTCCAACTTGTATGCAAGTTCTCCCATGCGTTCGAAAACTCTGTATGGTCCCATAAAACGTGGTGCTAGCTTTCCCTTGACTCCAAAATGTTTAACTCCTCGAAGTGGGGACACACGAAGATATGCTCTTTCTTTGACTTCATAGGCTACCTCCTTGCATTTCATATCTGCATAAATCTTCTGCCTGGATTGGGCTACCTTGAGTCTGTCTCGAATTAACTTAACCTTCTCCTCAGACTCTCTGATTAAGTCTAGCCCGAACAACTGCCGATCTCCAACTTCATCCCAGGATAACGGTTTCCTGCACCTCCTTTCGTACAAGGCTTCTAAAGGGGCCATCTTCAAACTGGCTTGATAATTGTTGTTATAGGAGAACTCTCAATAGGGCAAATTGTCATCCCAACTAGATCCATAATCTAGCGCACAAGCTCTCAACATGCCCTCCAGGATATGATTGACTCTCTCAGTCTATCCATCGGTCTGTGGATGAAAGGTTGTACTGAATTCTAGCTTAGTACCCAAAGTTTCGTGCAACTGATTCCAAAACTTTGAAGTAAACTATGTTCCTCTATCTGATACAATGGTCCTCGGAACTCCATGCAGACATACGATCCTGGTCATGTATATCTTCGCCAACTTAGCACTCATATAAGTTGTCTTCACCGGGATGAAATGGGATACTTTCGTCAAGCGATCAACTACAACCCAAATAGAGTCATAGCCTGAACGAGTCCTGGGTAATCTAGTGATAAAATCCATGCCAAGTTTATCCCACTTCCATTCGGGTATCGACAACGACTGTAGCAATCCCACTGGTTTCTGATGCTCTGCCTTAACTCTCTGACATACATCACATACTACTACATGCTCGGCAATATCCTTCTTCATTCCTGTCCACCAGAAACTTTCCTTCAAATCCAGATACATCTTGGTGTTGCCTGGGTGAATTGACTAAGGCGAATCATGATCCTCCTGAAGAATCAACTTCCTGATCTCAGGGTTATTTGGCACATAAATACGATCCTCAAACCATAAGGTGCCGTGATCATCCTCACGAAATCCTTTAGCCTTTCCTTTACTCATCCTTTCTTTTATCTCAGCAATCTCGTTGTCTGTCTTCTGGGCTTCTATGATCTTACCCAACAAAAGTGGCCTGAATTTCCAATGCTGCAACATAACATCTTGGAACTATCTCCAAGCGTAGCTCTTGAAGGTCATCTGCTAACTCCTTAGGTAATCCTATGGTTATGAGCGTGTTAACATAAATCTTCCGGCTCAACGCATTTGCTACGGCATTGGCCTTTCCTGGATGATAATGCAATCTCATATCATAATCCTTTATGAGCTCCAACCATCTCCTTTGCCTGAGGTTCAACTCCTTCTGCGTGAAGATGTATTTCAAACTCTTATGATCCGTGTAAACATCACAACGGTTACCGATGAGAAAATGTCTCCATGTCTTGAGCGCATGCACTACGACTGCTAACTCCAAATCATGCGTGGCATAATTCAAATCATGAGGTCGAAGCTGTCGTGAGCCATATGAAACAACTCTTCCATCCTGCATAGGCACTCCTCCAAGTCCTCGACATGAAGCGTCGCAATACACTTGGAAATCCTTGCGTATATCTGGGAGAATCAACACTGGGGCTGTAACCAAACGTTTCTTCAACTCCTGAAAACTAGCCTCACAATCCTCAGTGCATTTAAACTTGGTGTCCTTCTTCAATAACTCCGTCATGGGCTCGCAATCTTAGAAAAAATATCAATAAATCTTCGGTAATAACCTGCGAGTCCAAGAAAACTTCTAATCTCTCCCACTGATGTGGGTGCCAACCATTTAGTAACAGAAGCAACCTTGGTAGGGTCTACTGCTATTCCTTCTCCGGATATAACATGTCCGAGAAATCCAACTTCCTTCAACCAAAACTCACATTTGCTGAACTTGGCATACAACTCATGTTCCCTGAGCTTCTCAAGAACCAAACGTAAATGCTCCTTATGCTCTTCTTCATTCTTCGAGTAGACCAATATGTCATCAATGAACACCATGACGAACTTATCCAAAAACTCCATCAACACCTTGTTCATCATACTCATGAAATAGGAAGGGCATTAGTCAAACCAAACGACATAACTGTATACTCATATAGCCCATACCTCGTGGTAAAAGCTGTTTTAGGTATATCCTGCTCTCGGATCTTCAACTGGTGATAACCTGATCGAAGATCAATCTTGGAGAAAACCTTAGCTCCCTGTAGCTGGTCAAACAAATCATTGATCATCGGCAGAGGGTATTTGTTCTTGATCGTCACCTCATTCAGCACACGATAATCAACAACCATCCTCAAAGATCCATCCTTCTTATCCACTAGAAGCACTAGGGCTCCCCAATGTGATGAACTTGGTCGTATGTAACCTTTCTCCAGTAACTCCTTAATCTGCTTCTTAATTTCCTCCAGATCATTTGCGGCATCCGATACGGTCTCTTTGATATTGGTCTGGTGCCTGGCAATAACTCAATCAAAAACTCAATGTCTCGATCTGGTGGCATGCCTGGTAACTCTTCCGGAAATACATCGGGATAATCCTTCACCACTGGTACTTCCCCCTAAACAACTCCTGATAAGGAGTTCACCTGAGTCCTCCTCGGCGCATGCCTAGATACATACTTGATTATGTTTCCTTCCGGGGTGGTGAGAAGAATTGATTTACTGGCGCAATCGATGTTTCCCTCAAATTTGGATAGCCAATCCATGCCTAGTATCACATCAATCCTTGTGACTCCAGGACAATCAGGTCGGTAGGGAAAACATGTCTACCTGTGGTTATTGGCAACTGATAGCATCCCCTACTAGCCATATACTCCGCTCCTGGGGAACTTACTAACATAGGTTACTTAAGGGCTACTGAGGGAGTCCTGGACTAGGGGGTGTCCGGACAGCCGGACTATCATCGTCCGCCGGACTCCAAGACTACGAAGATACAAGATGGAAGACTCCATCCCGTGTTCGGATGGGACTTTCCTTGGCGTGGAAGGCAAGCTTGGCGATACGGATATGTAGATCTCCTACCATTGTAACCGACTCTGTGTAACCCTAGCCCTCTCCGGTGTCTATATAAACCGGAGGGTTTTAGTCCGTAGGACACAACAACCATTACAACAATCATACCATAGGCTAGCTTCTAGGGTTTAGCCTCCTTGATCTCGTGGTAGATCCACTCTTGTACTACCCATATCATCAATATCAATCAAGCAGAGTAGGGTTTACCTCCATCGAGAGGGCCCGAACTCGGGTAAAACATCGTGTCCTTGTCTCCTGTTACCATCCGCCTAGACGCACGATTCGGGACCCCTACCGAGATCCGCCGGTTTTGACACCGACATTGGTGCTTTCATTGAGAGTTCCTCGTATCGCCACCGATAGGCTCGATGGCTTCTTCAAACAACAACAACGCCGTCCAGGGTGAGATTTTTCTCCCCGGACAAATCTTCAGATTCGGGCGGCCGCATGCGGGCCAATTCACTTGGCCATCTGGAGCAGATCGAAAGCTACGCCCCTGGCCGTCAGGTCAGATTTGGAAGCCTAAACTTCACGGCGGACATCCGCGGAGACTTGGTCTTCGAATGGATCCGATCCACATCCGAGCGCGCCACACTGTCGCGATGGGCACGATCTAGCTCTGCCGCCGAACAGCGCCTTGGAGGCCGCACATGAATCCGCTCCGACCTGTAGTTCGAAGCTGATCACGCAGATCGAGGACGAGTGGCTGGACACGTCCTCGGGAGCTGCAACTTCCACGGCGATGGAGCCGAACACTAGCCTTGTCCCCTATAAAGCTCGTGACTCTGAGGTGCCGGACTCCCTGCCGGACTCCGAACCTCCTGCGCCCCCGCCAATCGAATCTGATTGGGCGCCGATTATGGAGTTCACCGCTGCGGACATCTTTCAGCATTCACCCTTTGGCGATATCCTAAATTCGCTAAAGCATCTTTCGCTATCCGGAGAGCTCTGGCCGGACTATGGCCAGGATGGTTGGGATGCGGACGACGAAGAAATTCAAACCCCACCCACCACCCACTTTGTAGCCACTGTCGACGATCTAACCGACATGCTAGACTATGACTCCGAGGACATCGATGGTATGGACGACGATGCCGGAGACAAACAAGAACTAGTGCCTACGGGGCACTGGAAGACCACCTCGTCATATGACATATACATGGTGGACACCCCAAAAGATGGGGACGAGGAAGAAGCAGCGGAGGCAGATTCGTTAAAGAAACAGCCCAAGCGCCGACGTCAGCGGCGCCGCTCTAAATCCCGCCATAGCAAGAATGGAGATTCCGGCACAGGGGATAATAACACCCCAGAGAGTGCCGAAGACAATCCCCTCCTGCAAGATTCAGCGCAGGAGGATGCAAAAGCAAGCCCTCACGAGAGAGCGGAAGACAAAGAGGTTGAGGATGATAATTACATACCTCCCTCCGGAGACGAGGCAAGCCTCAACGACGACGAATTCGTCGTGCCCGAGGATCCCGTCGAACAGGAGCGTTTCAAACGCAGGCTAATGGCCACAGCAAATAGCCTAAAGAAAAAGCAGCAGCAGCTTCAAGCTGATCAAGACCTGCTGGCCGACAGATGGACCGAGGTCCTCGCAGCCGAAGAGTATGAACTCGAACGCCCCTCCAAGAGCTACCCAAAACACAAGTTGCTCCCCCGATTAGAAAAGGAAGCATACATACCTTCATCACCAGCACATAATACGGCCGACCGACCACCCCGTGGTCGCGACAGAGAGGCATCCAGGCCTTCCATCAAGACTGTACCCCGACATTGCTCAAAAAGTACGAAGCCACAGGGGAACACGCCAGACTTGCGGGATATATTGGAGGATAAGGCAAGACAATCTAGATCTATTTATGGATCACGTGGGCGCCCCACGACCCATGACGAATACCGTCGAGCCGGATACAATAACTTCGGCCGGGCCGAACACAGCAGACAACGCTTCCTGGAGCTACGTCGTGATATTGCTCAATACAGAGGCGCCAGACACCCGCTTATGCTTCATCGACGAAGTAATGGATCATCAAATCCTCAAGGGTTTAAACCCATAAACATTGAATCCTACGATGGCACGATGCACCCGCGGTTTGGATCAAGATTATCTCCTTCACATCCATATGGCCCGCGGTGACGATCTCCACACCATCAAATATCTCCTGCTCAAGCTTAAAGGACCAGCATGGCATTGGCTTAACAGCCTGCCCGCAGAGTCGATTGGGTGTTAGGAGGACCTGGAAGCCGCATTCCTCGACAACTTCCAGGGCACATACGTGCGACCACCAGACGCCGATGACCTAAGCCACATAATCCAGCAGCCGATTTAATCAGCCGCATAATTACGACACGGTTCTTAACAAAGAAAAATCAAATCGTCGACTGTCCGGATGCAGAGGCCCTCGCAGCCTTCAAACATAACATCCGCGACGAGTGGCTAGCCCGGCACCTAGGACAGGAAAAGCCGAAATCCATGGCAACCCTCACATCATTAATGACCCGCTTATGTGCGGGAGAGGATAGCTGGCTAGCTCGCAGCAACAACCTCAGCAAAAATGCTGGTAGTCCGGACACTAAGGACCACAATGGCAGGTCGCGTCGAAGCAAAAATAAACGCCGCGTTAACGGCGACGACAAGGAGGATACGGCAGTTAACGCCGGATTCCGAGGCTCTAAACCCGGTCAGCGGAAGAAGCCATTCAAAAGAACCACTCCGGGTCCGTCCAATTTGGACCGAATACTCGACCGCTCATGCCAGATACATGGCACCCCCGAAAAGCCAGCTAACCACACCAACAGAGATTGTTGGGTATTTAAGCAGGCAGGCAAGTTAATTGCCGAAAACAACGACAAGGGGCTGCACAGCGACGACGAGGAAGAGACCCGACCGCCAAACAGTAGAGGACAGAAGGGTTTCCCCCCACAAGTGCGGACGGTGAACATGATATACACAACCCATATACCCAAGAGGGAGCGGAAGCGTGCACTAAGGGATGTATATGCGATGGAGCCAGTCGCCCCTAAGTTCAATCCATGGTCCTCTTGCCCGATCACTTTCGATCAAAGAGACCATCCGACCAGTATCCGCCATGGCGGATTTGCCGCATTGGTTTTAGACCCAATCGTCGATGGATTTCACCTCACGAGAGTCCTGATGGACGGCGGCAAGAGCTCGAACCTGCTTTATCGTGATACAAAGGCGCAAGATGGGCATAGACCCCTCAAGGATTAAACCTACAAAGACGACCTTCAAAGGCGTCATACCAGGTGTTGAGGCCAATTGTACAGGCTCAGTCACACTGGAAGTGGTCTTCGGATCCCCGGACAATTTCCGGAGCGAGGAGTTAATCTTCGATATAGTCCCGTTCCGCAGCGGCTATCATGCTCTGCTCGGACGAACCGCGTTCGCAAAGTTCAACGCGGTGCCACATTACGCATACCTCAAGCTCAAGATGCCAGGCCCTCGTGGAGTTATCACGGTCAACGGAAATACGGAACGCTCCCTCCGAACGGAGGAACATACAGCGGCTATCGAGGCAGAAGTACAGAGCAGCCTTTTAAGGCAATTTTCGAGTCCGGCCGTTAAATGGCCGGACACGGCCAAATGCGCCCGGAGCAACATCAACCAAGACCACCCGCACGCCCGAGCATCGCCAGAGCAATGCGGCCCCAACTCCAGCCCTCGCATGATTGCAAGACCAACCTCCGCGTACATCATTACGCTCTGGAGATACCATGGGCCTAGGGGAAGGGGCACGACCACAACAAACCCAGAGTGCGGCTCGACCACACCAGGGGCTCACAAGTGTGTCACTCTTTTTATTATTATTTTCCTTCTTTGTATACACAGACTCCGCTCACTGAGGTTCCTGTCCGTGATGAACCCGCCGAGCTCACGATGCAACAGCCAGGGAGGGAAGAAGGCTGCATTTAACACTCGTGTGGTCTCCATTACGAGCATTAAATTCGATTATATACACCAGTCCGCAGCCCACCCCTCGAGGGGGACATGTTTAATTAGTCCAATCCCTTGCTTACCAAGACTATTTGTATCATTCCGCACTCATAGCGAATTCCTTGAATAAATAATGCAGCACTTTTGCCCAGTAATCGCATTACTTTAAATATATGTTCACTAATGACATCCCGCACCAGATATTTTGGTACGGCCAACACACCAGGGCTTATGTTCCCTGAATTATGGTGTGATAAGTCCGAACACTTTCACAAGTGCGACACCCCGAACTTATAGCATTATATGAATCGGCTCCGAATCATGTCTTGGGTCAATAGTTGGGTTTGCCAGGCTCCCACGTTTTGGTACCTTAGGTTCCGCTCACGGCTAAGGTGGCAAGGGAGAACCACTGCGATTGCGCCTGGCTGAGCTGGGCGAGCGCCTCAAAGGAGAAAGCTAAACCGATCATGTCATGATAAGGCGAGAGATCGGTCGCTGTTCGAGAGGTCTTTTCGAGTCCTTAAAGACTTATGCGCGTCAAACGAAGAACCGGATAATGTCCGCCAAGGCGTGATAGCGCCCCAACTCGGTCTTCGAATACTAGGGGCTTCGCCGAAATTTAAAATTATAGAATTCTATGGCTAAGTGAGAGTGTTCAAGCATTATAAGTCCGGTTGCCTTGTTCGTTGTGTTGAGCGCCTCCCTAGATGGACCCAAGAATGGGAACAAGAGTACTCAAGTTTATCCCGAACAGCCCAGCACTCGTGGCTTGGGGGCTGAAGCCGACGACTTGCCATCTCTCAGATTTTATAAACGGCCGCACATAAGGTAATATTTTAAATCAAACAAGCGTTGCTTAGCGCATATGAACAAAGTTTTCAGCGCTCAGGATAATACATAACGAGTCTACTCAATAATTACATCTCTGGGGCACTCATCCGCAATCTTGCGGGCACCCTTCAGGACAGTCTTATAGTACATCTCAGGCGTACGATACTCCTTGCCCGCTGGCGGCGCATCAGTGATAAGCTTCTCCGCATCCAGCCTGCCCTACAGACCTTTGCGCTGGCAAGGGCCCGACGAGCACCTTCAATACAAAGCGGAGCGCTGACGACCTCCAACAAGGGGCACGATCCACCAGCCACCAGACGAGGCCGGTAGCTCCTGTGCATGGCCTCTCCAGCCACAGCCGGACTATGAGGCCCTTCATGGCCTGCTCGGCTACCTTAGGAGCTCGACCACCGCTTCACCGGGTCGCTAGGGGGCACCGGAAGGCCGGCCTCAACATACTGAGACTAGAAGACCTTCTCCGTTGAGCTCCCCTCCTCGCCACGGTAGAATGCGGCAGCATCGGATACACTACAAGGCAGATCTACAAACGCCCCTGGAGAGCTCCGAATTCGGGTAAGTGTCAGGTAGTTTACATTAACATGCTTGCTTTGCATGAAAAATGCCTTACCCGCCACTATTTTCTTCACATCCTCAACCTCCTGAAGGGCCTTATGGGCCTCGGCCTTGGCGGCTTTGGCACTTTCGAGAGCCAAGGCAAGCTCGGACTCTCGAGTCTTTGAGTCGCGCTCCAAACTCTCATGCTTTTCCATGAGAGCCTGGAGCTCTTGCCGCACTTCCGCCACTCGCGCCTCCTGCTTCTCTCGCTCTGCCTGTTCCGTGGCCGCACTGCGTTCGGTCGCGGACACAGCCTCCTTCAAGGTTGCCACCTCGTTCGTGGCCCCTGCAGTACCCATGTTATCCTTATTATTTTTATCGCAACCTAAATCCTTTTCTGTAAGGTAACTATTCAAAGTGGTGTTACTCACCTTCTTTGTCCTCGAGCTGCTTCTTGGCACGGCCGAGCTCTTGCTCGGACTGCTCGAGATCCTGCTTCAATGCACCGACCTCCGCAGTCAGTGCGGCAGAGGTTAGCAGCGCAGCCTGCAAACCCATATTGACATAATTTTGTCACACCCTAGCTAGTTCATGCATTAGAGTGTTGCATCATGTCTATTTTTTTCAACAGAAACTTGAAATGGGATTGCCAGAACCCCCAGCCCCCCCCTCTGAAACAACTAGGGTTTACTAAAAATATTTTCGATGAACCTGAAATGCCCTTCTAAAATGTCCATCATTTTTGTCTTGGTCCGTAAGCTTTGCCAAAAGTGATGCACAATTTCCTAGGTCATCCTGTGGTCTTTGAATTAAATCATAGCTATTTGAATTTGGGCATTTAAAATTTATAAAATATTTCAAATGTCCAAATATCTCCAAACTAAAATGTTTCATGTTGGAAATATTCCAACAATGGACCATGAGCAGTTTGGTGAATTTTAAAACCTTTTTGGTATTTTAAATAAATCAACAAAGTTGCAGGAAAATAGAAAAAGAAAATGTAGCGTAAAAGGACTTACTCGGCGCCTCGCCCACTAGCCAGCCCACCTGGCCGCCCAGCCCAAAGATCAAGGCCAATGAGCTGCTTGTCCGACCAGTGCAGCAGCCAGGTGCTCGACGGCGAAGCACCGCATGGGTGCCACGCACCTGCTCGCCGCCTCGCCGCTTCCCTCGCTTGCCACGCCGGGATCGCCCCTCGCTCTCTCCCGCACCCCAGACACCCCCTCCCGACCTCGTCTCCCTCGCTCCCCACGCCATGGCCGACGCCACCGCCGCCAAGACCACCGTCAGAGCTGCGTTCTCCGTCAACCCCACGCCGCGCCACCGGTCCAGAGCTCCGCCGCCGTCCGCTTCTTCGAAGCTAGCCGAGCCTCGAAGCGCCACAGTGCCCTGCCGCCGCACCAAGCTTCGCCCAAGCGCCACCGCCGGAGATCCCTTCGCCGCCGCGCTGCTGCAGCTCGTCCCGACCACGCCGGTGGCCTCTACGTGAGCTCGTGAGCTCAGCTACCTTCCCTACCCTCTCCTCTCGCCTCCGTGCACCACAACGACCGCACGAAGCTCACGCACTCGCCGTCGCACCTCGCCGCCGACGCGTTCCCGCCACACTCCGCCTTCTCACCGTGTCCAACGCGTTCACCACATCGCGCTGGTGCTAACCAAGCACTCCACGCACCCCACCGCACACCCCAAAGACGAAGTTCGTTTCACCCGAGCTCGGTGGCCGCCAAAGTCGCCGCCGGCGCCAACTCCGCCACCCCGAGCCCAACGGACTCCGCCAAGAGCTGCGGTTCGTCCTCACCAGACCGGTGGTCTCCGCGCCCCATTTGGTGGCGGAACGGCTAAAACCACTTCCGCCGCCGGCGTGGCTCGCCAAGGCTAAACGCCGTGGGTTTGACCCGGTTTGACCACGGTGGGCCAGTTGACCCCGGTCCATGACATGTGGGCCAGCCTCGCTAATTAACCTAGTTTAGTTTTAATTAAATTCTAATTAAACTAACCCCAATCGACATGCGGGACCCACTGGTCAGTTTGACCTGACCAGCCTGTTGACCCCCGACGCCATCATGACGCAAGGTCGACGTGTGATATTTAAATTATCGGAATTATTTTTACACAGGAAATTCCAGAAAATGTTTCAAACTTCAAAAATTCATATAAAATCAACCATAGCTCCAAATGAGACAAATTATATATGAAAAATGATCAGAAAAATCCAATCTTTCCATCTGTACAGGTTTCATGCATGTTTACAGAAGCTAACTTGCTGTTTATGGCAGAACAAGTTTAAGCACTTTAAATGATCATAATGGGTTTGGAAATTGCATCCATAGTTCAAAATGCTTCAAACTCATTTGGTCTTAGTTGCATTAGCCCAAAGCACTCATTTTGCCATGTCTCATTGCATGCATCATATTGTTGCATATTGTTTGGTAATGCTTGTGTATCGGTGTTCTTGCGGCAGGTTCTGGCCCCGAGGAGTACCGTGATAACCCCGACGAAGAACAATACCCGTAACGACCCGTCGTGCAAGCAACCAACCATTTGATCATATCGATAAAATCCCATGTTCTTGCTCCTGCTCTCGCCATCGCATTAAGACAACGCGATTCAAACTGCTGTGTGTCTGCGGTAGTTGAACCCATTTCCTCCGTGATGACCTATCATTGCCACAAGAATTAGATGAAACCCACTAGCATGTGTAGGAGTTGATTGAGCCATATGATTGTGTTGTTCCTACCTTGCTATGCCTGCTATGCTTAGAGTCGTGTCGTCCGTTCATCGGGATGATGGCTAGAGTGAAATGATCGAGTCGGTATGAGAGTAAGGTGTTGAACACGATTTGGTAAAGGTATCGATGAGAGGCCATGTAGGAGTACATGGTGGGTTGTTTCATTGAGGCCGCCCTAATCGAGATCTGATGTGTGATTTAAGAAACAGCTACTACCATACATTGGGCCCTCAAATATGACCCCGCCGACTTCTTATTCACGCTAGTCCTCCGTCCAGAGTTGCAAGTAGTTTCGTGTTTGTAGCCTCATCGAGGCCGTGGACAGCACCGACCGTAGGGGTGGGCTGTGATGCGGTAGGTACGTGGCGGGTGTACCGGATGCCCGCTTGGTATCCCAGAACCTTGTTCACATCGCTTGGGGCTGTGAGCGAGACTTCGCCGAACTCCTCATAGATGGAACCCAAATAGGCGATAAACCCGACTAGAGACTTGTGTGTCTAGGTAGGTCGTGGTCTACACCCACGTCGGCTTTAAGCTGAAGTCCGCCGAGCACATGTCGTGTGCGACGCTAAGTGGTGGAAACATGTATGAAGAAGTACACCCTGCAGGTTAACATCATCTATTCAATAGCCGCGTCATGTAAAGGACTACTTGGTTGCCTATACAGCTCATAGACAAGTAAATGGATACTACTAAAAGCCTCAAGATAAGCGTGAGTGCCGAGGATGGCTCCTCCGTAGGAAGACGGGTTGGATCCTCGTGGTGTATTGAAGTGATGAGTAGTGGACTCGAAAAGCAAAACTATTTCAAGTTGGTGTCTCAGAGGATAGCTTAGCCATGAGTCAAAGCTGGCTTGCTGCAATAACCCCACCAACCCTTCTTGATAATGTGCATGTATGTAGGGTCCGATGTAAGTCTTGCCGAGTACCTTTGTACTCATGTTGCTTTAATTTACATTTTTCAAGATGCCACAAACCCTCCGACGGGTTCTTCGTGACGCTGACATCGATTTAGTAGACTAAGGCCCGTGGTGATCCCGAGCAAGTGAAGGACCATGTAGTATAGCTAGGCTTACCCAAGCCTCTTTTATTTTACTAGTTGTCTGTACTCAGACAAAAAACTTCCGCTGTTGGCTTGTATGTTTGTATGACTTGTATGTGGGTCGTGTGACCCGTACTTGTGTGTATGATATGAATGGCTCTCTGAGCTTTTAAATAAAGTACTTGTGTCGAGAGTCATGTTGTGATGCCTTGTTGTATTTGCACATATCGAGCATATTGTGTGTATGATTGAAATGCTTGGTATGTGTGGGATCTGACTATCTAGTTGTTTATCTTTAGTAGCCTCTCTTACCGAAATGTCTCCTAGTGTCTCCACCGAGCCATGGTAGCTTGCTACTGCTCCGAACACTTAGGCTGGCCGGCATGTGTCCTTCTTCGCTCTCGTATCTCTCCTTCGGGAAATGTCACGCATTGAGTACCGGAGTCCTGTTAGCCCGCTACAGCCCGGTTTATCGGAGTCCTGCTAGCCCAAAGCTACAGCCCGAACTTACTTGCTGTCACCGACACGCTCGATGCTTTGGGTCATGGATGCTGTCCTCGTAAGTCTGTGCCACTTTGGGTTTACGACTAGTCATGTCACCGGGCCCTTTTCATATGGATGCTAGCGACACTATCATATACATGTGCCAAAAGGCTAAACGGTCCCGGCCAAGGTAAGGCGACACCGTTGGGATACCGTGCGTGAGGCCGCAAAGTGATATGATGTGTTACTGTGCTAGATCGATGTGACATTGAGTCGGGTCCCGACAGCGTTGGCATCGAGCCGACTGCTCAGTAGGTTCTCCAAGCCAAACTGGTCGATGTTGAGTCTAGAAATGCTTTAGTTATATGTAGGGGAATTGATTGTGGGATGGTACGTAAGGCTCTTTTTACTCCTTTATCTCATGATATTCTCGATCCGAGTCACCCATTCTTCCACCGGGGTTAAGGATTAGGATCTCTTCTCTCTGTTAGGCTCACGTGTTACTAATCAAGAGTACCTTGTAGGTTTGATGATTACAAGCCTGGTTCGTCTTATTATCCTGTTGTGTTACTAATTGGACCCAGAACCTTGATATGAAATTGTGGAGTGGTTATGCAATTTCTTGTGAAATGTCTCAATCCTTTAAGCATTTACAACGTTATGTCAGTCCAAATTCTGTTAGAAATTCTAATGTCTTTGCATTGTGGTTATGCTTCCAGATGGCCACTCGTGAGCAAAATCAAGTGGTTCGTCTCGACCAGATGCATTGGGGTGACCGGTCATACAACCATGCTAGTTCGGGTTATGATCGAAGCGGATACCGCTGGTACCCGAGTACACAGCTTGAAGAACAAGATCGAGACTTTAATCAAAGTCAGATCTTTGCACCGCCGTGGTGTTTCCTCTTATCCTGGTTGCACCGAGGCCCTTCACAGCTCCTATGGGCTTGGTGTTACTATTGATATGGCGGTACAAGATGCTGCATATTCTATGATGACCATTATACGAGCCAGATCGGGCTGCTCCGCAACACCGAATTCCAGATATGCCGAGTTCACTTCGAGCGCTTGGTTATCTTCGAGCCATCTATGCCGATTCCAACCAGAGGACTCCTAACCCGCACTACCGCCGAGCTGCTCGAGGACAAGGACCGAGAGAGTCGGGCCTTGAGGATGGAGCTCTTCAATGCCCGTGGCCGATCACCGGGCTACCTTGACTCGCTTTTGCACCGGCTGCTCAAGCTGGTTATATGGATATGAGAGATTTGTATCCTGTCGGGGCTGCTCACGGACATGATGGATCGGCGTGATGTGGGGGCATCACCCCACCTCGTGGTCCTCGCTTGCCACCGCTCAGAGGTCCAAGACCTCACCTGTCTCCACGGTCCACAGTGCTCCTCAGACCGCCTGCTCCCGACGATCACGTTGAACTCCTGTGTTATGGAGGAGACTTCTATGAGAACTACTACGGAGACGCCTGAGTTAGTAGTAGTCCCACTAGTATTGTAATAGTTGTATTTCCACCGCCTGCGTGACTCGTGGAATATGACTTAGTGTGTACTAATCCCGAGGTGTAACAAAAATAATGTATAGGAGCTTGGTGTGCCTCCGATGAGATGTAATCTTCCTTTCACCGTAGTAGTACTTTGTTTGGTCTTGTACTAAACCTTGTATGGTGTGTATGACGATGGAATAAAGAAGCAGTTTCAGATTCACCATGTCATACGGATGATCATCTCGCATTCCGAGTTATCCATTACATTCTACACTTCTATGTCGGAATCTTGCCATCCCGGACTAAATCCTTGTCTTGTTTTTCCTAGGATGGTTAACACCAAGAACAACCCTGCTCCGCCAGAGCAGGCAAGGCGATGGAGTTGGAGAAGCAAACCTGCCTCACCCTCCTTCTTTGGCCGGGTTATGCTAGAGGCCGAGAGAAACAAACGGAGACCAACCGCTTGTCGGAGCGATCGAATGTAACACAGCCCATCATCGAGAAATAACTTGGTGTCGCCGGTGACTTCATCAAGTTACACCCACCTACCTTCCACCACTCCGCCGAGCCTCTCGACGCCGATGATCGCTTCGCAAAGATCACTCACAAGCTGCATTCTCAGACTGGTAGCCGAGGCGGACAAGGTCACCTTTGCTGCATATCATCTCAAGGTCCCGCTAGTCTCGTGGGAGAATTATATGGCTATGCGCCTGGGCCATGTCACCACTTGGGCAGAATTCAGCGAGGCTTTCCGTGAACATCACATTCGGAGGGTCTCATGGATCGTAAACGTGAGGAGTTCTGCAGCCACCCAAGGCCGCTCTCCGTGGACGCCTATAGTAGAGAGTTCGTAATCTCGCACGTTATGCAATCAAGAGGTCTCCATCGACGCCAAGAAACAGCAAGGTTCCGCAAGGGACTTAGCCTCAACTTCGCCGAGATCTCCGCTCGCATGAGTGCACCTCTTTCCGTAAGCTTGTTAACAAAGCCATCGCGCTGAAACTGGTCGACCGATTTCAAGCAACACGCAAGCATGGTCGTGATATGGGTTCCTCATCCGTGCCGGACCACGGTAGCGCCGTGTGTGGGTGCCTAATACTACCCTACCACCCAGATTCACACCGAGGCCATCCTTCCAGCGCCTCGTCCAGCTTCAAAGAAGATGCACCAGCTAGGCCCTATGGTGGACCAACCAACAACGCCTCTCTCTGCGCCAGCCCGTGACGTGCTTCAAGTGTGGGGAATCAGGCCACTACATGCGCGATTGTCCCTGCACCAACCCCAACCAGCCCGCAAAAGCTGTTGGCGTGGCAAGCCGCCAGAAAGGTGTTCTATGCCAAGCCGCCACCACCGCACGTGGCCATGTTAATTGTGTCTCAAATGAAGAGGCCCAAGAGGATCCCAACGCCGTGCTCGATGCGCTTCTTGTTAATTGCCACCCGACATCCGCTCTTTTCGACATCGAGCATCTCATTCATTCATATCCGAAAACTATGCTCGCTTGCATAACACCGCATTCTCGTGACATGCCTTCCACCATGGAAATTTCTACTCCGGTTCTAGATGGCAAACCTCTAGAGTAAGTCATGGTAATGAAATTCAGGTCGACAGACTTGTTTTCCTTGCATCGCTGATAGCTCTCAAATCTTCGGATATAAATATCATCTTGGGTATGGACCGATGTCAGCCCATCATGCCAAGATTGATTGTTTCTCTAGGACTGCTCAACTTACGCACCCTCGGGAAAGATAGTCAATGTCTTGACCCGAATATCCAAGCGCCAACTTTATTCTCTTAATGCCAGCCCATTGCTGCACTCAAGACGCTCCGTAGTCCGTGACTTTCCGGATGTCTTTCAGAAGAATTGCCGTGTGTCCCACCCGACAGAGATGTTGAATTCGTGATAGATCTCATTCCAGAACTGCCCCAATTTCTAGAAGACCCTATAAGATGGCACCCCTAGAACTAGCCGAACTTAAGAAACAACTCGATGAGGCCTTGCAAAAGGGTTTCATCCGTCCCTAGTTCATCTCCTTGGCTTGCCCGCCCTCTTCGTCAAGAAGAAGGATGGTACGGATCGGATGGTTGTAGATTATCGACCCGTCAACTTGGTCACAATTAAGAACAAGTATCCGCTCCCGGATCAACGATCCGTATGATCAGCTCGCAGATCCTCGCCTTCTCTAAGATGGATTTGAGGTTAGGCTACCATCAAATCAAAATCCAAACGGGACATTCCCAAAACGGCTTTTGTTACTCGTTACGGCCAATACGAGTACACCGTCATGTCCTTCGGTCTAACCAATGCTCCAGCCACTTTCTCCCGTTAATGAACTCAATCTTCATGGAATATTTGGATAAATTCGTCGTGGTTTACCTCGATGACATACTCATCTATTCCAAGAACGAGGAAGAACATGCCGAACATCTAAGGCTAGTGTTGATGAAACTTCGAGAGCATCGCCTTTATGCCAAGTTTTCTAAGTGCGAATTTTGGCTGCCGGTGACCTATCTAGGACATGTAATTTCGGTAAAGGTATTGCTGTCAACCCCGAGCGAAGTTCAAGCCGTCCTTAATTGACTCCACCTGAATCGGTCAAGCAAGTTCGAGTTTCCTTGGCTTAGCGAGCTATTGCCGCCGCTTCGTCGAGAACTTCTCCAAAGTTGCTAAACCTCTAACTGAACTCCTCAAGAAAGATAAAAGTTCGAGTGGACTCCACAATGTGAGCACAGCTTCAGAACCGAAAAGACGCTTAACCTCTACTCCCGTGCTGGTACCACCAGATTTCTAAGGACTTTGTTATCTATTATGCGTCATGACAAGGACTAGGCTGTATTCTCATGCAAGATCGACACGTAATTGCTTATGGTTCACGGCAATTACACCCACATGAGGAAAACTACCCTACTATGATCTAGAGCTTGCACCTGTAGTCTATGCACTCAAAACCTGGCGACATTACCTTCTTGGTAATCGCTATAAATCTACACCGATCACCAAAGTCTGAAATATATATTCACCCAACCAGATTTGAATCTCGTGCAAAGACGTTGGGTTGAGTTGATCTCAGATTTCGACTTAGGGATAACTTATACCCCGTGAAAAGCCAACGCCATGGCTGATGCGCTTAAGTCGAAATCTTATTGCAACAATCTAATGTTGCAACAAAGTCAACCACTTCTCCACGAGGAATTTCGGAAGCTCAACCTTCACATTGTTCCTCGAGGGTTCCTTTCCACTTTGGTGGCGAAACCTACTCTTATGGATCAAGTCACCGCTGCCCAAAAACGAGATAGAGGAATATCCCGGATTAAGGAGAACATTGCTAGCGGAGATGCTAAATGTTTCTCTACAAATGATCATGGTGTTGTATATTTTGAGAACCGCCTAGTGGTTCCCAAAAATCAGCACATACGGCAGCTGATCCTTAAGGAGGCTCATGAATCTCCTCTCACCATTCATCCCGGTAGCACTAAAATGTATCAGGACCTACGCCAGAGGTTCCGTGGACTAGGATGAAGAGAGACATTGCTCAATTGTTGCTAATCGCGACGCTTGTCGTCGCGTAAAAGCAGAGCATCAACGGCCTCTTGGCACCCTTCAACCCTTAGCTATTCCTCGAATGGAAATGGGATAAAATCAGATGGATTTCATCACCGGTTTTCCCAGACCAAGAGAGGGAATAATGCCATCTTTGTCGTTATCGACCGCCTCTCCAAAGTAGCCCATTTCTTACCTGTCATGAGAGTATAACCGCTAGTCAGCTAGCAGATTTGTACATCTCCTAATAGTGTCACTTCATGGTGTTCCATTGAAATAAACTCGGATCGAGGAAGTCTCTTCACCTCTCGATTTTGGGAAAGTTTCCAAAACGCTATGGGAACCCATCTTTCCTTTAGCACCGCTTTTCACCCTCAATCAAGTGGTCAAGTAGAACGTGTCAACCAAATCCTAGAAGACATGCTTCGAAGCTTCATATCTCATTCGAATGGATTGGGAGAAATGCCTTCCATTTGCCGGTTTGCTTATAACAACAGCTATCAATCTAGCTTGGGCAAAGCACCTTTTGAAGTTCCCTATGGACGAAGGTGTCGAACACCTCTTAACTGGTCAGAAACCGGGGAAAGACAATTCTTTGGCCCGGATATGATTCAGGAGGCAGAAGAGCAAGTTTGCATCGTTCGTGAAAAGTTGAAAACAGCCCAATCTCGTCAAAAGAGTCAATATGACCGAAAACATAAGGCTATGACTTACGAGGTTGACGAGAAGGCTTACCTTCGGGTTACTCCTCCAAGGGAACCCATCGTTTCGTATCAAAGGCAAATTGGCTCCTCGCTACATTGGACCCTTTCGCATTCTTGCCAAACGAGGGAAGTTGCCTACCAATTGAACTACCTCCGATCTCTCCAAAGTCCACGACGCCTTCCACGCTTTCAACTCAGCGTTGCTTCTCGGATCCTATCCGTGGAGTGGACCACTAAACGCTTGATCTTCAAGATAATCTCACATATCGAGAATATCCCGCTCAGATTCTCGATCAAGCCGAGCGCACCACTCGACGGCATAATATCAAGTTTCTCAAGGTTCAATGGTCGCACCATTCGAGAAGGAAGCTACTTGGGAAAGGGAGGATCGCCTTCGACTTGAGTACCCCGCCCTCTTCCGGAGGAACCTAAATCTCGGACGAGATTCTTTTGAGTGGGGTGAGTTGTCACACCCTAGCTAGTTCATGCATTAGAGTGTTGCATCATGTCTATTTTTTCAACACAAACTTGAAATGGGATTGCCGTAACCCCAGCCCCTCCTAAAACAACTAGGGTTTACTAAAAATATTTTCGATGAACCTGAAATGCCCTTCTAAAATGTCCATCATTTTGTCTTGGTCCGTAAGCTTTGCCAAAAGTGATGCACAATTTCCTAGGTCATCCTGGGTCTTTGAATTAAATCATAGCTATTTGAATTTGGGCATTTAAAATTTATAAAATATTTCAAATGTCCAAATATCTCCAAACTAAATGTTTCATGTTGGAAATATTCCAACAATGGACCAGAGTAGTTTGGTGAATTTTAAAACCTTTTGGTATTTTAAATAAATCAACAAAGTTGCAGGAAAATAGAAAAAGAAAATGTAGCGTAAAAGGACTTACTCGGCGCCGCCCACTAGCCAGCCCACTGGCCGCCCAGCCCAAAGATCAAGGCCAATGAGCTGCTTGTCGACCAGCAGCAGCAGTGGTGCTCGACGGCGAAGCACCGCATGGGTGCCACGCACCTGCTCGCCGCCTCGCTGTTTCTCGCTTTGCCACGCCGGGATCGCCTTTCTCTCTCCCCCGCACCCCTGACACCCCGCACTCCCCCAGCTTCGCCTCCCTCGCTCCCCACGCCATGGCCGACGCCACCGCCGCCAAGACCACCGTCAGTAGCCGCTTCTCCGTCAACCCCACGCCGCGCCACGTCTCAGAGCTCCGCCGTCCGCCATTTCGAGCTAGCCGAGCCCGAAGCGCCGCGTGCCCAAGCCGCCGCACCAAGCTCGCCCGAAGCGCCACCGCCGGAGATCCCCTTCGCCGTCGCCGCTGCTGCAGCTCGTCCCCGACCACGCCGGTGGCCTCTACGTGAGCTCTGTGAGCTCAGCTACCTTCCCTACCCTCTCCCTCTCGCTCCCGTGCACCACAGCGACCGCACGAAGCTCACGTGCACTCGCCGTCGCGGACTCGCCGCCGACGCGTGCTCCCGCCACACTCCGCCTTCTCACCGTGTCCAACGCGTTCACCACATCGCGCTGGTGCTAACCAAGCACTCCACGCACCCCACCGCACACCCCAAAGACGAAGTTCGCCACCCGAGCTCGGTGGCCGCCAAAGTCGCCGCTGGCGCTAACTCCGCCACCCCGAGCCCAACGGACTCCGCCAAGAGCTGCGGTTCGTCCTCACCAGACTCCGTGGTCTCCGCGCCCATTTGGTGGCCGGAACGGCTAAACCACTTCGCCGCCGGCTGGCTCGCCAAGGCTAAACGCCGTGGGTTTGACCTCGTTTTGACCACGGTGGGCCCAGTTGACCCCGGTCCATGACATGTGGGCCACCGCTAATTAACCTAGTTTAGTTTTAATTAAATTCTAATTAAACTAACCCCATCGACATGCGGGACCCACTGGTCAGTTTGACCTGACCAGCCTGTTGACCCTCGACGTCATCATGACGCAAAGGTCGACGCAATATTTAAATTATCGGAATTATTTTTACACAGAAATTCCGTAAAATGTTTCAAACTTCAAAATTCATATAAAATCAACCATAGCTCCAAATGAGACAAATTATATATGAAAAATGATCAGAAAAATCCAATCTTTCCATCTGTACAGGTTTCATGCATGTTTACAGAAGCTAACTTGCTGTTTATGGCAGAACAAGTTTAAGCACTTTAAATGATCATAATGGGTTTGGAAATTGCATCCATAGTTCAAAATGCTTCAAACTCATTTGGTCTTAGTTGCATTAGCCCAAAGCACTCATTTTGCCATGTCTCATTGCATGCATCATATTGTTGCATATTGTTTGGTAATGCTTGTGTATCGGTGTTCCTGCGGCAGGTTCTGGCCCCGAGGAGTACCGTGATAACCCCGACGAAGAACAATACCCGTGTAACGACCCGTCAGGCAAGCAACCAACCATTTGATCATATCGATAAAATCCCATGTTCTTGCTCCTGCTCTCGTTTACTGCATTAAGACAACGCGATTCAAACTGCTGTGTGCTGCGGTAGTTGAACCCATTTCCTCTGCATGACCTGTCATTGCCACAGTAACTAGATGAAACCCACTAGCATGTGTAGGAGTTGATTGAGCCATATGATTGTGTTGTTCCTACCTTGCTATGCCTGCTATGCTTAGAGTCGTGTCGTGTCCGGTTCATCGGGATGATGGCTAGAGTGAAATGATCGAGTCGGTATGAGAGTAAGGTGTTGAACACGATTTGGTAAAGGTATCGATGAGAGGCCATGTAGGAGTACATGGTGGGTTGTTTCATTGAGGCCGCCCTTAAGCAATCGAGATCTGATGTGTGATTTAAGAAACAGCTACTACCATACATTGGGCCCTGAAATATGACCCGCCGACTTCTTATTCACGCTAGTCCTCTGTCCGGGAGTTGCAAGTAGTTTCGTGTTTGTAGCCTCATCGAGGCCGTGGACAGCGCCGACCGTAGGGGTGGGCTGTGATGCGGTAGGTACGTGGCGGGTGTACCGGATGCCCGCTTGGTATCCCGGGAACCTTGTTCACATCGCTTGGGGCTGTGGCGCGAGACTTCGCCGAACTCCTCATAGATGGAACCCAAATAGGCGATAAACCCGACTAGGGACTTGTGTGTCTAGGTAGGTCGTGGTCTACACCCACGCCGGCTTTAAGCTGAAGTCCGCCGAGCACATGTCGTGTGCAGACGCTAAGTGGTGGAAACATGTATGAAGAAGTACACCCCTGCAGGGTTAACATCATCTATTCGAATAGCCGCGTCCTCGGTAAAGGACTACTTGGTTGCCTATACAGTTCATAGACAAGTAAATGGATACTACTAAAAGCCTCAAGATAAGCGTGAGTGCCGAGGATGGCTCCTCCGTGAGGAAGACGGGGTTGGATCCTCGGTGGTGTATTGAAGTGATGAGTAGTGGACTCGAAAAGCAAAACTATTTCAAGTTGGTGTCTCGTAGGATAGCTTAGCCATGAGTCAAAGCTGGCTTGCTGCAATAACCCCACCAACCCTTCTTGATAATGTGCATGTATGTAGGGTCTGATGTAAGTCTTGCTGAGTACCTTTGTACTCATGTTGCTTTAATTTACATTTTTCAAGATGCCACAAACCCTCCGACGGGTTCTTCGTGAGACGCTGACATCGATTTAGTAGACTAAGGCCCGTGGTGATCCCGAGCAAGTGATGGACCATGTAGTATAGCTAGGCTTACCCAAGCCTCTTTTATTTTACTAGTTGTGCTGTACTGCACAAAACACTTCATTGTTGGCTTGTATGTTTGTATGACTTGTATGAGGGTCGTGTGACCCGTACTTGTGTGTATGATATGAATGGCTCTCTCGAGCTTTTAAATAAAGTACTTGTGTCGAGAGTCATGTTGTGATGCCTTGTTGTATTTGCACATATCGAGCATATTGTGTGTATGATTGAAATGCTTGGTATGTGTGGGATCCGACTATCTAGTTGTTTATCTTTAGTAGCCTCTCTTACCGAAATGTCTCCTAGTGTCTCCATCGAGCCATGGTAGCTTGCTACCGCTCCGAACACTTAGGCTGGCCGGCATGTGTCCTTCTTCGCTCTCGTGGTCTCTCCCTTCGGGAAATGTCACGCATTGAGTACCGGAGTCCTGTTAGCCCGCCACAGCCCGGTTTATCGGAGTCCTGCTAGCCCAAGCATACAGCCCGAACTTACTTGCTGTTGACCGACACGCTCGATGCTTGAGTCATGGATGCTGTCCTCGTAAGTCTGTGCCACTTTGGGTTTACGACTAGTCATGTCAGCCCGGCTCCTTTTCATATGGATGCTAGCGACACTATCATATACGCAGCCAAAAGGCTAAACGGTCCCGGCCAAGGTAAGGCGACACCTGTTGGGATACCGTGCGTGAGGCCGCAAAGTGATATGATGTGTTACTGTGCTAGATCGATGTGACATTGAGTCGGGTCCCGACAAATTTTTAGCAACCTCACAGATATCTTCTTTAGATCCTCGCCCAGCTTTTCTTTCCAACACCGAACCGAGCATCGTGGGCTACCGTTTATGCGGTATTACATTACATAATTTTAACTTCTTACCTCAAAGCCTGTTAGAAGGTTGTCAGCAGGCTTTGGTCAGCCCGCTCTTGGCGAAGCCGAATCCTTCCAATCACCGCACTCATGATAGTGCGGTGTTCTTCCTCGATGGAAGCACCTTTGAGCGCCTCCAACAAGTTGTCCGGCACCTCCGGTTGGATGGGGGCTGCCGGTGTCACGGTCTTGCCCTTCTTGCGAAGGGGCCGCCTGCCGGACTCCGGGACCACTGCGGGTTCCGGTGTGGAGTCCGGCGCAAAGTCCGGGAGGCTGCCTTGCGGCACCTCCGGAGCCTCCTCCTGAGGGGTCCTCTCCTAGGATCCCACCTCGGCGTCCTCAGCGGCGCGAGGGGTGGAGGCAGTCGGAATGGAATCCACATCCGACGGAGCCAACGACCCGCTCGATGAAGCGGGGAGATCATCGTCGGCCGGACTGCAGGCAGTATGCAGCATTAGAAGAACACTCTGTAACATGAAAAGAAATTATAAATCATTCAGGAATCCGGATACTTACGATCTCGCCGGAGGCCTGGACCTCGAGGGCCACTCTTTTTCGCCAACGTTTGTGTTGGCGGAGCTGTCCGGGAATAGTTCTTCCCTCTGATTCCTTCGGCCTCCCCTGCTGGGAGGCCTTCCTCTTCTCTCTCCTCCTCCGGGAGAGAGTCCTCTGCTTCTCCTCGTCTTTGGGGAGGAATCCGCCGAGTCGCCGGACACCAAGACAGAACTCTTCGAGTACCGTGGCCACCTTCTTGGCCTTCTTCTCCGGCACCACGTGTGGTGCCGGAACCAGCAGCCCCGCTAGACGGGCGTCCACTGGGTTTTCTGGCATGGGAGCCGGGCAGATGAGCTGCTCGGCCGTCTTCATCTAGTCCTGTCAAAGGAAAAGGGAGATTGAAACCCGCTTAGGGTCGAACTATTAACAACAAGTGTCCCGTAAAGGGGTAGAATCACTTACCTCGTCAGCTGGACGCTGCGAGTGAAATCCGCGATCTTCCGTCGTGTCAGTGTACTAAAGTAGGGGTACCTTAGTACCCCGAACTTGTGCACGGGCGGTTGCAGCACCCCGCGGCAAGGCTTGCCGGGCGTCCATCAAGATCCGCCGCCAAGACTCTCGGTCATTCTTATTCCACTTACTGCCGTTCAAGAACAAAGTGTCAACCAAGTAGACGAAGCCCCGACAAGATGAGCTTGCCGGGAAGTACAAGGCCCCGACAGGAGGAGCTTGCCGGGAAGGCCAACCAAGGCGCTTCCAGAAGACTTGCCGCGATGCCCGCCTGTCCCCAAGAAGGTTCGGGCGACCGCAAGCTTGCTTGCGCGACGAGAAGGGTCATGGGCGAGGCGCTTGTCATGCAAGGCTGCCACCCTGCACCCAAGCTCCAACAAGATCCAACGACGTGTCACCCTGTGGCCATCCCAGAGCACGTGGCGAGGCGCCAGGCAGCCATACGGTGCGAGGTGGCAAGCGGAGCTGACAAGGAGGCCATCGTGGCGATCGGTGGCGCACACCTAACGGTCGCTTCCTTGCACTTGTTAGCGACGACGGACGGCATTAAAGCCCTTGTCCCCGCCGCCGAGTTAGGTAGGGGACACTTTGTTGGACACTTGTTGTACCAACCTGCGTTTTACTCTTTTACCCCTCTTTCTGCGTTGCCACTGCCGGTGACCCCTTAGACTATAAAAGGGAGGCCCATGCGCACGAGAAGGGGTTCGGTCCATTCGACACATCCAACACCACTACACGCCGGCTCTCGAGCAAGAACAAATACAAACACAAAGCAACAGAGGAGTTTTATCTCTCGAGAACTCCGGCCGGGTAAAAAGCCCCGCGCGCGCCGCCTCGATCGCTTCTCTGCGTCGCCCTCCGCTCCTTGCCGGACTAGAAGGGGCCCCGCCCCATAGGTGCTCGTGCCCACACAGATCCCATCGACATCTCTCGCGCGCGCTGTAGGGGGCGCCGAGGTCGTGAGCATCCGATATGGTCTCCGAGCGCTACATCAACGCCTTTCATCAACATGCCACCAAAGAAGAAGCCTTCGGAGGTGGCCGCCCGCTTCACATCGATTCTACCACCGCCGCAGAGCAAACGGGCGGTGGAGTGGACGCCGTCGGAGGAGCGGGCGCCGACGGTGGGACTCACGTCGTCACTAGGTCCAAAAACAAGGCCCCGCAAGCGTCGGCAACGGTGCAGACACCACGCCCTTCCCAGGAGGTGCAAGGTCGACAACGCCCCGGTGCTCCTAGCACCGTGCTCGCGTTGGAGCAAGGCCACGCTGGTGGGTCGCGGGACGTTCAAGACCAGCATGCATGCCAGCATGCTGGCGCGAGTGAGGTACGGTCGCCCGGGCGGGGTGTTGCTCCTTCCAATCCAGTTGGGAGTCTGAGCACATCCCGCTCCTCGCGCCGCTCGTCGCCACCGCCACCCAAGACTGCAGAGGAAGCGCCGCCCGAGCCCAAATGCTTAGATTACCCTCGGCGCCACACAAGATTGACGACTGGAGGATGACCATTTATAGCCTCATCGGCTTCGCCAACGGCGACAAGCCCCGGCAACCGAGCGCATCGAAGCCCCGGCAAGGCGCCCAGGCGCAAGCCGACGCCGACAAGACCACTGGGGGTGCCACTACCACGCACTCCCCGCCACGAAGGCCGAGATCGCCGGCTTGCCGGGCCAACCCCGACGCCGACTCCACTGCGTCGTCGGACCCGCGAACTCGCCGCGATCAACGCCAAGTGTAGGATCGAAGAAGGTGAGAGTGTCTAGAGGGGGGGTGATTAGACTACTCGACAAGATAAAAATTCAGTCTTTTATCAAGGACAAGTTTTGGCAGATTTTGCATAACACACAAGTCAAGTAGCATACTACACATGCAATTCTAGAGTATGGGCAGCGGAAAGTAAATTGCACAAGTAGTAAAGAGAAGTGGAGAAGATCAAACGCAATTTGGAGATGCGGTGATTTTTCTCGTGGTTCCGATAGGTGGTGCTATCGCATTTCCACGCTGATGGAGACTTCAACCCACGGAGGGTAACGGCTGCGAGAGTCCACGGAGGGCTCCACCCACGAAGGGTCCACGAAGAAGCAACCTTGTCTATGCCATCATGGCTCACGCCCACGGAGGGCTAGCCTTACTCGGGGTAGATCTTCACGAAGTAGGCGATCTCCTTGCCCTTACAAACTTCTTGGTTCAACTCCACATCTCGACGGAGGCTCCCAAGCGACACCTAACTAATCTAGGAGGCACCACCTCCAAAAGGTAATAGATGGTGTTGATGATGATGAACTCCTTGCTCTTGTGCTTCAAATGATAATCTCCCCAACACTCAACTCTCCTCACCGATTTGGCTGTGGTGGAAGAAAGGATTGAGTGGAAAGCAACTTGGGAAGGCTAGAGATCAAGCTTCATATGGTGGGAGTGGAGCAACTTGATCTCAACACAAGGGTAGGTAGTTCTCTTCTCGTAAATGTAAGGTAGGAGTGGTAGTTCTTTCGATGGCTCTCTCCACGAATGAAGAGGGGTGGAGGGTATTTATAGCCTCCACACAAAATCCAACCGCTACACACATTTGACCAATCTCGTGGGACCGAAGTTGACAACTCGGTGAGACCGAAAGTTCAAATCATGTGAACGTTGGGATTTTCGTGGGACCGAAAATACAATCTCGGCTAGTCCGATTCGTGCAAAGACAGGAGCTTGCCAATCTCGTGGGACCGACTTCATCATCTCGGTGACACCAATTTGATGATGTAAGGTTACGAAGCTTGGCAACTCAAGTTTCGTGAGACCGAGTTCGAATCGGAAAATCCGAGATTTCTAGGGTTTGGCTTTATGGCTGAGGTGGTTCATCTCGGTGTGGTGAGTTTGGAATATCGGTGGGACCGAGATTACTTATGAGTGTATATGGCGGAGAGTTGCCGATAGTTTAGGAGATGTATCACTAAGCACTTTGAGCAACAAGATCATCATCATAACCTCATCCCTTTTAATAGTATTGGCTTTCCTATGGACTCAATGTGATCTTGGATCACTAAACCAAAATGGAGTCTTGAGCTTTTGCCAATGCTTGCCTTAGCATTTTGAGGGGTCCACCTCTTCAGTCCTTTTGCCATGCCAATGTGATTGACCTTCCTGAAACATACTTGATAAAAGCATTAGTCCAACCACAAAGTATGTTGTCATTAATTACCAAAACCACCCAGGAGCAAATGTGCTTTCAATCTCCCCTTTTGGTAATTGATGGCAACACACAAAACAAGACATCAAAGCTTCTCGAAAGAAAGACAGAATTATCACGAAAGCTTTGACAAACATGTAGTACACAGGCTCCCCCTACAAGTGTGCAAGATTTTCATAAATTATGGTTTTGGACTACCACAAGCACACAAGAGAGAAAGGCAAGATGTGCTACATGCAGCTTGGCTATATGCATCAGAGCAGATGAAAAGAAGTGAGTGATAATGCATATGTGCATGGTGATTTCTTGCAAACAAGTATTCACAAGCAATTCACCATCATGCACATTCTGCAAAGTGCATATACTTACCTTGAGGTTCCTTGGCATTGTACCTGAAGAAATAGACTTGGGAAAACAGGGTTAGATAACACAAGAGTATTTCTTCAACCAATTGCAAGAACATCAAGAGTACCAAGCCAGGGATGACATGTGTAAAGAGTGTCTCATATTGAGCACAAGCTTGAATCAGCAAACATGTCTCTGAAACTAAAAAGATTTTCAATGAACTCTGAGAGATTTTGCTTTCCATAAGATATCAATTTGGAAAGAGCAAAATCAAAAGAATGATGCCAAATGAAATATCCAATGTGGAACACGACAAAGCTTTGATGTGATTCTCTCCCCCTTAAGGTAAGATTACTCTTCTTCTCCCTCTGAATCTTTTCTTCTCCCCCTAAGTCTTCTCCCCCTTTGACATCAAGTGCCGAAAAGGACAGCAAACTAGGAAGGTCAGGGAAGATGGAAAGAAGTGGGATCCTTAAGAATCACAACAGGGCAATAAACTCAGTGAAGCTGCAGAAGATGATACCCTGAAAGAAGTAAATCGGTGACACCGAAATAAGATGGATCGGTGGGTCCGAAAGTCAGGGACTTAGGGCAGATCCTTTTCGTCGACCGAAATTTTAAGTCGGTGACGCCGAGTTTAATTCCAAGGAAATACAAAAATAATTCAGCTCACTTTGCAAGGAATGTTTTAAAGGATTTGCAATGAATTTGTAAATGATTTTCAAGGAATTGATCAGAGCCAAAAGGATATTCACAAAGACAGTAAGAATAGAAATGAAAAGATTTCTAGATGAAGTTTTTTAAAAAAAAGAAAACTCAATGAGAGAACATAAGAGAAAATAGAAAGACTCCAAGACATATGTACTTCATCTAGATAGGGTCGCGATAAGGTCACCTATGTTTGAGTATTTTGACTTAGGAGTCAAATGAGAACATTTGATCATAGGTCATACTCATCGTTTAAGCACAAAATGGGGTTGCCATTTTTCAATTAAGCATTTGATGTGATCACATCTTATGAAGCTGCTTGTACTCATGACTTTGAGCAAAGCTCCTTAAAGATGTGAAGAACATACCTTGGGCTTGTTGTTGCTTTGCTCATGTAGGTGAACTTGATGTAGGTGCTCATTGAATGTGAAGTTAGAGCGCCATTTCCACTTGTGTAGTTCATCTTACATGGGTTAGGCAAGCAAGGAAATACTCAAGAATATCCAAGATGACAAGAGTGAAATACTAGATGTATAAGATGTCAAAAAGGATATGTGGAATTTTGTTCCTTGAACTCAACATCCCAAAGGGCTAGATACTTGGTTAATGACAAGATTACTCATGATTTGAGTGTGTGGTAATCTTGTGGAATGTAGATCATCCAAGTACCGCAAGGAGTTAGATGCAATACAAGGGGCAAATGTGTCCAAGACATATGATCATCATCATAAGAGAAATATCAAGGATTAGTCAAGTAGGCTCATGCCTTGCATGCATCAATGGAGTTTTCACTCCAAGTTTGAAGCATCAATGATGTTCAACTCACTCCTTAGCTTACAAAACACCTTCTCATCAAGAGGTTTTGTAAATATATATTAGCGAAGTTGTTTGTCAAGATTTAACATGCTTAAGATTGATGTCACCCTTGGCAATGTGATCACGAATAAAATGGTGACGAACTTCAATATGTTTCGCTCGAGAGTGTTGCACGGATTGTGTCCAATCTTAATCGCACTCTCATTGTCACAAAGCAAAGGAACATGTCTCACATGTATCCCATAATCCTTAAGCGCTTGTGTCATCCATAGCAATTGAGCACAACATGAACCAGCAGCAATATATTCTCGCTTGGCAAGTGGATAATGATACTCAATTTTGTTTCTTGGAGGACCAAGATACAAGGGATCGACTAAGAAATTGACACGCACTCAAAGTTGACTTTCTATCAACCCCGCCACCGCATAGTCCGAGTCGGAATAGCCAACAAGGTCGAAAGAGGCCCTCTTAGGATACCAAATGCCAAAGTTTGGTGTGTGTATCAAATATCTCACAATCCTTTTAACAGCTTTAAGATGACATTCTTTAGGGGCTGCTTGATATCGAGCACACATGCATACACTCAACATTATGTCAGGACGAGAAGCACAAAGATATAGTAGAGAACCAATCATAGATCGGTAAACCTTTTGATCAACGGGTTCTCCATCTTTTGTCAAGTCATTATGTCCACTTGTAGGCATGGGGGTTCTCATACCTTTGCTTTCTTGCATGTTGAACTTCTTGAAGAGATCCTTGGTGTACTTTGTTTGTGAGACAAAGGTACCCTCCTTAGATTGCTTGATTTGCAACCCAAGGAAGAATTTGAGTTCACTCATCATGGACATCTCATACTTCTCCGACATGAGCTTTCCAAACTTCTCGCTAAAATGAGGGTTAGTTGAACCAAAGATAATATCATCAACATATATTTGGCACACAAATAGTTCACCATCAACCCTTTTCGTGAATAGCGTTGAGTCTATTTTTCCAATCTCAAAGCCTTTTTCAAGAAGAAAGCTAGTCAAGATTTGTACCAAGCTCTAGGAGCTTGTTTAAGACCATAAAGAGCTTTGTGCAACTTGTAAACATGATTAGGCTTTTAGGATTCACAAATCCGGAGGTTGTTTCACAAATACTTCCTCCTCAATTTCACCATTTAGGAAAGCACTTTTAATATCCATTTGATAGAGAGTAATATCATGGTGATTGGCATAAGCAAGAAGAATGCGAATGGACTCAAGTCTAGCAACGGGGGCATAGGTCTCACCATAGTCCATACCTTCGACTTGTGTGTAACCTTGAGCTACGAGACGAGCCTTGTTGCGGATGACTTGTCCATCTTCATCTTGCTTCTTCCAAAACACCCATTTGGTTCCAATGATGTTTTGATCATCCTTGGGCTTTCTACCAAAGTCCATACATTGTTCCTCTCGGTTGTGTAGCTCTTCGTGCATAGCGCTCACCCAATCCGGTCTTCAAGTGCTTCTTCTACCTTCATAGGTTCAATACTAGAGATAAATGAGTAATGCTCACAAAAGTTAGCTAAGCGAGTTTTAGAGCGAGTAATTCTCCGAGTCGATGTCGCTCATCATTTGTTCCACGGGATGATTTTTCTTGACTCTTGCTCGGACTCGGGATAGCTTTTGTTGAGGTTGTGGCTGAGCTTCCTCATCATCCTCATCTTCCTCTTCTTCTTCATTGTTGTTGGTGTTGTCTTGAGGCGGTGGAGAAGGAGGTTGTGGTGGATCTTCTTGTTGCACTTCCTCATCTTGGTGAGTTCCACTTGTGGAGGCCTCCATGTTGCCTTGAGGTTCATCTTGCCGAGAGGTAGGGGCTCCACATATGTAGATGAGGTACTCTCCTTCACTTCCATGGGACGGATCTTTCCAATAGATAAATCTTGGATGGCTTCCGATGGGTCCTTGTCTCCTACATCAATAGGCATTTGCTCTACTTATGAGTCATTAGATTCATCAAACTTCACATCTACCGCCTCTTCAACCTTTCGGTGAAATTATTGTAGACACGGTAGGTGTGGGAGTTTGATCCATAACCAAGAAAAAACCTTCATGAGTTTTAGGAGCAAATTTAGACCGACGATGCTTATCAAGGATATAGCATTTCAACCAAAGACACGAAAGTATCCCACTTGGGGTTTGTTACCGTGAGGAGCTCAGATGATGTCTTGCCGAGAAGCTTATGAAGATAAAGCCTGTTGATAGCATGACAAGTCGTCTCGACGGCTTCACCCCAAAAGTGCTTCGTGTCTTGTATTCATCAAGCATCGTTCTCGCCATCTCTATGAGCTGCTCGGTTCTTCCTCTCAACAACTCCATTTTGTTGAGGAGTTTACGAGTCGAGAACTCATGTAGAATCCTTCCTCATCGAGAAAAGAGTCTACATTGGCGTTTTGAACTCCGCTCCATTGTCACTCCGAACTTTCTTGATCTTCACCTCAAATTGATTTTGGGCCTTTCGCAAAGGTTTTGAAGATTCTCTCAACCTGTGATTTGTCATCAAGGAAAATACCCGTAAATCTGAATAATCATCAACTATAACTAGACCAAGGAGTTACCACCAAGGCTTTTGTAAGCATTGGGACCGAAGAGATCCATGTGAAGAAGCTCAAGCGGTCTCCTTGTGGTCATGATGTTCTTCACGGGATGACTTCCACCTACTTGTTTTCCTGCTTGACAGGCACTACAGAGTCTATCTTTGTCAAAGAAGACATCTTTAACACCAAGAATATGATCACCTTTGATTAGCTTGTCTAGATTACGCATACCAACATGTCCAAGCCTTCTATGCCATAACCAACCTTTAGCGGATTTAGCAATGAAGCAAGTTCTAGGTTGGGCTTTCTTAGTGAAATCAACAATATATAGATCACCTCTACGGATACCGGTAAATACCATGTATGATTGTCACGACGAAAGACTTGGCAATCTACTTCGGTGAATAGCACATTGAATCCAAAGTCAGCTAATCTAGACACGGAAAGTAAATTGTATCCAAGTGATTCAGCAAGCATGACATTTTGAATAGAGCTATCATGAGATATGGCCACCTTACCAAGGCCAAGTACCTTACCCTTGAGTTGTCTCCAAAAGTCACATACTTGCGTGGACCATCGCTCTTTGCAAGCTCTCAAACATGTCTTCGTCTCCGGTCATGTGATCGGTGCATCCACTATCAAGAATCCACTCTTTTCCGCCGGATATGTAGTCTCTCAGATTTGCCATAAGATTGAGACTCTTCATGATCTTGTCTAGCTCGGTGTCCGAATCGGAGTAATCATCATCATGCTCATGCTCATCATCATATTGACCCATAGATTGTTCATCATCAACACCTAGGTCAATTTGACAATGACTTGCATTAGTTTTGTCAATGTGACAATAATCATCGGAATGCAATACAAGAGCATTTCTAATTAGAGCATTGATAAGACATGGATCACCCTTCTTTTTCATGAGATCACGAAGCTCAAAGAAGCATTTATCAAAGTTGGGATCATTAAAGCGCATCATATCAAATTCAATAGTCTTGTATAGAATTTCATCAAGACCTCTCAAAGAGTAGTCCGGATAAAGTTCTTCCAAGAACTTCCACATAGCATAGGCACACTCAAAGTTTGTAACGAGCTTAAGCAAGTTATCGGGCAAACCTCTAATGATAAGATTTACAGCTTCTAAGGTTACTGAAGCAAATCAAGCTCTTCATCCATGGTAGGGTGCAAGGGGTCAAATGGAGGCACATAGGGGTTTCAACATATTTATGCAAGTTATACATCTTAAAGATAATAAGCATTTCAATCCTCCACGAGTTATAGGACACTCCATTAAGAATAGGCACTCTATGGCTAACACTCCCAAACGTAGACACGTCCATCTTCCTCCAATGGTGTGTAAACCAAAGCAATGGAGACCAAAGCTCTGATACCAATTGTAGGATCGAAGAAGGTGAGAGTGTCTAGAGGGGGGGTGATTATACTACTCGACAAGATAAAAATTCAGTCTTTTATCAAGGACAAGTTTTGGCAGATTTTGCATAACACACAAGTCAAGTAGCATACTACACATGCAATTCTAGAGTATGGGCAGCGGAAAGTAAATTGCACAAGTAGTAAAGAGAAGTGGAGAAGATCAAACGCAATTTGGAGACGCGGTGATTTTTCTCGTGGTTCCGATAGGTGGTGCTATCGCATTCCACGCTGATGGAGACTTCAACCCACGGAGGGTAACGGCTGCGAGAGTCCACGGAGGGCTCCACCCACGAAGGGTCCACGAAGAAGCAACCTTGTCTATGCCATCATGGCTCACGCCCACGGAGGGCTAGCCTTACTCGGGGTAGATCTTCACGAAGTAGGCGATCTCCTTGCCCTTACAAACTTCTTGGTTCAACTCCACATCTCGACGGAGGCTCCCAAGCGACACCTAACCAATCTAGGAGGCACCACCTCCAAAAGGTAATAGATGGTGTTGATGATGATGAACTCCTTGCTCTTGTGCTTCAAATGATAATCTCCCCAACACTCAACTCTCCTCACCGATTTGGCTGTGGTGGAAGAAAGGATTGAGTGGAAAGCAACTTGGGAAGGCTAGAGATCAAGCTTCATATGGTGGGAGTGGAGCAACTTGATCTCAACACAAGGGTAGGTAGTTCTCTTCTCGTAAATGTAAGGTAGGAGTGGTAGTTCTTTCGATGGCTCTCTCCACGAATGAAGAGGGGTGGAGGGTATTTATAGCCAACACACAAAATCCAACTGTTACACACATTTGACCAATCTCGGTGGGACCGAAGTTGACAACTCGGTGAGACCGAAAGTTCAAATCATGTGAACGTTGGGATTTTCGTGGGACCGAAAATACAATCTCGGTTAGTCCGATTCGTGCAAAGACAGAGCTTGCCAATCTCGGTGGGACCGACTTCATCATCTCGGTGACACCGATTTGTTGATGTATGTTCTGTAAGCTTGGCAACTCAAGTTTCGTGAGACCGAGTTCGAATCGGAAAATCCGAGATTTCTAGGGTTTGGCTTTATGGCTGAGGTGGTCCATCTCGGTGTGACTGAAGTTTGGAATATCGGTGGGACCGAGATTACTTATGAGTGTATATGGCAAAGAGAGTTGCTTGATAGTTTAGGAGATGTATCACTAAGCACTTTGAGCAACAAGATCATCATCATAACCTCATCCCCTTTTAATAGTATTGGCTTTCCTATGGACTCAATGTGATCTTGGATCACTAAACCAAAAATGGAGTCTTGAGCTTTTGCCAATGCTTGCCTTAGCATTTTGAGGGGTCCACCTCTTCAGTCCTTTTGCCATGCCAATGTGATTGACCTTCCTAAAACATACTTGATAAAAGCATTAGTCCAACCACAAAGTATGTTGTCATTAATTACCAAAACCACCCAGGGAGCAAATGTGCTTTCACCAAGTCATCCAAGAATGACAACACGAAGACGCCCGAACTCGCATTGAGCGTCGAAGAGAAGCGCGACATCAATCCGACCAGCGCGCTGGGCCCGCTGTCGATATGCATGCGCCAGGGGAACCAGGAGGCTTGCCGTACGCGGCAGGTTGCCCTGCGTTCACCCATGAGCTGCGGCAAGTCTAGTGGCCCAGTACCAAGAACTTCAAGCCAGACGTGCCCGAGAAGTACGATGGCAGGATACATCCGTCGGAGTTCCTCAGCGTCTACACCATCGCGGTGCAGTCTGCTGGGGGGCGAGACGAGAAGATCCTCGCCAACTACTTCCCGTTGGGCTTGACCCAAGTCCGGCAAGAGTAGCTCTGATGCCCACTCCGGCAAGCGCACCTCTTCGGAGTGCTGCGCTACCATCGAG
This sequence comes from Aegilops speltoides, assembly GCA_021437245.1. NCBI lineage: Eukaryota > Viridiplantae > Streptophyta > Magnoliopsida > Poales > Poaceae > Aegilops > Aegilops speltoides. The sequence goes on along the minus strand of CM038147.1, from coordinate 430,576,290 downwards.
GACGCACCATCGAGCTCCACCGGCAAGTGCAAGAAGGCAAAGACAGTTTCACCAAAGACTAAGCCTGGCGAGAACAGCTCTGGTGCCCACTCCGGCAAGCGCACCTCTCCGGAGTGCTGCGCTACCGTCGAGGACGTACCATCGAGCCCCACTGACAAGTAGAGCAAAGAGAGCAGTCGGTTTCGAACTTTTGAGTCGTATTCCTTGAAAGACCGTACCTTGTATGGAAAACTTGAACGTGAAGGGATCGAATCGTGGCTAAGTTGCACCCTTGATCTGTTTCGAGTCCGCTCAACAATGAAAGCGCGCTGCAACTAGCCCGACGAGATTTCTTGTCGGGGACAGCACCGCCAGCGGGTTGTCGATGTTCCAAGACTCAAAGAAGTGTGCTTGCACCGCAAGTTCCTAAAAAGCGTAAGGGTGAAAACATACAAGGGAGGGAATCAAGGAAGAAGTGCAGCCTTGCCGAACGCAGATGACAGAAAAGCTAAGTTTCCCAAAATTTGAGTGCAGAGCACTGTGGTTTTTAAATTTTTATGTTATATTCCTTGAACGCCCGTGCCTTGTATGAAAAACCCGTGCGCGGAGGAACCAGCTCGCGGCTACGTTGCGCCCTTAACTTTGTTTCGAGTCCGCTCGACAACGAAAGCGCGCTGCAACTAGCCTCGGCAAGGTTTCTTGCCAGGAGCAACACCGCCAGCGGGCTGCTGATGTTCCGCACTCAGCAAGTGTGTTTGCACCGGCAAGTTCCCTAAAAGCGCAAGGATAAAAACATACAAGGGATGGAGTCAAGTAAAGGATATAACATAGCATTGCCCAAGATGAAGTTATATTACAAAGTAACTTGTCACGACACTGACTAAGTTGCTATCATAACTAAAATAATAGCAACAAGGAAGAAGCAGAAGGACGCACCGGCACCTGGGTCCCGGCAAACCAGCATTGCTGGGGGCTGCGAGTACCAAGATCCCTTCGCGGCAAGCCAGGGTCGCCGGGGGCTGCAATGCCAGATAAGTCTTTTCGTCCCTCATCATGCATCCTCTTGTGGGCTGGGGATTGCGAAACCGCGTTATCTCCTTGAACGACCGTGCCTTGTATGGAAAACCTGCGCGCGGAGGAATCGACTCGCGGCTAAGTTGCGCCCTTGATTTGTTTTCGAGTCCGCTCAACGATACAAAAGGCCGCTTGCAACTAGCCCGACGAGATTTCTTGCGGAAACAACACCGCCACCGCCAGCTGGCTGTGATGTTCCGCACTCAGCAAGTGTGCTTATGCCGCAAGTTCCTCTAAGCGCAGGGTAAAACATACAAGGCATGGAATCAAGTAGAGGAGATAACGCAACAAGCAAAGGCCTGTGATAGAGATATATATTACGCTGAATAACTTGCCACGCTTTAAGAGATTGTTCGTATGACGCATCTAGCAGCGGCAAGAACAAAGAAAGGAGCGCCGGCACCTGGGTCCCGGCAAGCCAGAGTTGCTGGGGGCTGCGAATACCAAGATTCATCCCCGGCAAGTCAGAGTTGCCGGGGGCTGCGATATCAGATAAGTTTTTCTGTAATGCCCTCGATGCGGCTATATCTCCCACGTGTCGAAGCACGACTTAGAGGCATAACCGCATTGAAAGCAATGTCGCAAGTGAGGTAATCTTCACACAACCCATGTAATACATAAGGGAAAGAGATACATAGTTGGCTTACAATCGCCACTTCACACAATTACATGAATAAAGCATTACATCATCCAGATACAATCAAGGTCCGACTACAGAACCAAAATAAAAGAAGAACCCCAAATGCGACAAAAGGTCCCCGATCGACCCCAACCGGGCTCCACTCATCGATCAACTAGAACGAAACAACACAAAGGGCAAGATCTTCATCGAGCTCCTCCTTGAGCTTGGTTGTGTCACCGCTTTCGTAACATAGGCACCGCAAACTGGTTTTGAAGTATCCGTGAGCCACGAGGACTCAAAGAATCCCATTACCATGGGTATCAAGACTAGCAAAGCTTAATGGGAAAGGAAGGGGTAAAGTGGTGAGGTTGCAGCAGCGCTAAGCATGATATGGTGGCTAACATACGCAAAGAAGAGCGAGAAGAGAACAAGCGGAACGGCCGTGAAGCTAGCAATGATCAAGAGGTGATCCTCAACACCTACTTACGCCAAACATAACCCGTAAACCGTGTTCACTTCCGGACTCACGAGAAGAGACCATCACGCTACACACACTGTTGATGCGTTTTAATTCGGATCAAGTGTCAAGTTATCTACAACCGACATTAACAAATTCCCATCTGCCACATAACCGCGGGCATGGCTCTCGAAAGTTTATACCTGCAGGGTGTCCCAACTTAGCCCATGACAAGCTCTCGCGATCATCGAAGGAATAGACCTTCACACGAGACACTCCGATCGCACTCAAGATCCCAGACATCAAGACATTTCGACAATGGTAAAACAAGACCAGCAAAGCTGCCCGATGCGCCGACAATCCCGATAGGAGCTGCACATATCTCGCTCTCGTGGCAACACCGGATAAGTCAAGTTACGAGTAAAACCAGCCCTCGAGTTGCCAAGAGGTGGCCTCAAGAAGTTGCTTCGATTCGACCAACACTTAGACAAGCACCGCCCGGGGGCTATAATAAAGATGACCCTTGGGTTAATTACTCCCAAGGGAAAAGTAGGTGGTGGTGAGGCAAATGGTAAAAGTCAATGTTGGGCCTTGTTGGACAAGTTTTATTCAAAGCGAACCGTCGGGGGTCCCATAAATCACCCGACCAGCGTAAGGAACGCAAAATCCGGGAACATAACACCGTATGATGGAAACTAGGGCGGCAAGAGTGGAACAAAACACACTGCATAAGGCCGAGCCTTCCACCCTTTACCAAATATATAGATGCATTAATAATATAAGAGATATTGTGATATCCCAACATAAACCCTGTCCACCATGGAGCAATCTTCAACTTCACCTGCAACTAGCAACGCTATAAGAGGGGCTGAGCAAAGCGGTAACATAGCCAAACAACGGTTTGCATAGGAATGGTGTCAAAGTTAGAGGTTCATGGCAATTTGGGATGGCTGGACAAACAGGTAATAGGTAGCGCAGCATAGCGAAAGAACGAGGCAACTAGCATAGCAATGATAGTAGTGAGATCCAAGGTAGCGGTCATCTTGCCTGAAATCCTGCAAGGAAGAAGAACGAATCCATGAAGAAGATGAAGCCACGAAGACGAACCACACGTAGACGAACAAATCCTCACGATCGCAACGGAAACGGGTACTATCGAGAAGAAACACACAACATAGGTAAACACACCACACATGAACAAGGCATGATGCACAACAAGCATGATGCATGACCAAGCTACATGAAGCTACTCATGGCAAGAGATGATGCAAACAAGAACAACACATCAAGGCAAGTTTAAATGAGGCCGGAAACAACATATAACAATTCCGGTAAGTCCTCATATGCATATTTCGAAATTGGTACAGAACTGAATAAACCTTAAGTTCAAGTAGTTAAACAGCAAGTTAAGATGCACCACGAGGAACTACACGAAATTCTAGTCAAGTTACATATAAAGTTCATTAGATTCGGAGCTACGGCCTAGAAGATATGAGCAAAACAAGTTAAACATGGCATTGATGCAAAATGCACCCAAACATCAAGCAAACACACCAAAACATGGATGCAACATGATAATATGGAACTACATGCAAAAACAAGCAAGTTTCATATAGAGCACACTCAAAACGGAGCAACGGTGCAACACACACACACTATACAAGTCATAACAACAATCTGTCCATAACAGCAACTAGGCATCTTACAAGCATCAAAACAACATGCTACAACACCCCAACATAATAACAAAAGGCATGGTCATGAAGTACACGTAAAGCATAACAAAACATGAACACTGAGCTATCTCCAGAAACAACTAGAACATGCTCAAAATGACATGGAGATATTGCAAATAATAACAGCTTCAGACTTTAGCAGAAATATCATCAGGTTGCAATGTTTAGAGCATTCAAACAACATGTTACAGGAACTTATCATGGCAAACAAAGGCATGGCATGAATCTACTAATTGCATATATCACAAGACCCTTACTGACCATGAGCAAAAAAGGATCAGAAGATATCATGGCACCCATGTAAACATGGCAAGTTATATTATAGATTTGAACATGGCAGAAACAACGATAAGTAGGCATGTTCATGAGCTCGAACCACTCACTACAGAGCAATACATGGCATGGCAAGGCAACCAACAGTAAGAAGGCATGTTTATGAAGCTAAGCATGGCAAAATCAAGGTCATAGGGTGCATGGATCACTAGGAAAACACATGGGAACAAGTGAACTTAATGTTATCAGGCTGACAAACAATATTTTCAAGCAACTTTGGAGCAAGATATAAACATGTTCCAGCAGGCTATAATTGCAACCAAGGGCATTAATGGATAGAACATGACATGTATATCAAAACATGTTTATAGAGCATCTCCAAATTATGCATAGAATGATTAGTGGAAGCATGTTAACATAGCAACAAATTATAACAGAATCTGTCAGGAAAACAACAACAACAACTACCCTACTTCGCAAGCTTGATACACTCAGCACACAACTCACAAAAATACATGGTTAACACACCTGGAAAGATGGCATGGCATAGTTCAACATTCATGTAGAGCTCAAATTCATAAGGTGCACACATAAATCATGGCAAAAATGACAAAAGAGCTCGTGCTGATAAGATTCTGGAACTAACGATCTGAAGCCCTCTTCCAACAGCATTTCGGGCATCAAGATGAGCTCAAATGGAAATGATGCAATGGAATGAAATGAAGTACTCGTCGAGACAAACAATTTGACGTATTATACGTGCAAAACGGAGCTACGGATGCAGAGATGTGACAGGTCAAAGTATGCAACATTTTATGAGTTTCTAGGGACTTGGAAGAAATTCGGGGGCAACCTGCGGGAGCACGGTTTTCGAGGCGACCGGAGACTTCGCCGGAGTCGGGGCTGGAGGTAGCCGGAGATGGAGTTCCCGGACCGGATCGGGCCGGATCCGGCCGGCAGCGGGTGCGGGAGGCGCGGGAGGCGCGGGTCGGCGCGGGCGCAAGGGCGGCAGAGTGCGGCGCGGAAGGGTTATTGGCGGCGGGACGCCGAGAGTAGCCGGACGGCGGCGCCATTGGCGAGGCGCCGGGCAGCGGCCGAGGCGACAGAGGGGCGGGCGGGGGCTTAGGGCGGCGCCAATGGAGGAGGCCGGGCTTTCATGGCGGCGGCGAGGTCCAGGCTGCGCGGCGCGATGGCGGGCGGGTACGGCGGCCGGCGGCGGGGACGAGGTGGCCGCACATGCGCTGGGGCGACGGAGCGGCGGCGGCACTACCGGCGAAGCGGCGGCGGTCGGGCTCGCTGGGTTTCGGATGGGTTTCATGGCCGGCGGCGCGAAGCCGGGCGGCCACGTGGCGCGCGGTGGCTGGCTGCGGGCGTGGAGGAGGTGACGGGCGCTTCCGATTGGCGTGGTGACGCGTCCGGGCGGACGTCCGGCCGGGGCGGACATGTCCGGCGGCGCGGAGAGGAGCGGGGCTAGGGTTTGATCCGCGCGAAAATGGAAGGGGAGGGCCTTTAAATAGGTAGAGGGAGCTAGGAGAGTCCAAATGAGGTGCGGTTTTCGGCCACACGATCGTGATCGAACGACCAAGAATATGGAGGGGAGTTAGATGGGTTTTGGGCCACTTTGGAAGGGGTGTTGGGCTGCAACAAAAGAGGGCTTTCTGGTTACCCTGCTAACCGTTGAGTACCAAACGACCTCCAAATGGCACGAAACTTGACAGCGGTTCACGGTGCTATACCAAGGCCGCTTGGCAAACCTCGGGCCATTCCGAGAAAGTTTAATACCCGCTCACAACAGAAGACAAAAGGGGACGCCGGATGACATAGGAGTGCCGGATTGCAAAACGGACAACGGGGAAAATGCTCGGATGCATGAGATGAACATGTATGCCAATGCGATGCACATGATGACATGATAAATGCAACACGCAAGCAAATGACATGGCAACGAAGGCGAATAACTGACGGACACCTGGCGCATCGGATCCGGGGCGTTACATTTTCATCCCTCATCATGCATCCTCTTGTGGGCTGGGGAATGCGGAGCCGCGTCCTTGAACGAGCGTGCCTTGTATGGGAAACCTATGCGCGGAGGAATCGACTCGCGGCTAAGTTGCGCCCTTGATTTGTTTTTGAGTCCGCTCAACAATACAAGTGCGCTGCAACTAGCCCCGACAAGATTTCTTGTCGGAGACAAGACCGCCAGCTGGTCTGTTGATGTTCCGCACTCAGCAAGTGTGCTTGCGCCGGCAAGTTCCCTCTAAGCGCAGGGTAAAGACATACAAGGCGTGGACCCAAGTAAAGGACATAACCTGGCAAGCATTCCCCTTTTCATTAAAAAACATCCCACATAGATACAGTCCACAGAGGATGAAAAACATGAAAGAGAGGATCACAAGTTTCTAATGCAGCTAAGGCCCGAAGGCTTACAAATTGAAAAGATAAGATGCCCGTAATCCATTCTCCTGTCCCTCTTTTCAGGAGGTAGGTTAAGGAGGCGAGGAGGGCAAAATAGGCGCCTAGGTGAGCTACGGGTGCTAGAAGACACCAAGAGAACATCCCGGGGACCAGCCGGGGGCTTGGCGGAGACGGTGGCGCCGGAAGCGGAGCTCGAAGACGGGGCGGCAGGACGTCAGCACGCTGTCGAGGGCGCCACGCCCTCGTACTCCGACTTGACGGCCTTGCCGCCACCCCTCTTCCTCTTCTGCAGCCTCCCTACGCCAGCCGCCCAAGGAGACGACCCCGGGGAGTTCAAGGGGCCGGCGACCCGGATGATGGGGTCGCCGGTGGCGCACGAGGCGACGCCCGACGCCTAGTCGGACCCGCCGCCCTCGTCGTCGCTGTCGCTCTCCTCCTCATCACTCTCGCTCGAGGGGGAGTCTTCGCTATTGGAGGAGCTGTCCACGCAGCATCTCGCCCGGGTGCCGGAGTCCCCGAAGACCTTGACGGAGAGGAGGTCGCCTCCATTAACTTAAAATGGAGGGTAAACCCCCGCCAAGCTGTGGATGCGGCTAACGCCTTCCACCCACGATCAAGATACATCACGCCGGGCTGGGATACGACCGACTCGCGTGCCGCTGATCCCGCAGCCCTCATACGCAATCCCAGCGTCTCGGGCGGGTCTGCCCATCGCTCATAACGGAGCCGGAAGCCGGAGGCGACGACGAGGTGCCCGGCGCAGCTTGACGAAGAACTCCCAAGGGTCGTCCCCCGTGTGGACCGCCGGGAGGAGGGGAACCACCGGCGGTGGCGACGCCGACGCGCCGCCCCGGCCGCCTCTTCCCCGCGCACCTCGACCTCTCCCATGACCTCGCCCCCTCCCTCTCCCCCTTGGGGCTTGTTCCGCCACCACGGGCGCGGGATAGGGAGGGATGCGCTGCCTGGCGGCGACTCTCGCCGCCACCGATGAAGGACCAGGGTTCCCTTCCTCCATGGCGGATGAGAGGAAGGGTAGCAGAAGTTGAAGAAACTAGAAGATGAGGAAGTGCGGGATTTTTGCGCTCCCCTTCCGTCCCTTTTTAAGGGGCGAGGTGGGGGCTCGGCCGCCCCGCTCAGCCAATCAGAGCACGGGGAGAGCAGGGGGTCGGGACCAACCCGCTGCCTCCGCCCGTGATGGCTCGATTTCCCACTTCTGCCGCCCACGACCCCACGCGCATGGGGGCCGCGTGGCGAGGATGCAGAGCCGAGGCGACGGATGAGGTGGCCTCGTCCCACCCCGTGATCACAGGGGAGGGCGCCTTGAAAATCACGCACGCCACCCACGCCTCCCACGACGCCGCAATTGACGCGTGCCGTTACGGAGGACGCGGTGGATACGGAGTGGATTCGGTTGGACCCAGGCCGCGCGTGCCCTCAAGACTGCTTTTGGGCCTGGCCCAACAGCGCTTGGCACCGTGTATGGCCCAGGCCCGGGGGCTCCTGTCGGTGTACTAAAGTAGGGGTACCTTAGTACCCCGAACTTGTGCACGGGTGGTTGCAGCACCCCGCGGCAAGGCTTGCCGGGCGTCCACGAAGATCCGCCGCCAAGACCCTCGGTCATTCTTATTCCACTTACCGCCGTTCAAGAACAAAGTGTCAACCAAGTAGACGAAGCCCCGGCAAGATGAGATTGCCGGGAAGTACAAGGCCCCGGCAGGAGGAGCTTGCCGGGAAGGCCAACCAAGGCGCTTCCAGAAGACTTGCCGCGACGCCCCGCGTGTCCCGGCAAGGCCCGGCGACCGGCAAGCTTGCCGGTGTGACGAGAGAAGGGCCGCGGCGAGGCGCTTGCCGCGGCAAGGCTGCCACCCTGCACCCAAGCTCCAAATAAGATCCAACGACGTGTCACCCTGGGCCATCCCAGAGCACGTGGCGAGGCGCCGTGCAGCCATACGGTCGCAGGTGGCAAGCGGAGCCGACAAGGAGGCCATCATGGCGATCGGTGGCACACCTAACGGTCGCTTCTTGCATTTGTTAGGCGCGACCGGACGGGCATTAAATGCCCTTGTCCCCGCCGCCGAGTTAGGTAGGGACACTCGCTGGACACTATTGTACCAACTCATGCTTACTCTTTTACCCCTCTTTCTGCGTTGCCACTGTCGGTGACCCCTTAGACTAGAAAAGGGAGGCCCATGCGCACGAGAAGGGGTTCGGTCCATTCGACACATCCAGCACCACTACACGCCAAGGCCTCGAGCAAGAACAAATACAAACACAAAGCAGCAGAGGAGTTTTATCTCTCCGAGAGCTCCGGCTGGGTAAAAGCCCCACGCGCCGCCGCCGATCCGCTCTGCGGCGCCCTCCTCCTTGCCGGACTAGAAGGGCCCCCGCCCATAGGTGCTCGTGCCCACAGCATCCCACGACACGTCGCGGATGTCCAGGCGCCTGGTGCTGTGCCGGATCAAACTCCCACAGGTTAAATGCCCGTTCTTGGCATGGGAGAATCCGGCGGACGAGCATGACTTGGACCACATTAACAAGCCTGATCTTCTTGTTCACCACTTCGGATACAGTGCTTGAGTCCCGCTGCCTCCTTCAACTACCCCATAGCAAGCCCTTCTCTTTCCAGGAGGTGAGCTGCACAGGTTGCCAGATCTGAACTCGGGGCCGCCCCCACGGGGTCAGCTGGCTCGGTGTCAGAGAACCACCCCGATCGCCACCCCTTGACGGCCTCCACGAAGGCCCCTCGAACCAGAGGACGTTGGGCATCTTGCCCAACATGGCGCCCAAGACTACCAAGGTTCTTCACTACCTTCGCTTGACATTGAAGGTCTTGAGCCACAAGCCAAAGTAGGGCTGGATGCAGAGGAAGGCCTCACACATGATGATAAATGCCGAGATGTTGAGGATGAAGTTCGGCGCCAGATCATGGAAATCTAGGCCGTAGTAGAACATGAGCCCCCGGACAAAAGGCTGAAGTGGAAAGCCCAGTCCGCGGAGGAAGTGGGGAAGGAAAACGACCCTCTCATGGGGCCTGGGTGGGGATGAGCTGCCCTTGTCGGGCAGCAGGCAAGCAATGTCGCCGAAAGGTATCCGGCGGTGCGCAGCTTTAGCGATGTGCTCCTCCTTAACGGTGGAGGCCAACCATTTACCTCCCACTCCGGACATGGTCGGAGATGGTTGAGACGAGATGCACGGACTTGGGCGCTGGAGCTCGAGAGTGCGCAAAGATGGATAAGCAAAGGAGGAAGAAGGCGTAGGTGAAAAGGTGGATCCTTATCCCCTTATATATAGGCGGACGAAGACTATGCGTCCCCACCGGCCTAGTAAAACTCGCTTATCTCCCAAGCGCCACCATCAATGGTGCGGTTGGGTTACCCACGTCCGTATTGATGAGAATCCCGGAATAAGGGGAACACGATCTCTGCTTCGACAAGACGTGCCAAGGAAACCGCTTCGCTAAACGCGCTGAGGTGGTATAATAAAAAACAATTCAAGTAAGGACTTGGTATTGGCGCGACGTCACGCTACAAGATACATCAGCAGATTGAACCTGTGTACATATTATTCTCTCTACGGTGGAATGTGGAATTTTGCAGAGCCGGACACTATCCTGGTGTTCACGATCTTCTATGGATTATTTGGAGGAGGAACCTGCCTTGCAATGCCAAACATTATGCGCGCCGGACTCATCGTCATTGAAGCCAGGTTCAGGGGCTACTAAGGGAGTCCTGGACTAGGGGGTGTCCGGACAACCGGACTATCATCGTCCGCCGGACTCCAAGACTACGAAGATACAAGATTGAAGACTCCGTCCCGTGTCTGGATGGGACTTTCCTTGGCGTGGAAGGCAAGCTTGGTGATACGGATATGTAGATCTCCTACCATTGTAACCGACTCTGTGTAACCCTAGCCCTCTCCGGTGTCTATATAAACCAGAGGGTTTTAGTCCGTAGGACACAACAACCATTACAACAATCATACCATAGGCTAGCTTCTAGGGTTTAGCCTCCTTGATCTCGTGGTAGATCCACTCTTGTACTACCCATATCATCAATATCAATCAAGCAGGAGTAGGGTTTTACCTCCATTGAGAGGGCCCAACTCAGGTAAAACATCGTGTCCCTTGTCTCCTGTTACCATCCGCCTAGACGCACAGTTCGAGACCCCCTACCCGAGATCCGCCGGTTTTGACACCGACATCTACTGTTGGCAACTTATACTTATCCACAAATCCCCTTGATATGAATGAATGAGATGCACCAGTATCGAAAAGAACAAGTGTTATAAATGCATTAATCAAAAACTTACCGACAACTGCATCGGGTTGACCTTCAATCTCCTCCACACTGACGTGGTTCACCTAACCTTTGGTGAAGGGGTTGGGCTTCTTTGCAGAACTTCCATTGCCATTTCCATTATTTGCTTCTGGACATTCAGTGGAATAATGTCCGGTCTTCCCTCTTGGCTGGTGTTGCGGGGTTGGAACGGTTTTGACTGTTGCTTCCTCCATTCCCATTGCCATTCTTAGGGCCACTGTGGTTGTGCGAACTTCCTCCATTGTGCGTATGTCCTCCATGGTTATGGCCTTGATGGTTGTGAGTATGTCCTCCCGAGTACGGGGAATAGCGGGGCTTTTGCTGAGCTCCAGAAGTGTACCTCCCCTGTCCATACTTCCTCCCGGGATTGTCAATCTGTTGCTGCTTGCCTTCTATCAAGAGGGCCCTGTCTACCAACTCCTGGTAGTTTTTGAAGGTTGCCACCATCAACTGCATGCTCAGCTCATCATTGAGTCCCTCAAGAAACTTCTCCTGCTTCGCGGCATGTGTGGCCACATCATCTGGGGCATGGCGTGCTGACTTGCTAAACTCATCCACGTACTGTCCCACTGTACGACTCCCCTGGTGCAAGTTGCGAAACTCGCGCTTCTTCATACTCATAGCTCCTGTTGAAACATGGGCGGTGCAGAAAGCCTACTGAAACTGATCCCATTTACTGTATCAATGGGGTAAGTGGTGGTGAAGTTCTCCCACCAAGATGCTGCGGGTCCATCAAGATGATGTGCGGTAAAGCACACTCTCTCCGCATCTATGCATCCTGCAGTGGTCAGCTCTCTTCCAATCTTGCGGAGCCAATCATCTGCAACAATCGGCTCGGTGCTGCTAGAGAACATCGGCATATTCAATCTCAGAAAATGGGCTAGGTTGTCAACAGGGGTTGGCGGCGGTGGATTGTTGTTGTTGCCTTGGTTCTGGTTCTGGACTAGCATCTGCATCAAGGCATTCTGCTGTTGGATCGACTGAGTGAGCTCCGGTGGGAACAAGAATCCGTTGTCACATCTCGAAGGCATCTGATGGGTTAGAAGGGGTGAGAAAACAGAATAGAATATGGTCTAAGAGAGATTCACTACCCATATGCACATGAGGCAAACACAAGCAATTCACTTCATTCAATATCAAACAAGGTTCACACAAAGGATCTAACTACGATTACAAATCGATCAAAGCTAACTACTTGGAAAAATAACACTAGTAACATGGTGGTCGTCTAGAAATTTTGATCGGAGGAAGACTCCATGATATCTGCTCTAGCTTCGTCAACATAGTCGTCATCACTGTCATCATTTGCATCACTGTCCGTGTCGGTGTCATCCAAGATGATGTAGTCCTCCGAACGGATCTCCTTTGCGGGTTCTCGCTTATGGTTCTCCATGGGTAGTCCTAGCTTCCTCTTCAAATCTTCATGCTTCTCCAGTAGTAGGACAATTTCTTCCTCATATCCATCGTGTGTAAACTTGAGTTCCTCTTCTAGCTTGATATTCTTCTTCATCGGCTTCTTGATCTTCTTCATGTTAAAACACAGTTGATTCTCGTATCGGCGAATGTGTTCACCCATCTCTTGAATGTAAGCTGCAATTGATCCATCCTTCCTGGTACGAATCATCTCCCATTCTTCATCTCGGTGTCCGCATATTTGATAGACAGTGTTTTCAAGCTCCTTTTGATATACTTCACATATGCGTCCAAAAGTGATGTGGGCTGCCATGCTCTTTCCCAAACTCCAACTTGGTGCATCCAGGTAGAAGTCAATAGGCTCCGTTGTTGGCGCAAATGTCCTCCCAGGTACCCAGACTTTGATCTTCCAGCGCTCCTCTTTCGGCAAAGTTGCAGAGAAAGTCCCAGTGAAGCTTGGTAGTGCGATGTTCAGGTACTTAGTGACTTCCTTCAAGTGTCCTCCGAATGGGGTGTCGTCATCCGACTAGGTGAACTTGTTCTTGGGGTCCGCCATCCATAGAGTAGAAATAGAGGAGAATTAGAAATGAGTAGAGAAGAGAAATCATGTGGCTTATCCTAGTGGTCGCGTCCTACAGTCAGCGTGTGCTCTGATACCATCATGTAACGACCTCGATCCCAATGGACCGAAGTCTTTGTGCTTAAGTGTCATCCCTGGATCGGTAAAGCTGACACATAGAGTACTCGAGGAATTATAACAGAGTTCAATCACACACTTATTACATTGAGTGCTCAAAAAGATTATGATTACACAAAATAAATATGGCTGAAGGCCATCTAAACTAAATAATTGTGGAAGTTTCGAAGGTAAATGAGTTCATCAACTCCAACAGCATAGCTGAGTGCACGACAACGACCTATCACACCTTATTCATCGTCTGAGTAGTCTGCAACATGAGACGTTGCAGCCGTGTAGGTCAGCACATTGAATATGCTGGCAGAGTTACACTGTAAAGCAATGAATGCAATAACTATATCTACATGCAATATTTGGCTGGTGGAGGCTCTAAGTTTATGATTTTTGCATAAAGCTAGTTTATCCCTACAACAAAGGAATAAATTTATTTACAACTCCCAAGTTGTACCAATATTTGAGAAGATTCCTCCAACTCAAATCCCAATTAAACAAGTATCATCATTAAACCCAATTCAATTAATTTAAGAGTGATGAGATCAACAATAATATCCAATTCCAGATACTCAAGATGTCCATAACCTGGGACACGACTAACCATGATTAGTTTATGCACTCTGCAAAGGTTGCGCACTTTTCCCCACAAGACTCGACCGCATCCATGATCGGAAGATAAGACATAGTCTTTCTGAAACATTAACTCTCTACTCCGGGCAGACCAGTACACCTACTTTCCCCTACATCTGCTAGTCCACCTCTTCGAGAGCTCATACAACTTACTCAACTATGCGACAGCCCATAATGGCTTGTGGCTGCACACGAAAGTTTCTAGGCATGAAATATCTTATGATCCCTTTGAGCCTGGGTGGCGAACCGAGGAAAAATCTCACGGGTACTCCGGGATTTCCCAAATGTACAAACACTGGATTCTCCAGGTGTCCCAACCAATCCACCCAGATGTGTATTAAAGTTGCCACCTTAATGTTATCCAAGATTAATAACACTCACAACTTCCATGTGAATCATGATCCAATCCCCATCTACAAGCATGGCTAAGCAATAATGGAGCATAACGTATATTCCTGGGGTGATCAAAAGGTATTAGGTTCCTACCTCAAGTACTACAACCAGACCACATGTTCCCAATCCTACTCATGCAAATATTTGAGGGGCATAACTAATGCATAGTAAAAACTGGGTATAGAAGAGTATGATCAAAGTGTAACTTGCCTTGCTGACGATCTGCAAACTCTAGAGATTTGTAGTAACAAGATTTGTACTCCAGATAATCTAGCATAGACAAACAGTAGCATACATAAGCAATCACTCAAACGAAACATAGAGAACTCGGGAAAAGATCCAAATCAAACTCGAAACAAGCAAACGTCTAGACTAAAATGGAAAAAAACCTAGTAGCATTATTTCCATGTGGATTAGATCTTAACAGTAGGTACATGTGATTAGCTACGATTTGCAAAAAGAAATGACTCAAAACGGATTTATGAAACTCAAGATACAAACGAAACAAGATCGATTACTAATCTGATCTAAACTCAAATTTTAAATTGTCAAAATCATGTTCAAGTTGATTAACTGGGAAGAAGAGATTGTTACGACGATTTAGGTGTTGGTTTCATCTAATTTGGATAAACGAGCGAAAAGTTACGCTACTTTTATGATCAGGGGCTAAATCGTGAGAAAACTATTCGCGGATAGGTCCTGGCTGAAAAAATAAACTTAAAAGAAAAATCTGCAGAACGAACGTTCGCTAACAGAACTAAACGAACTACTTCGTTTGTTAAAACAATCTAACAGGTGGATGTCTGTTAAATAAAAAAACCGAGCTAAACCTAAACCGATCTAAAAAAACCAAACAAAATTGAGAAAAAAACCAGATCGCTTTTATACCGGTCAAAGTGGTTCAGCGCGGTCAAGTTCGTCGGCGGGATCCGGCAGGGCGGCCGCGTGGCTCCGGCGGCGAGGCGAGGCGAGGCGGGCGATGACGCGGCGGCGGCGGTGGTGGCGCTCGGTTGCGGGGCGGCGGTGGCGGACGAGGTGGAGGGGGGCTTCGGCTCCTTTTAAAGGGGCCAGGGCTTCTTGGGGAAGGGGGCGACATGGGCGGCGGCGCTGAGGAGTCCGAGCCGGACTCCTCCTGGCGGCGACGATCGGACTCATGAAAGGGAAGGCGGCGACGACGATTGGCTGGCCTGGCCTTCGCCCGATTCACCAATTTTTAAACGATTTCCGCGCAGAGTCCTAATAAGATAAAAATAAACTTCTAAAAATTCCAGAAACAATTTTCACGGTCCCTACCTAATATTTGGGACATTATGAACATTTTTCTGTACTAAATGCAATTTTGAAAGAATGCATGTTTTCTCTAATTCAAATAAAATAACAAGTAAAATAATAATTTGATTTTAAAAATTCTTCTCCAATATTTCTCTTCTGTTGAAGAAGTCATTTTATCTTCTCTCATTTATTTTTATTGTTGGAAATAATTGGAGAGAAATTATTAAAATCAAATTGATCCACTTTTCAGATTTGAAATAAATTCAAATATGAAATCT
Organism: Aegilops speltoides; assembly: GCA_021437245.1. Classification (NCBI taxonomy): domain Eukaryota; kingdom Viridiplantae; phylum Streptophyta; class Magnoliopsida; order Poales; family Poaceae; genus Aegilops; species Aegilops speltoides. The sequence continues at coordinate 430,560,741 of CM038147.1, read as the reverse complement.
TTGTGAAATCTCCAACTCTCTTCTTGGGTCCTTGAGTTGCTTAAGATTTCTAGGATCACAACCAAATGCAAATAAAAGATGATATGCATATTATGATCTATATATAACATACAAATTGAAAATTGGGATGTTACATTTCGCCTCCGTCTGATTGCCGCGCACAACCGCAGAATTCGTACCGCGCATGCATCACTACACACTCCAAATACCTTGGGCATCAATGGAGGCACAATACGAACAGGTCTATAGTACGGTTCGACCCTATATGACCTTCCACCTTTCTTCGATTATTTTTCTCTCCTACCACAGGTGCACTCGAACCTATATATCCTACGGACTTACAAGGACTCGCTTCGAGCCCGATTTCGTGCGGATAACCGAAGACCGTTCCCTTCAAGGAACCCCTCTCTACAAGGCGAAAGCGGCGTAGACGTGCGGCAGGATATCCAAAGAACTCTACGGACCAAACCTTATTTAAAGGATATGTACTAAGCTTTTTCCTTATTATTAGACCCCTGGCATGTAAAATGACTTTTGTGCTTATGGTACCCTCTGTAAGATCACGTTTTGACGTATAAATCAGATCCTTCAAGGGACAATCTCTCGCTATCAACTTTATTCATAAAACTGTATTCCACCTCCCCAATTGTCTCACTCACATACCCTGACACCCATTGCCAGGGGGTCTATACGGCCACATATGTGCCGGTAAACAAAAGCCCGAACAACTTTGTAGCACACTTCAGCGTCCCGAACTTGGCATTATATGCATCGGATCCGAATCATGTCTTTGGTCAATAGTTGGGTTGCCCGGCTCCTGTGTTTGCTACCTTACGTTTCGTTTGTTCGGCTAGGGTAGCAAAGGGAGAACTACTGCGATTGTGTTTCTGGTTCGTCTGGTCAAGCACCTCAATAGAGAAAGCCGAAAACTGACTATCATGATGTGGCGAGAGCTGGTCAGCCGCTCGGTGATTATTAAATCTTTAACGATTTTTCCGTATTAAATGAAGGACTATTTTTCCAGTCATATACGTAACGCATCCGCATTCGGATAACCGTATACGTACCAAGGGCTATTTTATAGCCCCATTGTCGGTGTCAAAACCGGCGGATCTCGGGTAGGGGGTCCCGAACTGTGCGTCTAGGCGGATGGTAACAGGAGACGAGGGACACGATGTTTTTACCCAGGTTCGGGCCCTCTCGATGGAGGTAAAACCCTACGTCCTGCTTGATTAATATTGATGATATGGGTAGTACAAGTGTGGATCTACCACGAGATCAAGGAGGCTAAACCCTAGAAGCTAGCCTATGGTATGATTGTTGTAATGTATGTTGTCCTACGGACTAAAGCCCTCCGGTTTATATAGACACCGGGGGAGGCTAGGGTTTACACAGAGTCGGTTACAATGGTAGGAGATCCACATATCCGTATCGCCAAGGAAAGTCCCATCCGGACATGGGACGGAGTCTTCAATCTTGTATCTTCGTAGTCTTGGAGTCCGGCGGATAATGAAAGTCCGGCTGTCCGAACACCCCCTAGTCCAGGACTCCCTCAGTAGCCCCCGAACCAGGCTTCAATGACGATAAGTCCAGTGCGTTTATAGTCTTCGGCGTTGCAAGGCGGGTTCTCCCTTCAAATTCCATGTACCGCCAGCAGTGTCCGCTTCATCTTGAATATCGTGTTCCTCGGCTTCTCGCCAAATAATGGCCCTCTTCCACACGCCGCACGAATCGCGAAAAGCCGTGGTGTTTTTTACATTCCACCCCTAGTTGTGCGAGTCGTCCGCCTATAAAAGAGGCAAGAATCCAGATCCAAACCGCACCGTCTTCCTCCCGAATACCCCATCAAGCGCTTTTGACCTAAAAATCCATTCCACCATGGATCGCCGACGCTCTTCTTCACGCTCCCCAGCCCACCACCGGGAATTGGAGGAGGTGCTCTATTTCGCACAACGAGCTAGTGAAGCTCAAACGGGGGATTTCTCCTCCGCCTTCATGGTCCCAAATCCGGGCCGGACTGGTTACTTATCAAGGTGGGAGGCAGGCGGAGGACACTCCAAGCCCCAATAAGGGGAGTGTATGCTTTGTCCCCTACGATATAAGGGGACTCGGATTCCCAATACATCCGCTCCTCCGCTGGCTCTTGGAGTTCTACGGACTCCAGCTCCACCACCTTACGCCCGCCTCTGTCACGAATATCGCGGACTCGAGCTCTTTGTGAGCTATTCCGGGCATCGAGCCCCATTTCGCATTGTGGAAGAGGCTGTTCGCCTGCACTCCGTTCTCACGAGGGGTCCATATATCAAGTGGGCGGCGCCAAATATGGCGCATTGCCGGACCGGATACCCATCCGTACTCCCAAGAAGGCGTCCAAGACGCCCTCGAGTGGTTTTATATAGGAGACGCCCACTGCCGGACCCGTCCCGATCGGCCTCCGGAGTTTAGTGCTGCTCCCTAAAGAAGCGCCACCGGGCGCCACGGAGCCCCGATTGAGGAAGACAAGAGCGTTCATTACCCGATGGGCCGAATAAGATTATCGCCCACTCCGGTTGACTATGATTGGAGTCATGACGACATGCATCATGCGGGGGGTACAGCCATTATAATATAGAGGCCACCCCATGTGGGATTTCAACGGGGAAGACGACGCCACCCGTCATGGCCGCAAAGGGCCGGACTCGACCGAGGACCTAGTGAAGATCCCGTGCAGTGCTGCATAAGGGGAGAAGGAGGACCTCCTTCGAACGAACCCCTTAAATGGGTTTTCCATGAACAACCCTAGGGATGGGTGTTTAACACCTTTAAGGGCTCGACCCATGCTTTCAAGTTTAAGCTTCTTACATTATGTCTTCGGCGCAGGATCTATGCCGGACCGTGGAGGACATGGTGAGTCCTGCTCGCAACCCGAGGATCCAGAAGATCCTCGATCCGCCTCCAAGAGGACCCGACATCGAGGTGGAGCTGATCGACGGGTGTTTCACCAGCTCAGATAGACAATGCTTTGGTCGCCATTACGGCGACAACCCCGGACTAAGTTCGCTCCCGGTGACCGCGATCAAGTCCGACACCATTATCTCTTCCCTGCCCATTTCTAACCTTCGCGAACGATGGTATTTTGCAGGGAGCGCCTTCACGGCAGGAAGCTGAGCCCGCGGCGGCTGACCAACAGAGGCCAGTCCGGACCAGCAGGCAGAAAAGGAGCGCGGTGCGAGCGGAAACGTCACCGCAAAGGTATAGCTCGTATTTGATTTTTCAGAGCAATGTTCCGAGAAAACGCCTGAGTGCTCATAATCTTTGTAGGAGAAAAAGCGCTCGCCGAACTGCGGGCGCAGAAGTTGCCGATCCAACCTACACCGGCCAGGCTCCAGCGCCCGGCCTGGAGGGGGAGGCAAGCGCAAGACGCGGGCCGGATCCTTCTCCAACGGAGGACACCGACAGACTGTCCGCCACCAAGTCTGAGGTGGAGAGCGCCATGAACCATAGGCGCCGCCGGATAGTATTTCGTGAAGCGTGCTTTTCCCCGGAGGCATTGGATGCCTTTAAAGTAGGGGACGTGCATCTCCGTGCCGCTCAAGATGGTTTTACCAGAGCCACGGAGCAGTATGTGAAAGACATACGGGTAAGGGAATTTTAATGGTTGTATATACCAGTAGCCCCCGAGACTTAAAGTAGTTATGCTAACTGATTTAAGGATCATTTGGAAACGCAGGCTCTTACCGAGAAGAACTCCCAGCTATCTCGGGAGCTGCAAGATTGCAAGGCCCAACTAGAGGCCGCACTTGCTGCCGCAGGAGGAGGTGCAAAGACCCCTCCTGGTAACACATTTTTATTAATAAATATAAGCACGGTGCGGCGTGCGCGCAAGTCTAATAATGACATTGCAGGTACCGCCGGACAAGATCCGGACAGGCAAGCATTGCTGCGCCAGCTAAAGACCGGCGAGAGTGTGCTGAATAGGGTTCAGCAAGAAAGGAACAAGCTCCAGGATGCCAACGCCAAGCTCGGAGAAGAGCTGAAAGGCGCTCGGGCCGAGCTGTCCGGCTCCGTTAAGGAGAATCAGCGGCTTCGTCGCGGCATTTATAGTAAGTGCTTGAGCGGACTCTTTTGAAAAGAAGAGTTCGGCGAGGAAGTATTTTGACATGATATGTCTTGTAGGTATACTCACGGGTCGTCCTGCAGAGGAGATGCCCATATCAACGGGTGATCAACTTCCGAATCGTTGCAGCTACTCGAACGAAGTTCGCATGCAATGAGCGGCGCTGCTCGTGCTTTATGGCCAGCCCTCACCCTACCCGAGGGCCTCGGGGAGCTTGCGGAGAAGCTGCATGGAGTGCAGCAGTGCTTCCGTTTGTGGAAGATTTCAACTTGCTATCAAGGTGCCAGGGAGGCTTGGGCCATGGTGAAGACGCGGTACAAGAAGGCGGATCCCAACCACATGGCCAAAGTTGGATCGGTGGGGCCCGATGGGAAGGAGATCCTGTGAGTTTAGTGTACAGCCAAGTAGAGTTGGTTGCTAAATTTTCCCAACGGGATCAGAACTAGACAGCTGTTAGACGGGATTGAGGAGGAATACAATCAAGAATTTGACAATGTATGTTATCCTTTAAAGTGACATGTGAAATGCCTTCTAGCCGGATTGTAGATCGCTTGTCTTTGCCGACCTTTTCGCTTCAACCTCGGGACCCTAGAGTCCGGAGTGTGTCCGAATACCTCTTTGGTTGAGACACAACCGTGGTATGCATGGAGACCAAAGTAGGGGTCATTAGTGCTTTATCGCATAAGTGCCCAACTAGTTATGTTATATTACATGGTTAGTAAGAAACATCTTCCAGGAGAATAGTTCCGTTAAGGGTTCCTTTCTCGAGGCATGCCCTAAAGTGCATGTCCGGACTGCAAAGAAAGCAAAAACATCCGGGGCAGATAGATAAAATAGGTAAAAGTCATCTTTCAAGTCACCGACCAATATTCCCTTAAGAACGCTTAGCTTTCGCTTCACCCAACCGAGGTACACATCCGTCGACCGGTAGTAATAATCGCAGAGGTGCTCCCTTTACCTCCTAGCCAAACAATCGGGAACGTAAGGGTAAGCACAGGAGCCAGGCAACCCAGCTTGGCCAAAACTTAAGTCATATCGATGCATATAATGGTGAGTAAAAGGTACATGTGGAAGCTTGACACATGTGCTGGGTATGAAACCCGTGTAATTGAGCTTCTGTAAAAGGAGCCCCCAGGAATAATGAGTGCGGATGGCACATCATGCGTGTGCAAAAATGCGAGAATGGGCCCGCAGGGGCTTTTAAATAAAAAGGCATAAAAAGAGAAATAAAGGATAGCCAAGTGTAAAAGTTTGGGCGGGGAAGGGGCGAACTCTTAGTCCGGCGCTAGGCATAGAATCGCCGGAGGCGGGCTGCGCTCCATGGGTTCGCTCGAGTCGGTTATCCGACGATTTCTTAGACGGTATGCTCCGCGGTCGACTTGATCGACAATGAAGGGGCCTCCCATTTGGGCTTGAGCTTGTCCTTTTCTTGTCCGGCAGCGAGAACTAGTTCGCCAACGCTGTAAGTCTTGGCCCGCATTTCTCGCTTTGATATCTTCGGCCTGCTGGCGATAAAATGCGGAACGAGCCTTCGCGACGCCACGTTCTTCCTCCAATGTGTCCAAGCTGTCCTGCCGATCATGATCGGCTTCTCTTTCCTCATACATGCGCACTCGAGGTGAGTCATGAATAATGTCACTGGGCAAGACTGCCTCTGCGCCGTATACCATAAAAAATGGTGTGAATCCAGTAGTACGGTTAGGCGTTGTCCGCAGCCCCCAGAGTACGGAGTCGAGCTCCTCGACCCATTGTGTGTCGGATTTAGTAAGTGACCTCACTAGTCTGGGTTTAATGCCGCTCATTATTAGACCATTTGCTCTTTCCACTTGACCGTTGGTTTGAGGGTGATAGACTGAAGCGTAGTCGAGCTTGATGCCCATATTTTTGCACCATGACTTAACCTCGTCGGCTGTGAAGTTCGTGCCGTTGTCGGTGATGATGTGGGGACTCCATAACGTGTACCACCCTAATATAAAGTCTATCACTGGTCCGGACTCGCCGGTTTGACCGGTTTGGCCTCTATCCATTTGGTGAATTTATCCACCATGACCAATAGGTACCTTTGCTTGTGGGTTCCCTTTAAGGGGTCCAACCATGTCAAGCCCCTGCACCGCGAACGCCGGGTAATGGGTATGGTTTTGAGGGCGGTGGGTGGCATATGGCTCTAATTAGCAAAGAGTCGACAACCAACGATCGCCGACCAAGTCTGTAGCGTCTGCCCGAGCCGCCGGCCAATAAAATCCTGACGGAATGCCTTTCCTACAAGGGCCCGGCTGCTTTGTGTGGTGTCCGCCTAGTCCGCATGAATTTCGCCAGAGGTTTCTCCCTTCCTCTTCGAGATGCACCTTTGAAGGACTCGGTTGTACTTTTCTTATAAAGTTCTCCTCATGGACCTTGTAGGCTTTCGATCGCGGACTATGCAATGGGCCTTGTTTTGGTTCGCAAGTTCCTGCCTAAGTAAGTAGGCTAGAAAGGTTCTATCCACGCGCGATTACGGCCATTATGGCGTAATAAGGTGTTGTGTCATCTCGCTGAATCACCGGTTGGTGCGGTTTTCTCCGGTTTATCACTACCGGGCTCCTCTTCCCATAGTACGGATGGCTTGAAGAGCCGCTCCAGAAGATATTTGAGGGACAGATCACGTTTACGCACCGATGCGTGCAAGACGCCGGCCGCTTGGTTATTATCTCGAGCTATGTGATGGAATTCCGTCCTTCAAACCGAGCTGACATTTTAGGACAGCGTTGCGATATGCTGCCATTTTCGGATCCTTGGCGCCAAAGTCTCCGCTTATTTGGGATATTGCCGGTTTGAATCGCGCACCTCTAGGCGTTGAATGCCCATGGAGATCGCCATCCGGAGACCATGTAACAGGCCTCGATTCGCTGCATTGTTGGAGTCCGTACATTATTTGAAGTACATATTGGATCAGATCTCCGGTTGGGGACGCCAAGACGACGCCAGCCCCATCCGCCAACATTTTGGAGCCGTCGAAATGCATAGTCCAGTTGAGTATGCGCCGTACTTTTTAGGGAGTTCGGCTTGGTCCATTCGGCATTTAAGTCAGCCAAAACTTGTGACTTTATAGCTCGCCGAGGTTTGTAAGTTATGTCAAATGGTAAGAGCTCAATGGCCCATTTTGCAATCCTGCCCGCTATGTCGCGGTTATTTATAATGTCATTGAGTGGTACTTCAGAGGCCATCGTTATCGAACACTCTTGAAAGTAGTGCCGAGCTTTGGGGCGCCATGAACACCGCATATGCTATCTTCTCGATAGTGCGGTAACGGATTTGCAGGGGTTAACACGGTGGATACATAATACACTGGTTTTTGAAGAGGGAATTTATGCCCTTCTGTCACTCGTTCGACGACGAGGACCGCGCTTACAATTTGATGCGTTGCTGCGATGTATAACAACATTGGTTCGCCCAGAGTGGGCGCAGCCAGGACCGGATTTGTTGCCAATATGGCCTTTATTTCTTCGAGTCCGTAGTGGCAGATCCGCCCACTCAAGTGTTCGCACCCGAGGAGGCGATAGAGGGCAACGCCTTTTCTCCTAAACGGGAGATAAGCGCTTAAGGCTGCCACGCATCCTATTAATTTTGTATTTGTTTGAGGTCTTTTGGAATATCCAACCGTGATGAGCTCGGATTTTAGCCGGATTTGCTTCAATTCCTCTATCGGATACAATGAAGCCCAGCAGCTTTCCCTACCGGTACGCCAAAACGCATTTTGCCGGATTCATTTTGATGTCATATGCTCGAGGTTGTCGAATGTGAGCCTCAAATCGCCTACTAGAGTTTCGATGTGTTTTGTTTTGACGACTACATCGCTCACGATGCCTCGACAGCTTTTGCCGATCCGGGTGGCGGACATGTTTGAATCATGCGCCGATATGTTGCGCCGCATTTTTAAGTCCGAAGGGCATCATGTTGAAGCGTAATGGTCCGTATGGAGTGATGAATGCTGTTGCGGCTTGGTTCGCTTCCGCCATCTTGATTTGATGATAGCCGAGTATGCGTCCGTGAAGCACAACGAATCGTGTTCTGCTGTAGCATCGATAATTTGGTCGATGCGGGAGTGGAAGGATCCTTTGGGCAATCCTTATTGAGGTCTTTAAAATCCACACAGAGGCGCCAGATTTATCCTTCTTGGTACCATCACCAGATTTGCTAGCCATCCGGATGTTTGATATCTCTAATAAATCCGCTTCCAATAGTTTGGCTAGCTCTTCTCCCATTGCATGTCTTTTGGGTTTGGAAAATCGTCAAGAGCCTGTTTGATCGGCTTAAATCCTTTTAGGATGTTTAGGCTGTGTTCGCCAACTGCGTGGGATTCCGCATGAAGAAGGATGCCAAAGCGAAGATATCCCAATTTTCCCAAGGAATTCGCGAGTGATGTCTACTTCGGGTTCAATTGTGCCCCAATGGAGGCCGTCTTTGTTGGGTCCGTTGGATGGACCTGGAATTTTATTATTCCATCTGCTGGTTTGAAGGGGTGGACTTGGATCTTTTATCGAGTATCACATCGTCCTGTTCACCGTAGAGTGCAAGGCGGTGAGTTCTTCGCCGCTAAGGCTTTTGATAGTGCCTCGAGGGCTAGTGCGGCTGTCTTGTTTTCGGCGCGAGTGCTATGTCCGGTCATCGGCGAGAGTGATTATTCCGCCGGGCCTGCATTTTGAGCTTCATGTACCCGTAATGAGGTACCGCTTGAAAATTGTGAATGCCACTCGTCCCTAATATGGCGTGATACCCGCTGCTGAACGGGCCACCGAACGTGACTTCTTCGGATCTGTAATTGTCCGGAGAGCCAAACACCACATCGAGTGTGATTTTTCCGTGCAGCGCTTCCCGCTAGGGATTATTCCTCTAAAGGTTGTGCTGCTTCGCCAATACGGCTCCAATTGATTTCCATTTTTCGCAGCGTTTCCTCGTAAATGAGGTTTAGTCCGCGCCGCCATCCATGAGGACTTTTTTCAACGAAAGCCGCCCACTATGGGACTAAGTACCAGTCACCGGAGCTCGTTGTTCGAATTTAGGCTCGCCGCTGCCATTGAAGGTAATAGCCGTGTCGCCCATGGATTTGCTGTTGCTACTTGGTAGACTTCGCGAGTCCGCTGGATTGTTCGCTTTCGATATTGTTTGATGCGAAGGTCTCAAGACTGTTGATACCGTGGCTTGGTATTGGTGGAGTGGTTTCGAGCTAGAAGCTCCTCGCCACTTTTGGCCACCGCCGTAATATCCAACATGCTCGAAGGCTATGTGTTGGGACGGCTCCTCTGTACTATGAAGCTTACAGGTCCATTGAGCCATCCTCCAAGACGGTTCCGCTTCCCTTATTGGGTTTTTGTTTTTTCGTTTTTGCATCCGGGGCCCGAGTGTAAGGCGCCCTTTTGTCATGGATCGGGTTTGGGGCGGATTATCCCAAAATTAGTTTTCGGTTTTCCGGAGTTTCCATCGCACAAGATTTCGTATTATGGATGCCGATCGGTGAAGCGTAATTTTGCGACGATCAATGGCGCTTAGTATGCCCTTATCCGTGCAGCTATTGCGTAAGATTGATATTGCGTTTTCCTCTTGGCAGCCCTTTATCCTGTCCATAACCAGGAGGAATCGCCCAGAGTGATGTATCGCTTCAGCGGGCTCTTGCCGATTAGAGATAGATTGCATATGTCCGGGCGGGTGGGTGGACTAAAATCCGGATCCCTACCCATCTTGGGGCTCAAAGGCCGAGGGCTTTCCAAATTCGAAGCTTGGTTTGCTGGACACAATCCAAATAATCCGAGCGATGCATGATTTTAAGTTCAATGCTCGACGGAAGTCCGCCCTCCGCGAATCCGCATGGAGGGTTCGGGAATCCGACATGAATTGTTTTCAACATAGGCAAAGAGTTGCCGTGTTGCTCTTCTACCACCGTGATGTGGTGGGTGGCCCGGGAGAGTTAATCTCTCGATCGGTTTTAAGCCCAATCTGGTTGTAGTCCGTGCGACTCCTAGGGCGGCGATGCGATCCAAGAGCTCGTTAATGCACGAGAGCTCTATTGGGTCCAACTGCTCGGCAGCTTTAGGGCTGACGCGAAGATTGCTTCCGACGACTTGCGAAGTCATTGTCGAGCGGCGGCGGACAAAGCGGTCATAAGAAAACCACCAAGCCGGATAGTTTGGCGGCGGCCAAGGCCCTTCGGCGAAAAACACCGCCTTTGAAGACGGGTGGAGGCATCCGCTCTATCGGTGACGACCACGAGGAACTGTCAATGAAAGCACCAATGTCGGTGTCAAACCGGCGGATCTCGGTAGGGGGTCCCGAATCAGTGCGCCTAGGCGGATGGTAACAAGAGACAAGGGACACGATGTTTTTACCTGTGTTCGGCCCTCTCGATGGAGGTAAAACCCTCGCGCCCCGCTTGATTAATATTGATGATATGGGTAGTACAAGAGTGGATCTACCACGAGATCAAGGAGGCTAAACCCTAGAAGCTAGCCTATGGTATGATTGTTGTAATGTATGTTGTCCTACGGACTAAAGCCCTCCGGTTTATATAGACACCGGGGGAGGCTAGGGTTTACACAGAGTCGGTTACAATGGTAGGAGATCTACATATCTGTATCGCCAAGCTTGCCTTCCACGCCAAGGAAAGTCCCATCCGGTGTCACACCCTGATTTTCTTGTCACAGCACTTAAGTCACTAAATCATGCTAAAATGTGGTTTGACAAAAACTTTTGAGTGTTTTGTCTTTGCTTTTCTTGAATGTTGTCTGCTGTTTGCAAGTGCTCTAAAAATCAAATAAATCCTCCAACTTCTATACTTCATCTCCTTGATCCAAAACCTTTTCCCAATGATCATGCCATGTGTATAGAGCAATATAGTATTTTCTTACAAAAATAATTTGGCCAAAAAGTATTTTCAAAAATTAGTTTTCCAAAAACCCCTGAGTTGAGGTTTGCACTGCAAGTACTTAATTTAGGGCATTAAAAATCTTTATAAAAATATATTTGACTCCTATTAGATATAGGATACCCAGAAACCACAAAAATATAATTTTAAAAGTTGTTTTACTATTTTATTTAAAGGCTTTTTCTTAAGGCCAGAAATGGTCTTTAATAGGGAAAAATTATTTTATTGTTTTGAAAATATTTGAAAAAAATAAGGGAAACTCAGTGAACACGTATTTTCCATATATAAGAGTTTCAACACATGGTCATGTTCAAAATATTGGTCAAATCCCTCTAAAACCCTTTCTGGATATTTCAAGCTTTTGAAATATTTACAAAGGAAATATTCTCCAAAAATTCCAAGCAAATTCTATCATGTCACATATGACATATTTGGTGATCTTGCCAAGTCTCATGTCTTGGAGAACAAGATAACATCATCAAATCCCCTCAAAACCATTTCTGTCCATTTTGAAGTTTGAGCAACTTTGCATTGCCAAACATGTCCAAATGTTCTCAAACCTTGTGAACAATCTCAAATGGTCTAATAATTCATCTAGATCAAGTGGCACAAGTTGGAGAACAAGTTAACTTGGTCAAAGTGCCCCAAAACCATTCCTGTCCAGAGCCAAATTTGAACAACTCTACATTACCAACTTTCTCTCCTTGATTCCATCTTTTGTGAGAATAATCACATGACCAAATGAGGCCACTACACCAAGTGGTGCATCAAGGAGAATTGATTTTCATGACTAAATCTTGGAAAGCCCATTTCTGCTGATTTCTAGGGTTTACAAAAGTTGCATTGGCAACTTTGCCCAAATGAGCTTAAAATGGGTGGAAGGCTCTAATTATGTGTGCCATTTCACCTGTGGAGCCTCATGACAAATGGAAGTCATATTCTTGCCCAAACCATTATCAAACACCTTCCGCATTTTGCAAAACCACTATTTTGACCCCTTCCACTATTCTTGGGAGCTCAACTTTTACCACAGCCTCTCCCGACCATCTCCTACCTCCAAGAACTCTCCTCCTTCAATAGCTCAATTATTTGGGGTAAAACCCATCCCTTTCTCTCTCTGCTTACCCATGGCAACTCCTCCTCTCTCTCTCCTTTCTATATGCAAATACCCCACCTAGCTCCTGACCACTCTAGAGCATCCAAGGAAGCTCCAAGACACAAGTGGACATGCCCCTGACCTTTTAAAATGGCCATGCCGGTCATTTGCACGCTTGAGCTGCCATCTGATCGCCTCAAGACCGTAGCCGCCCGCCAACCGCCTCCGCCACCTCGGCCTCCCAACAGGTCTCACGAGGTCGCCTCGGCGTCTGGGACACGGCAAGCTGCCGCCCCTCCTAAACCTCTCTCCTCTCCCTCCACGACCTCACCCGAAGGTCTGTGGACGCTGCCCACGTGCACCGCTGCCACGCCTATTTAATCCAGCCCCGAGCTCTCTCTCGCCTCGCTTGGACCCCTCTCTCTCCTGCACCTCCCGGACAAGATCCCCTCCTCTCGTGCCCTCCTGCTCCCTCCATGGCCGGAGTGCCGCCACGAACGCCGCCGGATTCGGGCACCACGACCCTCTCTTCTCCCTACCCACTCCAAGATTCTCCGCACCACCACCACGAAGCCCCCATCGCCTCCATTCTTCCCCGGACGCCCTGCGCTGCCGCCGCAATGGCCGATGCCATCCTCCGCCATGAAGCGAAGACCCGCCCTCTCGAGGAAGCCGGCGCTGAATGTGGCCTCCGGATGCGGCAGTTCTCCCGAGCCTCCGGTGGCTGGATCACTGAAACGGTGGCCGGTACCGCCGGAGAGCGCACCGCTCGGCCTCGCCTCCTCTGTCTCCGGTGCTCAGCTGGAGGTCGGGATGAACCCGACAGCGGACCCAAGCAGTCAGCGACCCACCCGCCGCCCCATGGATTAAGTGGAAGCGGGTCAACTGGAGTCCGCCTCCCCATGGCGAAGATGCCCTCGACCTAGTACGCCTTCGACGTGGCCTTTTCTCCCGCGCGGCTACGCAGCTGGGCCGGCCCGTCATCTATCCTTCGCCCAGTGCGCGTTATAAGGTTGATTCCTTTCCTCTTCTTATTCTTTTCCAGAAATATTGTAAGATCCATAAAATATTCATATTAACTCCAAATTTGATGATTCAAATTTCTAGTAGCTCATAAAATCATGATCTATCTCATGGTGCAACTTGCACATTTTTCCAGAAACTTTTTCTTCATAAACATTTATCAAATCTTGTTTTTCCATTTCTGTGATGAACTTTAGAAAATCACAGAGGGCTCATATTTGATCCAAATGCCATGATTCAAACTCCTGTATGCATCTAAGTTCATAACTTAGTTTATGAACATTTTTATTAATACTTTCTGTACCCCACAAAATAATGAGCCATTTCTTCATGTTTGACAACTTTGCAAATTCATAGGAAAATCATCTCAACTCCAAATCCAGTGAAACCAAATCCTAGATGCTTCTAAAATCATCCTTTGTTAAATGGTTGCCTTTGCTCATTTTTCAAAAATATATTTCTGTACACTTCTTGCAAATCCATAAACCCCTTGATTCCACCATATCAAAATGTTCAGAGATATCCATTCATCGAATCCCAATGAAACCACTTTGGTCATCCCTCATATGACCAGAAGTATCCTAGAAAAGTCCAACTCATATTTTTAGAGCACTTTTATTTCCTGCCTTGTTGTGTTGCTTATTATGGTTGCTTTCAACGATAGTTGACGAAGTAGACGCAATGCTCGGAGTTGGACCAGAGATATTTGAAGACCTCGAAGACTTTGTTAAATAGGCAAGCAGCCCTTTGACCATGTGTATGAAACCTTCTTATACATGCCATATAGTTCGTTATATTTGTTGCATCGGAATCATGATGAGATGGTGACCCACGTGGTTGGTTGCCTCGGTTACATTCCTCGTTGATACTTGCATTGTGCACGGCCCTACCTTCTTATGAGGGTTATGCCGGTGGGAGTAGATAGGATGCTAATGTAGATGCTACGCAAAAAGGGTTGGGTTTATGCATGGTGAAGGAGGCAAAGCTTTTTCAAAAGACTTTTCGAAAACCCCATCGGGTGCCACTTATGCCCGAGGGAGATGATGAGATGGGTGACCACTTGATGACGAAGTGGTGTGCCAAGGGAAGTGTGTGTGTGTTGCTTTCAAAACGGATTGGTCGGAGTTGCGACCGTTATTCCAACCTTACATGCGCAACCACTCTACCATTATATGGGAAAGGGCATTGTTGCGTACCTAGACCGATACTAGCTTGGGGCCGCATTACTAGTGACGGGGAGAGTTGGTGCTCTCTCTCGGACGGGTCATGCCGTAGGGCGGCCATGTCTGTTTTACAAAGACCGGCACACCGCTGGTACCCGTGCTTGTGGTATGTGATGAATATGGGAGCGAGGCTCCACAACCTTATGATGTGAAATGTTGGGCACGGGATTACTACTAATCGAGTGGACTCCATGTTAGTGTCGCCTAGGAAAGGTAGGGATCGGTGCTTACCCGGTACTTGAGGTACCGCTGGTCGTGGATGACACGGAAGTTCCCGGATCTAGTGGGTAAAGTGTGCAACCTCTGCAGAGTGTAAAACTATTCAATAGCCGTGTCCACGGTCATGGACAGTTGGGTAACCGCTCTTGGGCTACGCCCACTTGTTTTCAAACCCATCGTGTGTGTGATGATGGAATGACTTGGGTCAAGTCAAAGGACTTGACACGATTGAGATGGGTTGGTGCCCACTGCTTATGATAAATGGGTTGGTGCCCACTCTATTTATGTTGATATCTCAGAACCTGTCCTCATGGTTACTTGAACTCTCTTGATGCATGCTTTATAGGATGTTGAACATGTCATTGCACTCAAAACTAGCTTTATGAAAAATTTACCTATGTCATGCATTGTTGTACCTTGAACCAAAACATGGGTTGCTTAAGTAGTACATTCAAAGTACTCATTGGCTTGCCACCGTTATTTAATTGACTGCATGGAAGAACAGGATGTGATGAAGAACACTTCGTGATTTAACATGCGAGCTAGGACGCTTCCCAATCGGTAATGCCCGTAGGGTTAAGGCAGATGGCATGGGTCCAAGTTATCGATGAAGATTTCGCTGCGATGTTATACTCAAGACTCGACCATAATGGTCCTACTTGTGTAATACGGTATGTATGGATGTAAGACTCTTGTTATTCAGCTTCGTGTGTTCAAGTGAGCATTGATCTCGGGATCATCAGACGTGCATTCGGTGATCACGACTTATGAGTCGGGTCCCCACAGAGCTGGTATCGAGCCATCCCGACCGTAGGAAGCCTTAGTTAGCGTGGTCGTTAGTTAGGGTAAAACTATTTCCAAAACTACTACTAGTTTTCAAAACTATCTATACTTCTGTTCCCTTCTTAGTTTTTTGAAAACTAAGGTATACTTTCCTTATTGACCTCTTCCCCTTAAAAACCTTTGGTCGCTAGAACCCTTATGCCCCTGACCACTAGATTCCTTGAAATCCTCGCGGATAATCTAGAAGGAAGATGCCTTGCCAGACATTCACCCACATCTCCTGAACACAAGATTGGCGACATCACCACAAGACGATACCAACAGAAGATACATCCTTGAGGAATGAGGACACAAGACACAGGAGATGGTGACATCCTTGACACTGCCCCAAGATGATGCAACCTTAGCCTACGATGATCAGGGCATAGGATATGCAAGATCATGATATACATCGCTAATAGAGTAACCCTGTCACTACCGTTGTTGTATCGGCAACCACCGGTGGATGAGAACCTAGCCATTCGGTCCGCCTCACCATAATGAGCAGGAAAACGGTTCTCCTCATCCCCCGCTCTTGGTGTCGAAGTTTTCATCAAAATAACCGACATGATGGACCTCTATTATGCGTTGTTAATGTCATTGCATAAAGGATTATCTACTTAGTACCTTCGACACCTTAGAAGACAAGAAGGGATCGTCATGATTAAGAAGACAACAGAAGACCGAATCAATGCCTGCTATGAGAAGCCACCTTCACCCCATCACTTCAACAGGCAAGAAGTTGTTGAAGACTCTTCAAGCTCAACCGGGATCGTTTCATCAAACAACTACAAGAGACGTAGCAGCACCTGAGGGAAACCCGGGAGACTGCACGAGATACAAGGCACGACTATAGAGTCCGAGGACCCCTAGGGTAGGATGAGTCGTGTACCCCCTATGCGCAGTCGAGTCCGTATGATGGTTCGAGTAGAACCCTGATTGTGTGTTGCTTGTTTTTATTTGTCTGTGTTTTTGATATCAGTCGCCATTTTTGTCCTAGGCAACAAGTATGCAACTATATCACCTGCCTTATTTTGTTGTTTGTGTTTGGCCCCTTCTGACACTTGTTTGTTCGCACCTGCACTATAGAACCCCCTTTAGGCATCCCCCTCCTCTATGCTACTTTTCCCTCTCATCTCTCTCCTCAATCAAGACAAGAAGACAATATGCACCAAGGATTCCACCTTGGCGACCAACAAGCGCCAAGACTTTTGCTACAGCCTCCTCGACCAAATGCAACTCAGTAGAATTATGTTTAACCCTCAAGATTAGAAACCATTCCTAGACTCTTCGAGACTTCACGAGATACCCCAGCTCGAAACCTTAACCCTAAGCTTAACCTACGGAATTGCAAGAGAATCTGTTAAGCCTCCGTAACCTTGCTTATCACTGGGTTCATTATGGAACTAGTGGACGTACTGAGCCAGCACATTATCATCCTAATATAGCACCAGAACTGACGATGCCATAGGAAGACCAGTTTGAGGATATAGGAATAGAGGACAAATGACTTGATGAGTTTATATCAATGACTTGAGGAATTATATGAGACTATTCGGTGGATTATGAGGCTTTCATGTTGATGGATGAACTTGGTGGGATCATGAGGATATGATTAGCATGAGTGATGATTGGAGTTGACCTATACTAATGATGCTTTCAATAGTATAAGGTGATCTGTTTGGAGGACTAAGTAGAACAATTGGCATCTCAGAAACTGTGCTAAAGGATGGGATGATAAACTTTCACTCGCACACTGGAATCCTTGAGACCCTTATGCCCTACCAAGCCACAACACGGTTGGATCATGGCCTTGGGCCTTGGCTCTAGATCAATAAGACCTTGACCAATGCTCAACCGTGACCCTCACCAATGCCTCAGCCCACTCTACGTACCCCAAATACTTCATAGAGTACTTGGGCAAGTAAATCATCATCCTCACTTGAGGACATGAATGTCCACATGAAGACGGAAGAAGAGTTGATCAGCTGGTTAGGGAACATCCGAAGACCGCCATGTCAAGGAGGAAGAACTATACTAACCATCATCGTCAAGGAGTGAGCTTCCGCGTTGAAGACCGTGCATATCTGCAAGCCACTCCTCCCAAAGGCAACTACGGCCTCATGAAGAAAACTATGCTACTCATGATCTTGAGCTAGCAGCAATGGTTCATGCCCTGAAGACATGGCGACATTACCTCTTAGGGAAGCGATGTGAGATATACACGGATCACAAAAGTCTGTAGTATATTTTCACTCAAAGGGAATTGAACACGAGGCAAGGAAGATGGCTAGAGTTGATCAAAGATTATGACCTCAGTGTTCAATACCACCACGGAAGGCTAATGTGGTGGCAGATGCATTAGCAGAAAGGCTTGTTCCTTGAATGCTATGCTTAAGGACAAGCTACCCGCCTTGTATGAAGAACTTGAAAGCTTCGGTTTGGAACTGGTTGCACCAGGATTCTTGGCTAACCTTGAAGTCAAGCCGACCCTGATGGATGAGGTCAAAGAAGCTCAGACGGGACACGAGAGTATTGAAGGCATCAAAAGGAAGATCAAGGCGGGCAAAGCCCCAGGTTTCTCAAAGGATGAGCAAGGGGTCGTGTGGTTTGGGAATCGCATTTGCGTACCCAACAAGATTGAGCTCAAGAATCTGATCTTGCCAGAAGCTCACGACACCCCGTATTCCATCCATCCTGAAGGAACCTAGATATATCAAGACCTGAAGGAAAGATTTTGGTGGCATGGGGTGAAAAGGGAGATTGCCACCTATGTTGCAAGTGTGACGTATGCCAGAGAGTCAAAGCTGAGCATCAGCGACCCGCTGGATAGTTGCAACCCCTCAAGGTGCCTGAATGGAAGTGGGACAAAGTCGGGATGGACTTCATCACCGGTTTACCCAGGTCAAGCAAGGGACATGACTCCATATGGGTCATTGTTGACCATCTGACCAAGGTGGCCCACTTCATTCCTGTCAAAACGACCTACAAGGGGAAATAGTTAGCCAGTCTCTACATCAACCGAATCGTGAGCATTCATGGCGTTCCCAAGGATATTGTGTCGGATAGAGGAACCCAATTCACATCAAGGTTCTGGAAGAAGTTCCAAGAGGCCATGGGGACCAAGTTGTCCTTCAAAGATCGCTTCCACCCATAGACCGGAGGTCGATGTAACGAGTGAATCGATATCAAGACATGCTCTGAGCCTGTGTCATAGCATATGGAGCTATGTGGGAAGATTGCCTCCCTTTCGCCGAGTTCTCTTACAACAACAGTTATCGGTCAAGTCTTCAGATGACACCATTTGAGGTGTTATGCGGACGGAAATGCCGCACACCCCTCAATTGGTCAGAAACCGGAGAAGGACTTGTCTTTGGGCCCGATATCCTTCGTGAAGCCGAAGAGCAAGTCCAACTTGTCAGAGAGCGTTTGAAGACTGCCAAGTCAAGACAAAAGGGCTACGCTGACTCACGTCGTCAAGACATGACCTTCCGGGTTGGAGACCATGTTTATCTCCGGGTCACCCCTCTCAAAGGAACGCAGCACTTCCATGTCAAAGGAAAGCTCGCCCCAAGATTCATCGGCCTTCTTCAAGATCACTCCAAGATGTAACAACCCCCCCCCTCTGAGATCACTACGAGACGAAGAGAAGAGAGTTACCAGCTGGAGTTGCCACCTGAGTTACCTGATGTGCACAACGCTTTCCATGCATCACGACCCCGGAAGTGTTTTCAACTTCCTAGCTAGCCCGAGCACTGATAAGGACACTAACCACCAAGCCATCGACCTCTAGCCCAATCTAACCTACCGCAAGCTACCCATTAGCAACCTGGATCAAGAAGAGCATCATACACGAAGCCACGCCATCAAGTACTTCAAGCTCAACGGAGCACTACACGGAAGCAGAAGCAACGTGAGGACTTGAAGACTACCCCGGATCCAGTTTTCATATTCCTTTCCATGCCTAGTCTGGGAATCTCGGGGACTAGATTCTTGTAAGGGGGTAGGTCTGTCACACCCGATTTTCTTGTCACAAAGACTTAAGTCACTAAATCATGCTAAATGTGGTTTGACAAAAACTTTTGAGTGTTTTGTCTTTGCTTTGGTTGAATGTTGTCTGCTGTTTGCAAGTGCTCTAAAAATCAAATAAATCCTCCAACTTCTATACTTCATCTCCTTGATCCAAAACCTTTTCCCAATGATCATGCCATGTGTATAGAGCAATATAGTATTTTCTTACAAAAATAATTTGGCCAAAAAGTATTTTCAAAAATTAGTTTTCCAAAAACCCCTGAGTTGAGGTTTGCACTTCAAGTACTTAATTTAGGGCATTAAAAATCTTTATAAAAATATATTTGACTCCTATTAGATATAGGATACCCAGAAACCACAAAAATATAATTTTAAAAGTTGTTTTACTATTTTATTTAAAGGCTTTTTCTTAAGGCCAGAAATGGTCTTTAATAGGGAAAAATTATTTTATTGTTTTAAAAATATTTGACAAAAATTAGGGAACTCAGTGGACACATATTTTCCATATATAAGAGTTTCAACACATGGTCATGTTCAAAATATTGGTCAAATCCCTCTAAAACCCTTTCTGGATATTTCAAGCTTTTGAAATATATACAAAGGAAATATTCTCCAAAAATTCCAAGCAAATTCTATCATGTCACATATGACATATTTTGTGATCTTGCCAAATCTCATGTCTTGGAGAACAAGATAACATCATCAAATCCCCTCAAAACCATTTCTGTCCATTTTGAAGTTTGAGCAACTTTACATTGCCAAACATGTCCAAATGTTCTCAAACCTTGTGAACAATCTCAAATGGTCTAATAATTCATCTAGATCAAGTGGCACAAGTTGGAGGAAAAGTTAACTTGGTCAAAGTGCCCCAAAACCATTCCTGTCCAGAGCCAAATTTGAACAACTCTACATTACCAACTTTCTCTCCTTGACTCCAACTTTTGTGAGAATAATCAAATGACCAAATGAGGCCACTACACCAAGTGGTGCATCAAGGAGAATTGATTTTCATGACTAAATCTTGGAAAGCCCATTTCTGCTGATTTCTAGGGTTTACAAAAGTTGCATTGGCAACTTTGCCCAAATGAGCTTAAAATGGGTGGAAGGCTCTAATTATGTGTGCCATTTCACCCTGTGGAGCCTCATGACAAATGGAAGTCATATTCTTGCCCAAACCATTATCAAACACCTTCTGGCATTTTGCAAAAACCACTATTTTGACCCCTTCCACTATTCTTGGGGAGCTCAACTTTTACCACAGCCTCTCCCGACCATCTCCTACCTCCAAGAACTCTCCTCCTTCAATAGCTCAATTATTTGGGGTAAAACCCATCCCTTTCTCTCTCTGCTTACCCATGGCAACTCCTCCTCTCTCTCTCTTTCTATATGCAGCGCCCACCTAGCTCCTCGACCACTCTAGAGCATCCAAGGAAGCTCCAATACACAAGTGGACATGCCTCGACCTTTTAAAATGGCCATGCCGCCATTTGCACGCTTCTGAGCTGCCATGATCCTCCCCTTGCTGTAGCCGCCGCCAACCGCCTTCGCCACCTCGGCCTCCCAGGCGTGTCTCACGAGGTCGCCTCGGCGTCTGGGACACGGCAAGCTGCCGCCCCTCCTAAACCTCTCTCCTCTCCCTCCACGACCTCACCCGAAGGTCTGTGGACGCCTGCCCACAAGGCACCGCGCCACGCCTATTTAATCCAGCCCCGAGCTCTCTCTCGCCTCGTTTGGACCCTCTCTCTCCTGCACCTCCCGGACAGATTCCTCCCTCTCGTGCCCTCCTGCTCCCTCCATGGCCGGAGTGCCGCCACGAACGCCGCCGGATTCGGGCACCACGACCTCTCTCTTCTCCCTACCCACTCCAAGATTCTCCCGCACCACCACCACGAAGCCCCCATCGCCTCCATTCTTCCCAGGGCGCCTCGCTCTCGGCCGCAATGGCCGATGCCATCCTCCGCCATGAAGGAAGACCCGCCTCTCTGAGGAAGTCGGCGTCAGTAGTGTGGCCTCCCGGATGCGGCACTTCTCCCGAGCCTCCGGTGGCTGGATCACCGTAAACGGTGGCCGTCATCGCCGGGAGAGCGCCGCACCGTCCGCCTCGCCTCCTCTGTCTCCCGACGCTGCTGGAGGTCGGGATGAACCCGACAGCGGACCCAGGTCGGCGACCCACCCGCCGCCCCATGGATTAAGTGGAAGGGTCAACTGAGTCCGCCTCCCATGGCGAAGACGCCGACCTAGTACGCCGACGTGGCCTTTTCTCCCACAAGCTACTGCATGGTGGGCCGGCCAAATCATCTATCCTTCGCCCGGTCTGCTATAAGGTTGATTCCTTTCCTCTTCTTATTCTTTTCCAAAAATATTGTAAGATCCATAAAATATTCATATTAACTCCAAATTTGATGATTCAAATTTCTAGTAGCTCATAAAATCATGATCTATCTCATGGTGCAACTTGCACATTTTTCCAGAAACTTTTTCTTCACAAACATTTATCAAATCTTGTTTTTCCATTTCTATGATGAACTTTAGAAAATCACAGAGGGCTCATATTTGATCCAAATGCCATGATTCAAACTCCTGTATGCATCTAAGTTCATAACTTAGTTTATGAACATTTTATTAATACTTTCATGCCCACAAAATAATGAGCCATTTCTTCATGTTTGACAACTTTGCAAATTCATAGGAAAATCATCTCAACTCCAAATCCAGTGAAACCAAATCCTAGATGCTTCTAAAATCATCCTTTGTTAAATGGGTGCCTTTGCTCATTTTTCAAAAATATATTTCTGTACACTTCTTGCAAATCCATAAACCCCTTGATTCCACCATATCAAAATGTTCAGAGATATCCATTCATCGAATCCCAATGAAACCACTTTGGTCATCCCTCATATGACCAGAAGTATCCTAGAAAACTCCAACTCATATTTTTAGAGCACTTTTATTTCCTGCCTTGTTGTGTTGCTTCTTATGGTTGTTTTCAACGATAGTTGACGAAGTAGACGCAATGCTCGGAGTTGGACCAGAGATATTTGAAGACCTCGAAGACTTTGTTAAACAGGCAAGCAGCCCTTTGACCATGTTTATGAAACCTTCTTATACATGCCATATAGTTCGTTATATTTGTTGCATCGGAATCATGATGAGATGGTGACCCACGTGGTTGGTTGCCTCGGTTACATTCCTCGTTGATACTTGCATTGTGCATGGCCCTACCTTCTTATGAGGGTTATGCGGTGGGAGTAGATAGGATGCTAATGTAGATGCTACATAAAAGGGTTGGGTTTATGCATGGTGAAGGAGGCAAAGCTTTTTCAAAAGACTTTTCAAAACCCCATCGGGTGCCACTTATGCCCGAGGGAGATGATGAGATGGGTGACCACTTGATGACGAAGTGGTGTGCCAAGGAAGTGTGTGTGTGTTGCTTTCAAAACGGATTGGTCGGAGTTACACCGTTATTCCAACCTTACATGCGCAACCACTCTACCCTTATATGGGAAAGGGCATTGTTGCGCACCTAGACCGATACTAGCTTGGGGCCCGCATTACTAGTGACGGGGAGAGTTGGTGCTCTCTCTCGACGGGTCGTGCTGTAGGGCGCCATGTCTGTTTTACAAAGACCGGGCACACCATTGGTACCCCGTGCTTGTGGTATGTGATGAATATGGGAGCGAGGCTCCACAACCTTATGATGTGAAATGTTGGGCACGGGGATTACTACCAATCGAGTGGACTCCATGTTAGTGTCGTCTAGGGAAAGGTAGGGATCGGGTGCTTACCCCGGGTACTTGAGGTACCGCGGGTCGTGGATGACACGGAAGTTCCCCGGATCTAGTGGGTAAAGTGTGCAACCTCTGCAGAGTGTAAAACTATTCGAATAGCCATGTCCACGGTCATGGACAGTTGGGTATCCGCTCTTGGGCTACGTCCACTTGTTTTCAAACCCATCGTGTGTGTGATGATGGAAATGACTTGGGTCAAGTCAAAGGACTTGACACGATTGAGATGGGTTGGTGCCCACTCTGTTTATGATAAATGGGTTGGTGCCCACTCTATTTATGTTGATATATGTAACCTGTCCTCATGGTTACTTGAACTCTCTTGATGCATGCTTTATAGGATGTTGAACATGTCATTGCACTCAAAACTAGCTTTATGAAAAATTTACCTATGTCATGCATTGTTGTACCTTGAACCAAAACATGGGTTGCTTAAGTAGTACATTCAAAGTACTCATTGGCTTGCCACTTTGGTTATTTAATTGACCAGCATGGAAGAACAGGATGTGATGAAGAACACTTCGTGATTTAACATGCGAGCTAGGACGCTTCCCGTCGTAATTCCCAGTAGGGTTAAGGCGATGGCATGGGTCCAAGTTATCGATGAAGATTTCGCTCGATGTTATACTCAAGACTCGACCATAATGGTCCTACTTGTGTAATACGGTATGTATGGATGTAAGACTCTTGTTATTCAGCTTCAGGTGTTCAAGAGCATTGATCTCGGGATCATCAGACACGTGCATTCGGTGATCACGACTTATGAGTCGGGGTCCCCACATCCGGACACGGGACGGAGTCTTCAATCTTGTATCTTCGTAGTCTTGGAGTCCGGCGGATAATGATAGTCCGGCTGTTCGGACACCCCCTAGTCCAGGACTCCCTCACCCATCATCAAACTCCTATGGCTAAGTGAGTGGTATAGCCGTATAGTCCGATTGCCTGGTTCACCGCACTGACACCTCCGTCACGGACCAAGATGTTGGGTCAAGAGTGCTCATGTGCTATTCCGAACACCCCTATAGCATCTACGTGGGGGCCGAAGCCGACAACTGGAAAACTCTCAGGAATACAAAAACGGCCGCACAGGAGGAAAGAACTTTCAGATAATGGCACAAATATATTACAAAACCTTAGTGTATATAATAAACACGTCCGGGTCGTTCGAATACATTCATTCAAATATAATATCCTTTGAGCATTGACCCTCTATCAAGCGAGCACCTCTAGGACATCATCTAAATAACGCTCAGGTGTGCGGTGGTCCTTGCCTTTGGGAGGACCCTCCACCGCGATAACGGCAGCCTTCATCTTCGCCCAGTACACCTTGACGTGGGCGAAGGCTATCTGTGCACCTTCTATGCATGCTGACCGTTTGATTGCATCAATTCGAGGCACGATATTGATGAGTCGCCGCACTAGGCCAAAATAGCTGCTCGGAACGGGTTCAGCCGGCCACAGCCGGAGTATGACCTCCTTCACGGCCTTTCTAGACATCTTATGCAACTCGGCCCACTGCGCCATTTAGTCGTTTAGCAGCGTCGAGCGCTCCTAAGTCGTGAACTACGACCAGAACAGCTTCTCCATCGCATGCCCCTCCTGGGCCCGGCAGAATTGCGCTGCATCAGCGGTGCTCTTCGGAAGATCTGCAAAGGCGTCTGGAGAACTCCGTAGTTGATTAAGTAAGGCATACCTCTGATCACTAAACTTAGACTGTAAAAGACAGGGCTTACTAGCCGCTATCTGTCTGGCTTGCCGGGGCTCCTCGTGAGCCGCTCGAGATTCAGACCTCACCTCTTGGGTGTCCTGAAGGGCCTTGGCGAGTTCGGCCACCTTAGCTTTATTCTCCTGCTCGAGGATCTCACACTTGCGAGTTGTGTCCTTGAGCTCTTCCTCAATCTTGGATACCCGCTCCTCGAACTGGCGCCGGGTGGACTGTTCGGCCTTCAAATCGGCAGCCGCTTTCTCAGTGACCGCATCGCTCACCCTTGCCTGCTCCTTCGCGCGGGCAAGGTCACTCCTGAGGGTCTCGACCTCAGCAGCGCCATCTGCAGTTATGAATATAGCAGCGCGTAAGCTTCAACTTAACATTTGCAAACTAATTCAATTGAATGTGAAGCACTTGAAACATACCTTGCGCCTTGTCGAGCCGCTTGTTAATCCGGATATTGTCCTGATCGACCAGCTGCAGTTTCCACTTCATTTCGGAAACTTCGGCGGCCTGAGCAGTCGCTGCTAACAGTGAAGCCTGATTTTTATCAAAAAAGATAAATATGTTATTTCCTGCGGATACCTATAGACCCTTTGTTTGCCCTCCTTCATTGGCCAAACAGTGTCTCAGGGGCTACTATCTATATACAGGCAGATTTTTTATGGAAAGTGACTAAAAGACATTACATCGCACACCTGGAAGCCTATTAGTAGGCTCGTGAAGGCTTCAGCGGGCTGAACCTTTTCAACCACCGTACCCATCAAGGTACGGTACTCCTCCAAGACGGATGCACTTTGCAGAGCATCCATCAGCATGTTCGGCGCCTCTACATTAGTAGAGGTTGCCGCCGGAATAGCCGTCTCCCCCTCTTGCATAGGAGGCTTTTAACCCAATTCCGGAACCGTTTGGGTCTCCGGAACAGTATCCGGCCGAGGGTCAGATGATCCAGGACCCCTGTTGCCGGTCTCCATGGGGGTTGCACCCCCCATGTTCTCGGCAGCCTCCGGCGCCACCTTGGTCCCTTCTTGCACTTCTCCGGAGCCCGGAGAAATCCTTTGGGACGACACCTCGGGATCGTCCGCCCTAGGAGGCCGGGAAGCTTGTGGAGGCGTCTCGCTCTCCATCTTCTCCGGCGAAAGATCCCCCGATGATGACAATTCTTGAGGAATGTCACGGGCCAGACTGGAATATGAAGTATTATTCTTATAATCTATAAAAAGATTATATGTATATAAGGCATCTTAAGGAACTCACAATTTGGCAAGGGGCTTGGTTCGGGGGCGATGCTTGGGGACAGTCTCGGTGCCCGAATCCGAATCATCTGAGAGGGATATCCTTCCTCTCTTGGACGCCCCCTCCTCCGGATCTACGAAGGCCGCCCTCTTTTCCCTTTGGGAGGAGGGTTCTCTGTTTCCTCCTCCTCATCGTCCTCGTCTTCATCTTCCTCGTGAGAAGAAGGAGCTTCGGTTCCTCCGGACATAGCACCCGAAGTTTCTTCGTGATGGAGGCCACCTTCGGCCTCCTTGCTCTTCTTCTTCTTGTCCTTCTTTTTCGGTGCCTGGTAGGGCACCGGGACCGGCATCTTCATTAACAGAGGCTCGGCTGGGTTTTCGGGGAGCAGGGCTAGACACCTAGTCCGCTCTACCTTCTTTATCGAATCCTATTCAGGAGATGGAATTTTCAGGACCCCTCCCTAAGATTGACAAGCTAAGTAATGTTCGAAAATATGATACTTACTGGGGATGCCGGATTGTTGTAGTCGAGGCCGGTGTCGTCAGGCGTCCTTTGCCACGTCTTCTGCTTCTTAAAGAGAAGCTTCTAGATCCCTTTGTGCGTCATACTGAAGAAGTGATGCAGGGTCCATGGCCCCTCCGGATTGAACTCCCACATTTTGAGAGGCCGTCGTTGGCAAGGAAGAGCTCGGCGGATGAGCATCACCTGAATCACATCAGCAAGGGTGATGCCCTTTTTTATCATGCTCTTGATACGCTTCTACAGCGTCGACACTTTGTCAGGTATCCCCAATCTAGACCCGTGTTGGTCCAGGATGCGAGTCGCAGTGGAGGTCTAGATCTGAAAGCAGGAGCAGCAGCCCACTTGGTGCCACGGGGTTCAGTGATATAGAACCACTCCTGCTACCACACCTTGACAGTATCCACAAATCTCCCTTTGGGCTAGGTACCATGGTTGAGCTTCCTCACCATGGCGCCGCCGCACTCGGTGTGTTGGCCTTCAACCACCTTCGGCTTCACATTAAAAACCTTGAGACATAAGCCAAAGTGTGGAGGGACGTGGAGGAATGCCTCACACACGACGATAAACGCCGAGATGTGGAGGAAGGAATTCGGGGCCAGATCATGGAAATCCAGCCCGTAGTATTACATGAGACCTAGGACGAAGGGGTGAAGGGCGAAGCCAAGTCCATGGAGGAAGTGGGGGATAGAAACCACCCTCTCACCGGGCTTCGGGGTGGGGATGACCTGCCCCAGGGTTGGAAGCCTGTGTTTGATCTCCGCCGTCAAGTACCTTGATAACCCACAAGTGTAGGGGATCAATTGTAGCCTTTTTCGATAAGTAAGAGTGTCGAACCCAACTAGGAGCTAAAGGTAGAACAAATATTCCCTCAAGTTCTATTGACCACCGATACAACTCTACGCATGCTTAGCGTTCGCTTTACCTAGAACAAGTATGAAACTAGAAGGACTTTGTAGGTGTTGTTGGATAGGTTTGCAGGATAATAAAGGGAACGTAAATAAAAACTCGAGGCTCTTTCGATAAATAAGCAATAAAGTAAATATAGAGAGTGTGGAAAAGTTGTGGTAGGAGTTGTGAAATTGTCCCTAAGCAATTGACTACTTTACTAGACCGATAGCAAGTTTTATGTGGGAGAGGCATAAGCTAACATACTTTCTCTTCTTGGATCATATGCATTTATGATTGGAACTCTAGCAAGCATCCACAACTACTAAATATTATTAAGGTAAAACCCAACCATAGCATTAAAGCATCAAGTCCCCTTTATCCCATACGCCACAACCCCCTTACTCGGGTTTATGCTTCTGTCACTCAAGCAGCCCACTATAAGCGAATCATGAACGTATTGCAACACCCTACAGCGGGAATCCCTTACGCTTGCACGACACGGAGGGCACAATAGGACAACAACATAACCACAAGCAAATTAAACCAATCATATCAATTCATCAATCACCGGTAGGACAACGAAAATATACTCAGACATCATAGGATGGCAACACATCATTGGATACTAATATGAAGCATAAAGCACCATGTTCAAGTAGAGGGTACAGCAGGTTGCGGGAGAGTGGAACGCTAAATAAAGATGGGGGGATGTGATGGAGATGTTGGTGAGGATGATTGAGGTGTTGGTGTAGATCGTGATGATGATGATGGCCCCCGGCAGCGTTCCGGCGCCACCGGAAGCAAGGGGGAGAGAGCCCCCCCTTCTTCTTCTTCTTCTTCTTCCTTGACCTTCTCCCTAGATGGGAGAAGGGTTTCCCCTCTGGTCCATGGTCTCCATGGCGTGGGAGGGGCGAGAGCCCCTCTGAGATTGGATCTGTCTCTCTGTCTCTCTCTGTTTCTGTGCTCTCAGATTCTGCCCTTTCACCGTTTCTTTTATATCCAGAGATCTGTAACTCCGATTGGATTGAAACCTTCGCCAAGATTTTTCTCCGAAAATTAGCTTTCTTGCGGCAAAAGAAGAGCATCAACCGCCTTACGGGGTGCCCACGAGGGAAGAGGCGTGCCTGCCCCCCTGGGGCGCGCCCCCTGCCTCGGGGCCCCCTCGGGCAGCGTCTCGCGTTGATTTTTCTTACCAAAAATCATAAATATTCCAAGAATATCCTCCGCCCGTTTTTATCCCGTCTGGACTCCGTTTGATATGGGATTTCTGCGAAACATAAAACATGCAACAAATAGGAACTGGCACTAGGCACTGGATCAATATGTTAGTCCCAAAAATAATATAAAAGGTTGCCAAAAGTATATGAAAGTTGTAGAATATTGGCATGGAACAATAAAAAAATTATAGATTCGACGGAGACGTATCAGCATCCCCAAGCTTAATTCCTGCTCGTCCTCGAGTAGGTAAATGATAAAAAGATAATTTTTGATGTGGAATGCTACCTAGCATAATCTTGATAATATATCTAATCATGGTATGAATATTAAGACATGAGTGATTCAAGGCAATAGTCTATCATTTGACATAAAAACAATAATACTTCAAGCATACTAATAAAGCAATCATGTCTTTTCAAAACAACATGGCTAAAGAAAGTTATCCCTACAAAATCATATAGTCTGGCTATGCTCCATCTTCATCACACAAAATATTCAAATCATGCACAACCCCGATGACAAGCCAAGCAATTGTTTCATACTTTTGACGTTCTCAAACCTTTTCAACTTTCACGCAATACATGAGCGTGAGCCATGGACATAGCACTATAGGTGGAATAGAATAAGATGGTGGAGGTTGTGTGGAGAAGACAAAAAAGGAGAAAGTATCACATCGACGTGGCTAATCAACGGGCTATGGAGATGCCCATCAATCGATGTCAATGTGAGGAGTAGGGTTTGCCATGCAACGGATGCACTAAGAGCTATAAGTGTATGAAATCTCAAACTGGAAACTAAGTGGGTGTGCATCCAACTTGCTTGCTCATGAAGACCTCGGGCATTTGAGAAAGCCCATCATCGGAATATACGAGCCAAGTTCTATAATGAAAATTCCCACTAGTATATGAAAGTGACAATATAGGAGACTCTCTATATGAAGAACATGGTGCTACTCTGAAGCACAAGTGTGGTAAAAGGATAGTAACATTGTCCCTTTGCTTTTTTTTTCTTTTTTTTGGGCGGGCTTCTTTGGCTCCTTTTTTTATTTAGGCTTCTTTGGCCTCTTTTTTTATTGGGGCAATGCTCTAATAATGATGATCATCACACTTTTATTTACTTACAACTCAATATTACAACTCGATATCTAGAACAAAGATATGACTCTATATGAATGCCTCCGGCGGTGTACCGGGATGTGCAATGATCTAGCGTAGCAATGACATCAAAAAAATGGACAAACCATGAAAACATCATGCTAGCTATCTTACAATCATGCAAAGCAATATGACAATGGATGCTCAAGTCATGTGTATGATGATGGAAGTTGCATGGCAGTATATCTTGGAATGACTATGGAAATGCCATAATAGGTAGGTATGGTGGCTGTTTTGAGGAAGATATAAGGAGGCTTATGTGTGACAAAGCGTATCGTATCATGGGGTTTGGATGCATCGGCGAAGTTTGCACCAAATCTCGAGGTGAGAAAGGGCAATGCACGGTACCGAAGAGGCTAGCAATGATGGAAGGGTGAGAGTGCGTATAATCCATGGACTCAACATTAGTCATAAAGATTTCACATACTTATTGCAAAAATCTATTACGTACCGAAACAGAGTACTACGTGCATGCTCCTAGGGGGATAGATTGGTAGGAAAAGATCAACGCTCATCCCCGACCGCCACTCATAAGGAAGACAATCAATAAATACCTCATGCTCCAACTTCATTACATAACGGTTCACCATACGTGCAGGCTTCGGGAATCACAAACCTCAACACAAGTATTTCTACTAATCCACAGTCACCCACTAGCATGACTCTAATACCACCACCTTTATATCGCAAAACTATTGCAAGGAACCAAACATATCATATTCAGCGATCTACAAGTTTACGTAGGATTTTATGTCTAACCATGTGAATGACCAATTCCCGTCATCTCTCTAAATAGATATAAGTGAAGCAAGAGAGTTTAATTCTTTCTACAAAAGATATGCCCACGCTCTAACAAATATAAGTGAAGCAAAATAGCATTCTACAAATGGCAGTTTTCTATGTGAAGAGAAACATGCAATCCAAACTTCAAATGATATAAGTGAAGCACATGAAGCATTCTATAAAGCCATACTCAAAAGATTTAAGTGAAGTGCAGTAAGTATTCTATAAATCAACCAAGGACTATCTCATACCAGCATAGTACATAAAAGAAAAGTGAAAACTAAATGCAAAAGACGCTCCAAGATTTGCACATATCGCATGAACGAAACGAATCCAAAAACATACCAATGATTGTTGAAGAAAGAGGGGATGCCTTCCGGGGCATCCCCAAGCTTAGACGCTTGAGTCTCCTTGAATATTTACTTGGGGTGCCTTGGGCATCCCCAAGCTTGAGCTCCCCTCCTTTTCCTCATATTGAGACCTTCTCGATCATCGAACAGTTCATCCACACAAAACTTCAACAGAAAACTCGGTAATATCCGTTAGTATAATAAAGCAAATCACTACTCTAAGTACCGTTGAAAACCAATTCATATTTTGTTTTTGCATTATAACTACTTTAATATAACTTTTCCATGGCTTAATCCACTGATAGAAATTGATAGTTTCATCAAAACAAGCAAACTATGCATCAAAAACAAAACAATCTGTAGCAATCTGAACATTCATGATACTTCTTGTACCCCACAAATTCTGCCAAAATTAGGAAAAATAAACAATTTGTATAGAAAGACAGTGAAAAAGGAATCAGAACCGTTTGACGTTCTAGTAAAAAAATGTAAAATCTCGCACTACAGCCAAAGTTTCTGTCCTGCACCATACAAACCAACAAGCATTGTAAACATCCTAAAGGCAAACCTTGGCACATTATTTTTATAATACAATGGAATTGTACAAGGGGATAATTATTTTTGATGAAAAGTTTCTGTAATTAAGTCACAAAGTTTCCGTGAGCATGAACAAAGTTCAAGGAGCTCCCCCACTTCAACAATGCTTGTCTCTCTCACTTTCACTTTCCTTTTTGAAAAGTTTTGGGTTCCCCTATTTATTTTTTTGTTTTTAGACTATATAAAAGCACTCAACAGAAATAAATGGCTCTCTAAAACTTCCGGGTTGTCTCCCTGGCAGCGCTTTCTTTAAAGCCATTAAGCTAGGCATATAGTGCTCAAGTAATGAATCCACCCGGATCCCAAGGTATATCAAAGCCAATTTTAATTAACAATGATTTGTAATTTAGCAGTGAGCACAAAGTAGCATATATCATGTAATGACAAAGTCTAACTCTCTTCCTATGCATCAGCATGTCATAAAAGAATAATTCATGCACACCAAGTAAAGGCCAATTCATAGTATAAGCAGTTTCTTGCAATTTTATCATATTGAAAACATAGAGAGGTGGAGACATAGTTCCTCTCTCATAATAATTGCAAGTAGGAGCAGCAAGAACATGCATATTATATCTATAAAAATCATCATGTGTAGTAGTAAAATGCAACCCATCAATATAATCCTTAATAAGCACAAACTTCTCCGATATAGTGTAGTCGGGAGAATTAAAAAGATGATGGGACTATCATGCATGGGTGCAATAGCGACAATTTCATGTTTAACATAAGGAACTATAGCAAGTTCATCTCCATAAGCATAATTCATATTGGCATCTTGGCCACAAGCATAGCAAGCACCATCAAAAAGGGATATTTCAAGATAATCAATGGATCATAAAAATCATCATAGCAATCATCCATCGGTAAGTACGAAGGGAAATTAAACAATGTATGAGTTGAAGAGTTACTCTCATTAGAAGGTGGGCACGGGAAGCTAATCCGCTCTTCCTCCTTTTGTTCTTCGCTCTCCTCATCATATTTTTCATCCAATGAGCTCACAGTTTCATCAATTTCTTCTTCCATAGACTCCTGCAAAATATTAGTCTCTTCTTGGACAGCGGAGACTTTTCAATAAATGCATAAATATCGGAATTGTATTCATAATTCTCATAACAATATTTAAGTATAGCAAAAAATTTCAGGTCTATAAACAACATCATCAAGATTTTCACACTCTTTAAACGAAGATTCAATCTCATAAGCACCCATAAAAGCAACGAATTCTTCTATTTGTTCCACATCATAGTAATCATATATACCATTAGCATAAGAAGCTAAGGTTTCATTATCATTAAATTTGCATGAAAAGGGAAGGTGTGGAGCCTTCATTCTAGAGCAACAAGTATAATCATATCTCATGCATAGTTCCCGAGCATACCAATGCAACATATGAATTTGATCCCATAATAGTTTCCCTTTTTGTGTCAACCGATAATCCCTAAAGTATTCACATTGATCCAACGTGTCTCCCATAACATAATTGAATGGGGTTTTCTCAGGATTATCAAAGTAGTACACAATATTTTTCACATAACCAACATCAAGGGTTTTAGGAGGTTCCCATCTCCATGAGTAGCAAGTACACCTGATTTTTTTTGGTATTTCGTGTTCCATATCCATAACTAAAGATAGAGAACAACTTAGAACAGCAAATAAAAAATACTTAGTGATAAAGCAAACAAGCACACATGAGAATATTCACCCTACTCTATAACTCCCCGGCAACGGCGCCAGAAAAAGGTCTTGATAACCCACAAGTGTAGGGGATCAATTGTAGCCTCTTTCGATAAGTAAGAGTGTCGAACCCAATGAGGAGCTAAAGCTAGAGCAAATATTCCCTCAAGTTCTATCGACCACCGATACAACTCTACGCATGCTTAGCGTTCGCTTTACCTAGAATAAGTATGAAACTAGAAGGACTTTGTAGGTGTTGTTGGATAGGTTTGCAAGATAATAAAGGGAACATAAATAAAAACTAGGGGCTGTTTAGATAAAGAAGCAATAAAGTAAATATAGCGAGTGTGGAAAATTGGTGGTAGGAGTTGTGAAATTGTCCCTAAGCAATTGACTACTTTACTAGACCGATAGCAAGTTTTATGTGGGAGAGGCATAAGCTAACATACTTTCTCTTCTTGGATCATATGCACTTACGATTGGAACTCTAGCAAGCATCCGCAACTACTAAAGATCGTTAAGGTAAAACCCAACCATAGCATTAAAGCATCAAGTCCCCTTTATCCCATACGCCACAACCCCCTTACTCGGGTTTATGCTTCTGTCACTCAAGCAACCCACTATACGCGAATCATGAACGTATTGCAACACCTACAGCAGGAATCCCTCACGCTTGCACAACACGGAGGGAACAATAGGACATCAACATAACCACAAGAAAATTAAACCAATCATAGCAATTCATCAATCACCGGTAAGACAACGAAAATATACTCAGACATCATAGGATGGCAACACATCATTGGATACTAATATGAAGCATAAAGCACCATGTTCAAGTAGAGGGTACAGCAGGTTGCAGGAGAGTGGACCGCTGAATATAGATGGGGGAAGGTGATGGAGATGTTGGTGAGGATGATGGAGGTGTTGGTGTAGATCGCGGTGATGATGATGGCCCCCGGCAGCGTTCCGGCGCCACCGAAAGCAAGGGGGAGAGAGCCCCCCTTCTTCTTCTTCTTCTTCTTCTTCTTCTTCTTCTTCCTTGACCTTCTCCCTAGATGGGAGAAGGGTTTCCCCTATGGTCCATGGTCTCTATGGCGTGGGAGGGGTGAGAGCCCCTCCAAGATTGGATCTGTCTCTCTGTCTCTCTCAGATTCTGCCCTGTCGTCGTTTCTTTTATATCCAGAGATCCGTAACTCCAATTGGATTGAAACCTTCGCCAAGATTTCTATCCAAAAATTAGCTTTCTTGCGGAAAAAGAAGAGCATTAACCGCCTTACGGGGTGCCCACGAGGATCAGGGGCGCCCCTGCCCCCTGGGGTGTGCCCCCTGCCTCGTGGCCCCCTCGGGCACCGTCTCGTGTTGATTTTTCTTCCCAAAAATCATAAATATTCCAAAAATATTCTCCATCTGTTTCTATCCCGTTTGGACTCCGTTTGATATGGGGTTTCTGCGAAACATAAAACATGCAACAAACAGGAACTGGCACTGGGCACTGGATCAATATGTTAGTCCCAAAAATAATATAAAAATTTGCCAAAAGTATATGAAAGTTGTAGAATATTGGCATGGAACAATCAAAAATTATAGATATGACGGAAACTTATCATACCTCGCCTTACACAGATCATGGATGTTCTTCTCCGTTACGGAGGAGGCCATCCACTTGCCCTGAAAGCCAGATCCGGCCATTGCTGGAGAAGTTGGGGCGCAGGTAAAGTTTAGAACTTGGGCGCTGGAGCTCGGGGGATTGAAAGGCAGAGGAAGAATGAGGTGAATAGATGGGTCTTTGTCCTCTTATAGAGGCAGCGAATATCAAGCGCCCCCTCATAGGCCTTAAACCTTGCTTATTCCCAAGGAGGTGTGCGAACGGCATGGTTGGATTACCCAAACTAGCATTGATGAGAATCCCGTGATAAGGGGACACAATCTCTACTTTGACAAGACGTGTCAATGATTGTGCCTCGAATGCGAAATGGGGTTGTAAAACGGTTCAGAATAATAATAAGGCCAGAACATAACGTCTCGCCGAAAAAGTTGCCCTTGGATGTGACTTATTTTAAGTATTGTTGCTTTTTATAGCTTACGGTTGTATGTGTTAAGCAGGCCGGATACAACTCTTGTGTGCGGAAAGCTGCTTTGGAGTATTCGGAGATGGAACCCGCCTTGCAATGTCGAAGACAATCTGCACACCAGATACATCATCATTGAAGCCTGGTTCAGGGGCTAGTGAGGGAGTCCTGGACTAAGGGGTCCTCAGGCGTCCGGGCTATGTGATATGGGCCGGACTAATTAATGGGTCGTGAAGATATGAGATTAAAGACCTTTCCCCGTGTCCGAATGGGACTCTCCTTTGTGTGGATGGCAAGCTTGGCGTTCGGATCATGCACCTTCCTTTCTCTGTAAACCGACTGTGTACAACCCTAGATCCCTCCGGTGTCTATATAAACTGAAGGGTTTAGTCCGTAGGGCAAGAACACTCATACAAGCTAGACATCTATGGTTTAGCCATTACAATCTCGAGGTAGATCAACTCTTGTAACCCTATACTCATCATAGTCAATCAAGCAGGAAGTAGGGTATTACCTCCATTAAGAGGGCCCGAACCTGGGCAAACATCGTGTCCCCTGCCGCCTGTTACCTTTGATCCTTGGACGCATAGTTCAGGACCCCCTACCCGAGATCTGCCGGTTTTGACACTGACAGCGGTGTCCTTTCCCAGTGACAGTAGGGGCAGCGAGGCACGTATTGTATTGTTGCCATCAAAGATAAAAAGATGGGGTTTTCATCATATTGCTTGAGTTAATTCCTCTACATCATGTCATCTTACTTAATGCGTTACTCTGTTCTTTATGTACTTAATACTCTAGATGCAGGCAGGAGTCGGTCGATGTGTGGAGTAACAGTAGTAGATGCGGAATCGTTCCGATCTACTTGACACGGACGTGATGCCTATGTTCATGATCATTGCCTTAGACATCGTCATAACTATGTGCTTTTGTGTCAATTGCTCGGCAGTAATTTGTTCACCCACCGTAATATTTGTTATCTTGAGAGAAGCCACTAGTGAAACCTATGGCCCACGGGTCTCTTTTCCATTATATTGAATCTCTTTTACATCTTACTAGTTTCCGATCTACTATTTTGCAATATTTTACTTTCCGATCTATAAACCAAAAATACCAAAAATATTTACTTTACCGTTTATCTATCTCTATCAGATCTCACTTTTGCAAGCGACCGTGAAGGGATTGACAACCCCTTTATCGCATTGGGTGCAAGTTGTTGATTGTCTGTGCAGGTATTCGGTGACTTGTGCCTTGTCTCCTACTGGATTGATACCTTGGTTCTCAAACTGAGGGAAATACTTACGCTACTTTGCTGCATCACCCTTTCCTCTTCAAGGGAAAAACCAATGGAAGCTCAAGAGGTAGCAAGAAGGATTTCTGGCGCCGTTGCCGGGGAGATCTACGTCAAGTCAAGCCATACCAAGTACCCATCATAAACTCTTCTTCCTTGCATTACATTATTCACCCTTCGCCTCTCATTTTCCTCTCCCCCACTTCTAAAATGATTTTCGAAAACCTTTTCCTTTTCTTCGCCACTCTTCCATTCGTCTTTTTCGTTTGCTTCTTGTGTGCTTGTGTGTTGGATTGCTTGCTTTGTCACAATGGCTCAATATAATACCAAATTGTGTGACGTTTCCAATACCAACAACAATGATTTTATTAGCACTCCGATTGCTCCCATTAGTAATGCTGAATCTTGTGAAGCTTTGTTGAATCTTGTTATGAAAGATCAATTTTCTGGCCTTCCTAGTGAAGATGTCGCATCCCATCTAAACAATTTTGTTGATTTGTATGATATGCAAAAGAAGAAAGATGTGTATAATGATATGTTAAATTGAAGCTATTTCCGTTTTTTCTTAGAGATCTTGCTAAAACTTGGTTTTCATCTTTGCCTAAAAACAGTATTGATTCATGGAATAAGTGTAAAGATGCTTTCCTCTCTAAGTATTTTCCTCCCACTAAGATCATCTCCCTTAGGAACGATATTATGAATTTTAAGCAACTTGATCATGAGCATGTTGCACAATCTTTGGAGAGGATGAAATTGATGATACATAATTACCCTACACATGATTTGAATTTGTGGATGATTATACAAAGTTTTTATGCCGGATTGAATTTTGCTTGTAGAAATCTTTTAGGTTCGTCCAGGGGAGGCACTTTTATGGAAATCACTTTAGG
Organism: Aegilops speltoides; assembly: GCA_021437245.1. NCBI lineage: Eukaryota > Viridiplantae > Streptophyta > Magnoliopsida > Poales > Poaceae > Aegilops > Aegilops speltoides. The sequence continues at coordinate 430,523,170 of CM038147.1, read as the reverse complement.
AGAGGCTACTAAGCTCCTAGATAATATTATGGTTAATTATTCTCAATGGCACACCGAAAGATCCACTAGTAAAAAAGTTCATGTGATTGAAAAGATTAATTTTTTGAGAGGAAAGATGGATGAACTTATGAAATTATTTGCTAATAAAAGTGTTTCTTCTGATCCTAATGATATCCCTTTGTCCACCTTGATTGAGAATAATAACGAACCTATGGATGTGAATTTTGTTGGTAGGAACAATTTTGGTAACAATGCGTATAGAGGCAATTTTAATCCTAGGTTGTTTCCTAGTAATTCCTCTAATAATTATGGAAATTCCTGCAAAAAATCTTATGGAAATTTTAATAAGATGGCCTCTGATTTTGAGAATAGTGTTAAAGAATTTATGAGTTTGCAAAAGAATTTCAATGCTTTGATTGAAGAAAAAATTCTCAAGATCGATGATTTGGCTAGGAACGTGGATAGAATTTCTCTTGATGTTGATTCTTTGAAACCTAGATCTATCCCACCTAAGCATGATATCAATGAGTCTCTCAAATCCATGAGAATTTCCATTGATGAGTGCAAACAAAGAACCGCTAAGATGCGTGCTAAAAAGATTGGTTTGTAAAAGTGTGTTCTTCTAGTTTTCATTATAATAATGGTGAAGATCTAAAAGTGATTGATGTGACTCCTATTAAATCTTTATTTTCCAGTATGAATCTTGATAAAGATGGGACTGGAGATGAGTCAACTTTAGTTAAAAGGCGTCCCAATGATTCGGAGTTTTTAGATCTAGATGCAAAAATTGATAAAAGTGGAATTGGAGAGGTCAAGACTTTAAGTAGCAATGAACCCACTCTTTTGGATTTCAAGGAATTTAATTATGATAATTGTTCTCTAATAGATTGTATTTCCTGTTTGCAATCCGTGTTAAATTCTCCTCATGCTTATAATCAAAACAAAGCTTTTACTAAACATATCGTTGATGCTATGATGCAATCTTTTGAAGAAAAGCTTGAATTAGAAGTTTCTATCCCTAGAAAACTTTATGATGAGTGGGAACCTACTATTAAGATTAATATTAAATATTATGAATGCTATGCTTTGTGTGATTTGGGTGCTAGTGTTTCCACGATTCCAAAAACTTCGTGTGATGTGTTAGGTTTCCGTGAATTTGATGATTGTTCTTTAAATTTGCATCTTGCGGATTCCACTAAAAAGAAACCTATGGGGAGGATTAATGATGTTCTTATTGTTGCAAATAGGAATTATGTGCCTGCAGATTTCATTGTTCTTGATATAGATTGCAATCCTACATGTCCTATTATTCTTGGTAGACCTTTCCTTAGAACGATTGGTGCAATTATTGATATGAAAGAAGGAAACATTAGATTCCAATTTCTGTTAAGGAAAGGCATGGAACACTTTCCTAGGAAGAAAATTAAATTGCTTTATGAATCTATTATGAGAGCCACTTATGGACTGCATACCAAAGATGGCAATACCTAGATCTATTCGTGTTTTTATGCCAAGCTAAGGGCGTTAAACGATAGCGCTTGTTTGGAGGCAACCCAATTTTATTTTTGTTCTTTGCTTTTTGTTCTTGTTTACTAATAAATAATTCATCTAGCCTCTGGTTAGATGTGGTTTTATGTTTTAATTAGTGTTTGTGCCAAGTAGAACCTTTAGGATAGCTTACGGTGATATTTGTGTTGATCCTGCTGAAAATCAGAAACTTTTGCGCTTAGTAAATTAGTGTTGAAAATTCAAAGAAACGTGCTTTTGATCTGATTCTTTTTAATCTGGATTGGTACACAAATTTCTCAGGTTTTCCTAATTTGGATGGATTTTTGGAGTTACATAAGTATTCGAGAGTTACATATTACTACAGACTATTCTGTTTTTGAAACATTCTATTTTTGGATGCACTATGGAACGAGTAAAGAGATTTGCCGGTAATGAGATTGAACTAAGTATGGAGATACCGACGATTGAATCTCGGGCAAGTAATATTCCGATGACAAAGGGAATAACTATATTGACATTACGGTTCGACCGATAAAGATCTTCATAGAATATGTGGGACCCAATATGAGCATCCAGGTTCCGCTATTGGTTATTGACCGGAGAGGTTTCTCGGTCATGTCTACATAGTTCTCGAACCCTAGGGTCCGCACGCTTAACGTTCAATGATGATTGGTATATGAGTTATGTGTTTTGGTGACCGATGGTTGTTCGGAGTCCCGGATGAGATCACGGACATGACGAGGAGTCTCGAAATGGTCGAGAGGTAAAGATTGATATATTGGAAGGTTACATTCGGCCACCGGAATGGTTTCGGGAAGTTTCGGATAAGTTTCGGAGTACCGGGAGGTTAGCGGACCCCCCCGGGAAAGTTAATGGGCCACATGGGCCTTCGTGGATTAGACAGGGCCGGCCATAGGAGGTGGCTCCCCCACATGACAATCCGAATTAGACAAGGGGTGGGGGCGGTGCCCCCCTTTCCCTCTCCTACTCCCTCTCCCTTTCCCCATTTGCTACTCTGAAAAGAAGGAAAAAAGGGGGAACGAATCCTACTAGGAGTGGAGTTCTGGTAGGACTCCCCTCCTCCATGGTGCGCCCCCTGGTGGCCGGCCTCCTCCCCCCTCCTTTATATACGAGGGCAGGGTGCACCCCAAAGGAACAACATTGTCTTAGCCGTGTGCGGTGCCCCCCTCCACCGTTTACTCCTCCGATAGTATCATCGTAGTGCTTAGGCGAAGTCCTGCGCGAATCACATCACCAACACCGTCATCATGTCATCATGCTGATGGAACTCATCGACTCCATCGATACTCTTCTAGATCAAGAGATCGAGGGACGTCATCAAGCTGAACGTGTGTAGAACTCGAAGGTGTCATATGTTTGGTACTTGATCGGTTGATTCGAGAAGACGTTCTACTGAATCAACCGCGTTAAGTTAACGCTTCCGCTTTCGGTCTACGAGGGTACATGGACACACTCTCCCCTCTCATTGCTATACATCTCCTAGATAGATCTTGCGTGAGCGTAGGAATTTTTTTGAAATTGCATGCTACCTTTCCCAACAGTGGCATCCGAGCCAGGTCTATGCGTAGATGATATGCACGAGTAGAACACAAAAAGTTGTGGGCGGTGATCATCATACTGCTTACCACCAATGTGTTACTTTGATTCAGTGGTATTGTTGGATGAAGCAGCCCGGACCAACCTTACATGACCGCGTTCATGAGACTGGTTCCACCGATAGACATGCAACTAGTTTTGCGTAAAGGTGGCTGGTGATACGTCTCCAACGTATCTATAATTTTTGATTGTTCCATGCTATTATATTATCTGTTTTGGATGTTTAATGGGCTTTAATATGCTTTTTTATATTATTTTTGGGACTAACCTATTAACCGGAGGCCCAGTGTCAGTTTCTATTTTTTTGCCTATTTTAGAGTTTTACAGAAAAGGAATACCAAACGGTGTCCAAATGGAATGAAATCTTCGCGATGATCTTTCTTGGACCAAAAGCAAACCAGAAGACTTGCAGTTGAAGTCAGAGACGCAATGAGGCGTCCACAAGGCAGTAGGGTGCATCCAGGGGGTAGGCGCGCCCCCCACACTCGTGGGCCCCTCATAGCTCCACCGACCTAGTTCTTTCGCCTATATATACTCTTATACCCGAAAAACAACAGGGGAGCCACGAAACCACTTTTCCCCGCCGCAACCTTCTTTACCCGTGAGATCCCATCTTGGGGCCTTTTCCAGTGATATGCCGGAGGGGGAATCGATCATGGAGGGCTTCTACATCAACACCATTGCCTCTCCGATGAAGCGTGAGTAGTTTACCACGGACCTTCGGGTCCATAGCTATTAGCTAGATGGCTTCTTCTCTCTCTTTGATTCTCAATACCATGTTCTCCTGGATGTTCTTGGAGATCTGTTTGATGTAATACTCTTTTGCGGTGTGTTTGACGATATCCATTGAATTGTGGATTTGTGAACAAGATTATCTATGAATATTATTTGGTTCTTCTCTGAATTCTTATATGCATGATTTGATATCTTTGCAAGTCCCTTCGAATTATCGGTTTAGTTTGGCCTACTAGATTGATCTTTCTTGCCATGGGAGAAGTGCTTAGATTTGGGTTCAATCTTGCCATGTCCTTTCCCAGTGACAGTAGGGGCGGCAAGGCACGTATTGTATTCTTGCCATCGAGGATAAAAAGATGGGGTTTATATCATATTGCTTGAGTTTATCCCTCTTCAACATGTCATCTTGCTTAATGTGTTACTCCGTTCTTATGAACGTAATACTCTAGATACATGCTGGATAGCGGTCGTTGTGTGGAGTAATAGTACTAGATGCAGAATCGTTTCGGTCTACCTGACACGGATGTGATGCCTATGTTCATGATCATTGCCTTAGATGTCATCATAATTATGCAATTTTCTATCAATTGCTCGGCAGTAATTTGTTCACCCACCGTAATACATGCTATCTCGAGAGAAGCCACTAGTGAAACCTATGGCCCCCGGGGCTCTTTTCCATTATATTAAAGTATCTTTTGAATCTCGTTTACTATTTTGCAATCTTTACTTTCCAATCTATATATCAAAAATACCAAAAATATTTACTTTATTATCTCTATCAGATCTTACTTTTGCGAGTGACCGTGAAGGAATTGACAACCCCTTTTTCATGTTGGTTGCAAGTTCTTGATTCTTTGTGCAGGTATTCGGTGACTTGTGCGTCGTCTCCTACTGGATTGACACCTTGGTTCTCAAAACTGAGGGAAATACTTACGCTACTTTGCTGCATCACCCTTTCCTCTTCAAGGGAAAACCAACGCATGCTCAAGAGGTAGCAAGAAGGATTTCTGTCACCGTTGCCGGGGAGATCTACGCCAAGTCAAGCCATACCAAGTACCCATCATAAACTCTTCTCCCTTGCATTACATTATTTGCCATTTGCCTCTCGTTTTCCTCTCCCCCACTTCTAAAATGATATTCGAAAACCTTTGCCTTTTCTTTGCCCCTCTTCCGTTCGTCTCTTTTCACTTGTTTCTTGTGTGTTCGTGTGTTAGATCGTTTGTTTCGCCCTCATGGCTTGTCCTCCTATCATTGTTAGTACTCCCGATAATGAAGTTCTCAATTTTACACAAAGGGAGGGAGAATATCTAAAAGATGCTTGGTATAGAATTTGCAATGCTCAAAATAGATCTACTAGAAAGCAATCCACTTCCGTCCTTCTTTGCAATTTTTATGTAGGCATTACTCCTTGGAATAGATATGTTCTTGACACCATTACGGGAGGGAATTTCTTGGGAAGCCACACTTTTGATTCTTTTAATGCCATGATAGATTTATTAGGCCCACCACCTCTCTTGGTCAATGGAACTAATTTAACCTTGGAACATGTGATGCAAAGACTTGATATTATTGAAAATAAAATTGCTACTGTAGAATTAATTGAAAATTTGGATAAAAAGATCCATAATCAAATTACTCAATATGGATGTAAGGTAGGAGTTGCCCTAAAGAATCTTAGGGAAAAAGAACCCATAGTTAATGAAAAGATAGATCAAGATTCTACTAGAATTGATAAACTCGAAGATATTATTACCAACTTGGGTTTTGATTTTTCTGCCGTTAAAAATACCTCAAATCCTCCTCCTACCAAAGTTTCCAAGTTTATCTACGTTCCTAAGAATAAGGGTGAATCTTCTAGTAAGGAAAATGAAGATCTCAAATCAATAAGTGTTCACCCCAATTTTTTCGATATCATTAAGGAACCTTTTGCCACAAATGAATTTCACAATTTCTTGCCTAGGAGTTTAATCATTAACAAAACCAAAGAACCTCCTAAGGGTTATGTGTGTTCAATTGAACTTGCATGCCGAAGATGGCAATACTTAGATCTATTCTTGTTCTTATGCCTAGCTAGGGGCGTTAAACGATAGCGCTTGTTGGGAGGCAACCCAATTTTATTTTTGTTATTTGATTTTTGCTCCTGTTTAGTAATAAATAATTCATATAGATTTTGTTTATATGTGGTTTTATGTTTTAATTAGTGTTTGTGCCAAGTAGAACCTTTGGGAAGACTTGGGTGAAGTCTTTGCGATCTTGCTGTAAAAAACAGAAACTTTTGCACTCACGAGAATAGCTGTCATTTTTTACAGAAGAGTGCTTTTATGTTGATTCTTTTTGAAGATGATTAATAGAAAAATTCCTCACGTTCACCCATTTATTTCAGAATTTTGGAGTTACAAAAGTATTCGAAAGTTACAGATTGCTACAGATTGTTCTGTTTTTGACAGATTCTGTTTTTCGTGTGTTGTTCGCTTATTTTGATGAATCTATGAGTAGTATCAGGGGGTATGAACCATAGAGAAGTTGGAATACAATAGGTTTAACACCAATATAAATAAATAATGAGTTCATTACAGTACCTTAAAGGGTTTATTTTTTATACTAACGGAGCTCATGAGATTTTCGGTTGAAGTTTTGTGTTGTGAAGTTTTCAAGTTTTGGGTAAAGATTTGATGGATTTTGGAATAACGAGTGGCAAGAGCCTAAGCTTGTGGATGCCCAAGGCACCCCAAGGTAAAATTCAAGGACAACCAAAAGCCTAAGCTTGAGGATATCCCAGAAGGCATCCCCTCTTTCGTCTTCGTCTATCGATAACTTTACTTGAGGCTATATTTTTATTCACCACATGATATGTGTTTTGCTTGGAGCGTATTGTATGATTTAAGTCTTTGCTTTTTAGTTTACCACAATCATCCTTTCTGTACACACCTTTTGGGAGAGACACACATGAATCGGAATTTAATAGAATACTCTATGTGCTTCACTTATATCTTTTGAGCTAGACAGTATTGCTCTAGTGCTTCACTTATATCTTTTTAGAGCTCGGTGGTGGTTTTATTTTATAGAAATTGTTGATCTCTCATGCTTCACTTATATTATTTTGAGAGTCTTTTAGAACAGCATGGTAATCTTCATTATTAGAGCATTGTCCCAGTGAGGAAAGGATGATGGAGACTATGATTCCCCCACAAGTCAGGATGAGACTCCGGACTAAAAAAAAAGAGGCCATAAAAAAGAGAAAAGGCCCAAATAAAAAAAATAAAAAATGAGAGAAAAAGAGAGAAGGGGCAATGCTAATATCCTTTTTCCACACTTGTGCTTCAAAGTAGCACCACGATCTTCATGATAGAGAGTCTCCTATGTTGTCACTTTCATATACTAGTGGGAATTTTTTATTATAGAACTTTGCTTGTATATTCCAATGATGGGCTTCCTCAAAATATCCTAGGTCTTCGTGAGCAAGCAAGTTGGATGCACACCCTCTTAGTTTTCTTTTGAGCTTTCATACACTTATAGCTCTAGTGCATCCGTTGCATGGCAATCCCTACTCACTCACATTGATATCTATTGATGGGCATCTCCATAGCCTGTTGATACACCCAGTTGATGTGAGACTATCTTCTCCTTTTTGTCTTCTCCACAACCACCATTCTATTCCACCTATAGTGCTATGTCCATGGCTCACGCTCATGTATTGCGTGAAGATTGAATTTTTTTTAAATATTAAAGTATGAAACAATTGCTTGGCTGAAACCGGGGTTGTGCATGATTAAATACTTTGTGTGATGAATATAGAGCATAGCCAGACTATATGATTTTGTAGGGATAGCTTTCTTTGACCATGTTATTTTGAGAAGACATGATTGATTTCTTAGTATGCTTGAAGTATTATTATTTTTATGTCAGTATTAAACTTTTGTCTTGAATCTTACGGATCTGAACATTCATGCCACAATAAAGAAAATTACATTGATAAATATGTTAGGTAGCATTCCACATCAAAAATTATGTTTTTATCATTTACCTACTCGAGGATGACCAGGAATTAAGCTTGGGGATGCTTGATACATCACCAACGTATCTATAATTTTTGATTGTTCCATGCTATTATATTATCTGTTTTGGATGTTTAATGGGCTTTAATATGCTCTTTCTATTCTTTTTGGGACTAACCTATTAACTGGAGGCACAGTGCTAGTTTCTTTTTTTTTGCCTATTTTAGAGTTTTGCATAAAAGGAATACCAAACGGAGTCCAAACGGAATGAAACCTTCGCGATGATCTTTCTTGGACCGAAAGCAAACCAGAAGACTTGGAGTTGAAGTCAGAGACGCAACGAGGCGCCCACGCGGCAAGAGGGTGCGGCCAGGGGGGTAGGCGCGCCCCCCACCCTCGGGCCCCTCATAGCTCCACCGACCTAGTTATTTCGCCTATATATACTATTATACCCTAAAAACATCAGGGGGAGCCACGAAACCACTTTTCCACCGCCGCAACCTTCTGTACCCGTGAGATCCCATCTTAAGGCCTTTTCTGTCAATCTGCCGGAGGGGGGATTGTCGTGGTTCTAAGTCTAATAGTAGAGTGGGGGTAGGTATGGAGAGGCAAGGTCCTAGCTATGGAGAGGTTGTAAACACAAGAGATGTACGAGTTCAGGCCCTTCTCGGAGGAAGTAACAGCCCTACGTCTCGGAGCCCGGAGGCGGTCGAGTGGATTATGTGTGTATGGATTACAGGGGTGCGAACCCTTTACACTGAGGTGGGGGTGGCTTATATAGTGCATGCGAGACCCCTCCGGCCCTCAGTAATGCGGGGTTTAAAGTACATTAAGTCTGGGCGTTACTGGTAACGCCCCACATAAAGTTTCTTAAATACCATATAGTCTACTTAATTATAGACCGTTGCGGTACAGAGTGCTTCTTGACCTTCTGGTGGTCGAGTGAGTCTTCATGGTCGAGTCCTTCAAGTCTGTCGAGTGAAGTCCTCCTTGGTCGACTGGAAGGTAGTCTCTTCTAAGGGTGTCCTTGGGTAGGGTACTTAGATCAGGTCTGTGACCCTACCCTAGGTACATGACTCCAACATTAGCCCCCGAATGGATTGAGGCTTGAGTGAGGAAGGAGTTGATATTATTTCCGACTTGCTTTTGCGTTCTGAACATGTGTTGTCTTGGACCAATAATCTCTTTGTTGATAATCAGCAACTTTTCTTCAGTCAACTTGATCCATTCTTTTCTTTCGTCGAGTGACCTTTTGAACTTAACAATTACCGAGCGACGGGTCGCAGTAAATCTCGCACCTGATAGATCGATCTGCCGTTCGCGGATTTTGTGGGATACGAATTTGGGGAAGCGCTTGGCGGGCGGACATGGCCTTCCGGATGGGATAGGGCATAGACGCCGATTCAGCGCCACCTTTTCCACCACGACGCATACGCCGATCGTTTCGGGATGTGATTGATCTCTCGGCCCACCTGTCATCCACTGAAGTGATCTTATAAAGGCGCCGGCGAGGGCCTTTGAACAAGACCTCTCCATTCTCTCTCCCTCCTGCCTCCATGCTCGCCCGCTCCGCCTCTGCGCAAGAATCGCTCCTCGTCGCGCTTTCGCCGTAGCCATGGTGAAGGAGAAGACGGCGGCGCTGAACGCTAAGAAGAAGGCGCCGGCGACGGGAAGGCGAAAGGGAGAACAACCAGTCGAGGCGGGTCTTCGTCCAGATCTCGTCTGCCGAACAGCTGGGTCCAAGGAGATTGGATTCGGTCGACCATCATGGAGAAGGATCTCCTCGACATGGCCAACGACGGTCTGATCCCCCACGGAGCAGCAAGGCTCCCGGGGAACGAGTGGCAACCCCAGCCGGAAGAGGGTGAGTGTGTTCTTCTGGCTACCCACGTCGACCGCGGGTTTTCTTTGCCACCGAGTGTTTTCTTCCGTGGTTTCTTGAACTTCTTCGGAGCGCAACTCCACCACTTCAACCCAAATTCTATCGCCTATCTTGCTGCCTTTGTGTCCATGTGTGAGAACTTTCTGGGTTGCCGACCGCACTGGGGCCTGTTCAAGCATATATTCACGTGTCGCTCCCAGACCGTGAAGAAGGCGAGTCCAGATGACAATAAAACCAAGGTTATCCAGATGTGTGGAGGTCTGGGGATCCAGATGAGGAACAAGAGCACCTTCCCAGCCATGACGCTCCCCGAGTCGGTCAGAGGCTGGCAGTCGACTTGGTTTTACTGCCAGAACGAGTCGACGCCGGGCAATCAGTGGGCTCCTCAATTCACCATGGACCGAGCCAACAAGCCCTCCTCTCTGAAGGTGCTCCCGGAGGAGAAAGTCGACGTGAGGATGCTGATGGAGCGCGTAGTCCAGTTGGTTCGGGAAGGAGTGACGGGTATGGATCTCCTGGAAGTTTTTCTTAGGCAATGTATCCAGCCTCTTCAGTTCCGGAGCCATTGTATGTGGCTGTACCGCGGGACCGAAGATGAGACTCGGATCAACCCAGAAACAGTCGACGATGCCACGCTGGAGAGGTGGATGGCTGCGGCCACCGGGAACAAGGATAACCCTCGTGGAGCCAGGAGGATTCCTCCACTCGACCATTGTAGCATTCCAGACAAGGTATGTCCACTCTTCCTCCAATTGTATTCTTGTCATACTTATTTCCGTTTTCGCCGCAAATTGGTCGATTGATCTTTGTCTTGATGTCTAACAGGCCCTCACCGACCGACTGAGGAGGGAGAAGCGAGCGGGGGCGAAAGCCAGGAGGAGTGGGACTCGGATGCTGTTGAAGATGATGATGATGATGATGATGATGATGAAGAGGAGGAGGAGGAGGTCGCACCACCGCGCTCGGAAAGGCGGTCAAAGCTTGTCCATGACCCTGCGACTGAACGCGGCAAGGGGGTGGCGGCTGTCGCGCAGTCGACCAAGCGTCCTCGGACCACTTCTCCGGTGCCGACTGAAAAGGCTCTGAAGCAATCCAGGGTGGCACCGTCGAAGCAGACCAAGGTCCTGCCGAAGATGAAGGTGTCAATCCCCACCATATCAGGGTAAAAATGCTGCTTGAGTCTTCTCGCTTTTCATGAGTTTATCTTTGATCGACTCTTGAGTTATCCGACCGATTTTGGAATTGCGGTCTTTGCTACTTCCGATACCTCAGCCAGGGCCGACGATCATGAGATGGAGGACGCTGCAACCTCAAAACCTGGTACCACTCTCTTAGTTCCGTTTTTTTAGTCGATTGACTCTTGGCCTCTAATTCTGATTCTTTTCTGCAGCTCCATCCAATGTCGTTATCACCCTTCCTGACGACGACGACGATGAAGAACCGCTGAAACACAGGAGGAGCAGGAAAGCATCTGCTGGCAGGGTGGCCCAGGATGTGACGGCACCCGAGACTCTGGTCGCGGGGGAGGAGAACACCACTCGACACACCATGTCCTTCGTGGTGCCGCTGACGAGTGCTCACCCCGCTTCGTCGAGTGCCGCACAGCCTTCCCTCTTCACGACGCACCACGTCCCAGAGGACCAAGCCGCTGTCTTTGCAAAGGAAGCGATCGCCAGCAGGGTCATGATGGAGCAGGTGAAGGCCATCCGGAGGCAAGCCAGCAGCCCACGACGCCAGATTCGCTCTTCAAAGCAACGCTCGGTCGGTCGAATCGCTGCTCATTAGGATATGCTATCTGAAAATCTTTCTTTCCGAATCTATAGCGGTCACCCACTGGGTGTGTCGATTGAAACTCCGGTTTAGCGGGGGCACACTGAGTGCACCCGCTGGGTGTAGTCCCCAAGGCTATGGTTGACTGCTGGCAGTCGACCATAGGCTTTAAAAGTTAAGTTTTTCTGTCAGTCGACTAGGTCGAATGGATTTCTCAAACCGGTGGGGGCACGCTGAGTGCACCCACTGGGTGTAGTCCCCGAGACTGTGGTCGACTGCTTGCAGTCGATTACAGTCTGAAGAATATGTCTTGTTTTTTTTGGTCGACTGGTCGACTCTATCTTTAATAGAACTAGTGGGGCACGCTGAGTGCACCCACTGGGTGTAGTCCCCGAGACTACGGTCGAATGTTTGTATTCGGCTGTAGTCTTAGAAACGCATGATTTTCTCTTATCCACTCGGAAGTGAATTATCTTTGACATTTTGTCGATTGGTTCTTCGCATAAATCCTGCGACCTTGCGGCTCGTTATACCGAGCTGGAGAACAAGCACATCCAGCTCGAGCTAGATCTGAAGCTGGTCCAGGAGAATCTGACGAAGGCGAAGGAGGAGACCAAAGGTATGTTTGGTGAGACCTCGATGACTGCTTTTGTCCTTCATCTGTTTCAAAATCTGACCTTGCTGTAACTTTACAGGCAAGGTGAAGGAGGCCCAGAAGAAGAAAGATCTTGAACTAGCTGAGAAGACTAAACTTGTTGACGAGAAGTTAGCTTTGGTCACCAAGCTTGAAGAAGAAAATACTAATCTGAAAGCTGCTCTTGATATTGCCAACAAGGAGGTTAGTCGACTGAAAAACGACAAAGCTGCTCTGAATGACAAGGCCAGTCAATTGGCTGGGAAGAAGAATGATCCGAGGCCTTTAAAGTGGACTCGCCAAGAAGTTGTTCCTCATGCTCGAAGGTAATCCTTTGCGTTAAACAATCACTTTTACAGTGATCTTTCCATTCGACCATCGCCTTGACTCAGTGATTGTATTTGCAGAATTTTGCCAAAACTTTGAAGAGGAAACTAGTCGGCTGGAACCAAACTTGGACCCCGTCAACTCTCCGGTGAACGATGAAGTTGCCATGAATGTGTTCTGACTTGCGTCTCGTGTTGCTGCTGTCGTTGACTATCTTGCAAGGCTGAAGGTCGCCACTTCCCGCATTGACACCACGCTCTGGCCCGGGGAGACACTCCAGAACGACCTCGAGTCTCTGATGGCTCGACTAAACACGATTCATGGTCGAGTGTAGGAGTGGAAAAAGTCCTCTGCTAGGTGCGGCGCAGATGTTGCTCTGTGTCTGGCTCGATTCCACTGCAAGGATGCGCGAGAAGACAAGCTGGCGGCCCTTCGGGTGGCCAACACCAAGAAACACGACTTCAGGTCCTTCATGGAGACCTTCCTCGCTGCTGCCACTCGGATCGCGGACGGAATTGATCTTGATGAGTTTTTGCACCTTCTAGCCCTCCACAGGAGGGGTAAAAAACTTCTTTGAGCTCGACACTTTAAATTTGCCTCGGTATGCCGAGTGATTTTGTAACCAATAAACCTTAATAGGCTTAGTGCCTGAGCACTTTCGGTTCCCTTAGGTATCCACCTGAACTCGGATTTGACGTTTGAATACGCTTGTTTTTGGCTTGAAATGTTTTTGCAGGTTTTAAAGCAAGGTGCTTACTGTAGTCGACTTTCTCTTCAATTCACTTAGGCAGGCACTGGACTGCGGCTAAGCTCCCGAGCGGGAGGTGTGTTCACCACTCGGTAGGATTTTTGCGACTTAGGCGAGCACTGGGCTGCAGCTAAGCCCTCGAGTGGGAGGTCTGCTCCTCACTCGGCAAGATTTTTATACCTTAGGTGAGCACTGGGCTGCAGCTAAGCCCCTGAGTGAGAGGTTTGCTCTTCACTCGGTAGGATTTTTGTAACTTAGGAGAGCACTGGGCTGCAGCTAAGCCTCCGAGTGGGAGGTTTGCTCCTCGCTCGGTAGGATTTTTGTAACTTAGGCGAGCACTGTGCTGCAGCTAAGCCCCCGAGTGGGAGGTTTGCTCCTCACTCGGCAGGATTTTTATACCTTAGGCGAGCACTGGGCTGCAGCTAAGCCCCCGAGTGGGAGGTTTGCTCTTCACTCGGTAGGATTTTCACGTTGTACTTGTGGCGTAGCTCATAGGAGAGGGGCGCAGTCGACCTGCACTTCATCCTCCTTATGACCGCACATTGTACTTGTGGCGTAGCTCAGAGGAGAGGGTCGTAGTCGACCTGCACCTCGTCCTCCTTGCGAGCGCATGTTGTATTTGTGGCATAGCTCAAAGGATAGTGTTGCAGTTGACCTGCACCTCGTCCTTCTTGCGAGCGCACGTTGTATTTGTGGCGTAGCTCAGAGGAAAGGGTCGCAATCGACTTGCACCTCGTCCTCCTTGCGAGCGCACGTTGTATCGGTAGGATTTTATTCGAACTTAGGCGAGTACTTGGACTGCAGCTAAGCCTCCGAGTGGGAGTCTGGCTCACCACTCGGTAGGATTTTATTTAAACTTAGGCGAGTACTTGGACTGCAGCTAAGCCTTCGAGTGTTAGTCTGGCTCACCACTCGGTAGGATTTTATTTAAACTTAGGCGAAACGGGTTCGCAGCTAAGCCTTCCGAGTGGGAGTCTGGCTCATCACTCGACAAGGATTTTTTTACAAACTTAGGCGAAACGGATTCGCAGCTAAGTCACCCACTGAGGGGGATAATTTTACTGGACAAATAAAAAGTGACAAAAATCATGGGGAAATTATGACACTATTATTTTGCAATCCATGAACTACAGAAGTATTTTGTTACAACTCATCCGAGTGAAAAACTTAAGTGTAAAATGGGCGAAGCAGCTCCGCGTTCCAAGCCCGGGGCTCGTCGATATTGTGCTTGACGTTGTAGATACTGTATGCTCCGTTATGGAGAACCTTGGTGACGATGAAGGGTCCTTCCCAAGAAGGAGCAAGCTTATGTTGTTTCTGCTGATCCACTCGGAGAACTAAATCTCCTTCCTGGAAGGCTTGACTCTTCACATTTCTGGCGTGGAAGCGACGCAAGTCTTGTTGGTAGATGGTCGATCGGATCGGAGCCATCTCCCTTTCTTCCTCTAAGAGGTCGACTGCGTCCTGCCGCGCTTGTTCAGCTTCTGCTTCGTTGTAGAGTTCAACCCGAGGAGCATTGTGGAGAAGATCACTCGGCAAAACTGCTTCAGCTCCATAGACCAAGAAGAATGGAGTTCTCCCGGTCGACCGATTAGGCGTGGTCCACAGTCCCCAAAGCACCAAAGGAAGTTCGTCGACCCATGCTCCAGCCGCATGTTTGAGATCACGCATCAGTCGAGGTTTCAACCCTTTGAGGATCAGGCCATTGGCTCGCTCTGCTTGTCCATTCGACTGCGGATGGGCGACTGAAGCGTAGTCGACTCGTGTGCCTTGAGAGTTGCAGAAATCCCTGAATTCCTCTGAGTCAAAGTTGGACCCATTATCTGTAATGATGTTGTGTGGGACTCCATATCTGAATATCAGTTCCCTGATGAAGCTAACAGCAGTACCGGCGTCAAGGTTCTTGATGGGTTTAGCCTCAATCCACTTGGTGAACTTGTCGACTGCACCCAGTACATGCGTGAAACCGCTTCGACCTGTTCTCAAGGGGCCGACCATATCCAACCCCCATACTGCGAAGGGCCAGACGAGTGGAATGGTCTTCAGAGCTGATGCAGGCTTGTGTGACATATTTGAGTAGAACTGACATCCTTCGCACTTGTCCACTATTTCCTTTGCCATCACATTCGCCTTTGGCCAGTAAAATCCGACTCGGTATGCTTTGGCCACGATGGTCCGAGAGGACGCATGATGACCACAGGTCCCCGAGTGGATATCATCAAGGATGATTCGACCTTCTTCTGGCGTTATGCACTTCTGACCAACTCCAGTCGCGCTCTCTCTATACAACTGTCCTTTGATTACGGTAAAGGCCTTGGATCGACAGACGATCTATCGAGCCTCTTCCTCATCCTCTGGGAGCTCTTTTCTCAGGATATACGCGATATATGGAACTGTCCAGTCAGGAGTGACTACCAAGACCTCCATAACCAAGTTGACCACTGCTGGGACCTCTACTTCAGTCCGATCTGTGGCACTCTTGGGTTGCGGGGCTTCTTTAGTGAAAGGGTCTTCTTTAACTGACGGAGTATGAATATGCTCTAAGAACACACCACTTGGAATGGCTTCTCTCTTGGAACCTATCTTTGCTAGATCATCAGCTGCTTGATTTTTTAGTCGGGTATATGATGGAGCTCTAACCCTCAAACTTCTTTTCCAGCTTCCTCATCGCATTGCAAGATCCGATCATGGCTGGGCTTCTCACGTCCTCCTTCATCACTTGGTTGACCACTAAATCTGAGTCGCCATAGACCATAAGGCGACGGACGCCGAGTGAAATGGCCATGCATAACCCATACAAAAGGGCCTCGTACTCTGCCTCATTGTTGGAGGAATCAAAGTGAATCGGAGCACATATCCGAGCTTATCTCCTCCGGGGAAACCAGGACAACCCCAAAGACCGAACCATTCAACATCTTAGAGCCATCAAAGAACATGGTCCAATGCTCCGAGTGAACTTCATTAAGTCTTTGCTGTTCAATCCACTCGGCGAGGAAATCTGCTATTGCACGGGACTTAATGGCTTTCTTTGCCTCAAACTTGATATCAAGGGAAGAAGTTCAATCGCCCATTTCGCCACTCGACCAGCTTGCATCTCTGTTGTGTAATCTCGAAAGTGGAGCGTCGGACGATCGTGATGGAATGATCGAGAAATAATGAGCAACCTTCTTCGTGGTCATGTATATCCCATACACAAGCTTCTGATAATGAGGGTATCTCTGCTTGGATGGAGTTAAAACTTCAGATAGATAGTACACTAGGCGCTGAACTTTGAAGGCTTTCCTTCTTCTTCCCGCCGACCGTAAATCTTGTCGACGACTTGTCCTGTGGCTGCGATATAAAGCAACAGAGGCTCTTTGCTGATTGGAGAAGCAAGCACCGGCTGGGTGGAGAGCGAGCTTTTAGCTCGGCAAACGCTGCATCGACTTCGAGTCCACTCGAACTTGTTCGCCTTCTTCATCGATCGGTAAAGAGGCAATGCCTTTTCACCGAGTCGTGAGATGAATCGACCTAATGCAGCCAAGCATCCAAGAAGCTCGACATCGTGCACTCGCACGGGCGTTTCATTGGAGTATAGTACCGATCTTTTTACGGATTAGCGTCGATTCCTCGTTCGAAACGAAAACCGAGTAACTTGCCACCGGAACTCGAATGTGCACTTTGATGGATTGAGCTTGATATCATACCTTCCGAGGTTGGCAAATGTTTGGCGAGGTCGAAGGCAGGTCGGAACCTTTTCGCGACTTGACCATGATATCATCCATATCGCTTCCACATTCCGACCGATTTGAGTGAGCAAACACTTCAATCATTCGCATAAACGTGGCTCCAGCATTCTTGAGGCGAATGGCATGGTGATATAGCGAAGCACCCGAATGGAGTGATGAAAGCTGTTTTATCTCATCGAGTCCATCTGAGGCGGATCGATGGTACCCGAATAGGCGTCTAGAAAAGACAATCTCTCACATCCCGCGGTCGAGTCAACAATTTGATCAATGCGAGGGAGAGGGAAATGATCTTTTGGGCAGGCCCGATTGATATGCTTGAAATCAATGCACATTCGGAGTGAGTTGTCCTTCTTAGGAACCATGACGACATTAGCGAGCCACTCGGAGTGGTATATCTCTCGGATAAATCCTGCCGCCAACAATGAGCCACTTCCTCACCAATAGCTTTTCTCTTACGAACGGCGCACCGCCGAAGATGCTCTTTAACTGGTTTTGCTGTTGAGTCGACTCTGAGACGATGCTCAGCCAGTCCCCTGGGAACACCCGGCATGTCAGCTGGCTTCCATGCAAAAATGTCCTAGTTCTCACGGAGGAACTGGATGAGCGCTTCTTCCTATTTCGGGTCGAGTGTTGTGGAGATGTGGGTCGGGGCTGCATTGGGGTCGGTCGGGTGAATGTGGACAGGCTTCGTTTCACCAGACGACTGAAATGCAGATTCTGTGGCGGACTTCTTGGCTCGCAGCAAATCACTCGGATCTGCGTTTTGCTTATATTCTTCAAACTCGACCGTTGTCACCTGGGAATCGGCAATCTTTTAGCCTTTCTGGAAACACTCTTCTGCCTTTTTCCGATCACCAATGATAGTGATCACTCCTTTGGGGCCGGGCATCTTCAGTTTGAGGTAGACGTAACATGGTCGAGCCATGAACCGTGCATAAGCTGGTCTCCCCAAAATAGCGTGGTACGCGCTCTAAAAATCCACGACCTCAAACGTCAGCTTTTCCTTGCGAAAATGTTTTGAATCACCAAACACCATGTCCAGAGCTATTTGGCCGAGTGACTCGGCTTTCTTTCCTGGTATAACTCCATGAAAGCTCATGTTACTGGTGCTCGGTCGGGACATCGGAATGCCCATTCCTTCAGCAGTGTCGCATACAACAAGTTCAGTCCGCTACCACCGTCCATCAGCACCTTCGTCAGCCGAGTGCCTTCGACAACTGGGTCGACCACCAAAGCTTGCCTCCCAGGGGTGGCAATATGAGTCGGGTGATCAGACTGGTCGAATGTGATGGGCGTTTGGGGCCATCTCAGATAACTTGGTTTCGCCGGGGCGACCATGTTCACCTCACGGTTAATGACCTTCAGTCGGCTCTTGCTTTCCACATCTGCGAAAATCATCAGAGTGGAGTTGACATGTGGATATCCTCCCTCACTGTCCTCCTTGTCTTCGGCCTTGTCCGACTCCTTTTCCTTGTCCTTGGACTGTTTTCCTTGGAACTGCTGGATCAGGAGTCGACACTGGCGAGTGGTATGCTTTGGGTAAATGATATTACCCTCTTCATCTTTCTTCGTGTGGATGTGACACGGCATGTCCATCACGTCATTTCCTTCTTTATCCTTCACCTTCTTAGGGTTCCAGGATCCTTTGGGTTTCCCTTTGAACTTTCCCTGAGTCACGGCCAGAGCCTCTCCAGGAGCTGCTAGTTCGGCCTTCCGCTTCTGCTTCCGACTGGTGTTTCCCTTCTCCGACTGACTCGGCTTGTACTTGCCGCTTCGGAGTCGGTCTTCCTCTTCGCCGTTGGCGTACTTTGTAGCAATATCCATCATCCGACTCAGGGTCATGTCTCCAGTTCGACCAAACTTCAAACTCAATTCTCTGTTCTTGACACCATCCTTGAAGGCGCAGATCGCTCGATGGTCGAACACGTTCTCCATGGTATGATGCAAAGTGATCCATCTCTGAATATACTCTCACGAGAGTCTCATTAGCCTTACGCACACGACTTGTAGCTCTGTCAATCCAGCTGGTCGCTTGCAAGTTCCTTCAAATGTTACGACGAACACTGGGACAGATCTTCCCAAGTGTAAATGCTGCTAGGAGGTAATCGATTCAACCACGCTCTGCGTAACCTTCCAACATGAGGGGCAATGCTTCATGGCCACCTCGTCATTCCCACCACCAATCTGAACCGCCACTCGGTAGTCCTCAAGCCAGGTTTGAGTGCTTAGACTCACCGATGAACTTGCTTACTCCAGCTTGCCAACCTGAAATTGGGGGAATCACCGCGCTCGATAGCCTCTTTGAAACATTCGGACCGAAACATGCACTCGATCGCTTGGGCGATCTCTATCGGGGGCGCCCGATGGGCTCTGTTTGATCGACCAAGCCTTGCACGATGATGGATCGCGGCGTCGAAGCCTGGTTCCCGGGGTCGACCGAGCTCTTCGCCCTGCGAGTTGGCGCTGTCGTCCTGCTGCCGAGGCGTAAGACCCACCCCTCGGGGAGGAGGGCACTCGGCGCATATCATCACGATCATGTCGGTCACCGTCTTGGTCTCGCCGATTCTCGCGTCCTTCACGCCGCAGAGGCGATCTGGGGATCGTGAGCCCATCAACCGTATTCGCAGCGACGGATCGACCGTGAATTCTGTTGCGGCTGCGACATCGCTGAATTCTCGATCTCCTGCCCGGAGCAAATCTCGATCTGCATCAAGCCTCTGCCAGACTTCCGACTGAGAGGGCTGGATGGACCCTGCTATACGGGTTGCAGCTACTAAATTCTGAATCGGGATTCGATATACCTGAGTCAGCGGGAAGAGTTGACGTCGATTGGCATCGGGTGCTCGTTGCCGCGCGCGCTCGTCGAGTGCTCGGTGAAGATTTTCCAGACGAGCGCGTTCAGCCAAGTTGGCCAAACGTGCCTCCACCAAGGCGCGAGCCTCGGGGGTTTCTCCCGCGATGGGAGTATGCAGGGCATCCATGTTCCTGCGGCGAAGCTCTTACCTTTGCAGAGAATTGAGTGGGTCGGGTTGGTACTCTTCGTGGTCTTGTGCGGGGTCGCCTGCACCGTCTACTCCGCCCTCGTGGGCGAAGCTAGGAGGGCTGCAAGGTCCGTTGACCATCAAGATTTCCGCCGCCGGATCACTGCTATCGCATTCGGATGCGCTCTCTGGAGCCACCGGCGATCGAACAGGCCGTAGAGGGATTCGTCGGGCTCGATTGCCGCAACTTGGGCGGTGGCCGTCTGGCGAGTAACCGCGTGCCTCACCCACTGCTGGAGCCTCGACCGACCAGAGCGCTTGCGCTGGTGGGAGACCGGGAGGGTGACCGATAGGGGAGTCGACCGATACGGGGTCGACGGTTGTCGCAGCAGAACACCGCGGACACATGCGCGAAAATGCGTCGCACCGCGAACGGGGAGCGCATCAATGTCAAGTGGAGCCTCTTGGAGCCAAGCGGAGTCGCCGGCGATGAAGGTGAGGGCGCCGAGACGGATCTCGCGACCCTCGACCAAAACTCCACCAACAGTCATGATGAAAGTACTCGGAAGAATCGCAACTTCTCCAAAAAATCGCTAAGACACCGGCCCCATGGTGGGCGCCAACTGTCGTGGTTCTAAGTCTGATAGTAGAGTGGGGGTAGGTATGGAGAGGCAAGGTCCTAGCTATGGAGAGGTTGTAAACACAAGAGATGTACGAGTTCAGGCCCTTCTCGGAGGAAGTAACAGCCCTACGTCTCGGAGCCCGGAGGCGGTAGAGTGGATTATGTGTGTATGGATTACAGGGGTGCGAAACCTTTACACTGAGGTGGGGGTGGCTTATATAGTGCATGCGAGACCCCTCCGGCCCTCAGTAATGCGGGGTTTAAAGTACATTAAGTCTGGGCGTTACAAGTAACGCCCCACATAAAGTGTCTTAAATACCATAAAGTCTACTTAATTACAGACCGTTGCGGTACAGAGTGCTTCTTGACCTTCTGGTGGTCGAGTGAGTCTTCATGGTCGAGTCCTTCAAGTTTGTCGAGTGAAGTCCTCCTTGGTCGACTGGAAGGTAGTCTCTTCTAAGGGTGTCCTTGGGTAGGGTACTTAGATCAGGTCTATGACCCTACCCTAGGTACATGACTCCAACAGGGATCGATCATGGAGGGCTTCTACATCAACACCATTGCCTCACCGATGAAGTGTGAGTAGTTTACCATAGACCTTCGGGTCCATAGTTATTAGCTAGACGGCTTCTTCTCTCTCTTTGATTCTCAATACCATGTTCTCCTGGATGTTCTTGGAGATCTGTTTGATGTAATACTCTTTTACGGTGTGTTTGACGATATCCATTGAATTGTGGATTTATGGACAAGATTATCTATGAATATTATTTGGTTCTTCTCTAAATTCTTATATGCATGATTTGATATCTTTGCAAGTCTCTTCGAATTATCGGTTTACTTTGGCCTACTAGATTGATCTTTCTTGCCATGGGAGAAGTGCTTAGCTTTGGATTCAATCTTGCGGTGTCCTTTCCCAGTGATAGTAGGGGCAGCAAGGCATGTATTGTATTGTTGCCATCAAGGATAAAAAGATGGGTTTTATATCATATTGCTTGAGTTTATCCTCTACATCATGTCATCTTGCTTAATGCGTTACTCTATTCTTATGAACTTAATATTCTAGATGCATGTTGGATAGCGGTCGATGTGTGGAGTAATAGTAGTAGATGCGGAATCATTTCGGTCTACTTGACATGGACGCGATGCCTATGTTCATGATCATTGCCTTAGATGTCATCATAATTATGCATTTTTCTATCAATTGCTCGGCAGTAATTTGTTCACCCACCGTAATACATGCTATCTCAAGAGAAGCCACTAGTGAAACCGATGGCCCTCGGGTCTCTTTTCCATTATATTAAAGTCCCTTTTGAATCTCGTTTACTATTTGGCAATCTTTACTTTCCAATCTATATATCAAAAATACCAAAAATATTTACTTTATTATCTCTATCAGATCTCACGTTTGCGAGTGACCATGAAGGGATTGACAACCCCTTTATCGCGTTGGTTGCAAGTTCTTGATTGTTTGTGCAGGTATTCGGTGACTTGTGCGTCGTCTCCAACTGGATTGATACCTTGGTTCTCAAAACTGAGGGAAATACTTGCGCTACTTTGCTGCATCACCCTTTCCTCTTCAAGGGAAAACCAACGCAAGCTCAAGAGGTAGCAGCTGGCGGGTGTCTCTTTCTCCAACTTTAGTTGAATTGAATTTGCCTGTGGCCGGTCCTTGAGAAGGTTAAAATAGCAAACTTCATGAATCATCGTTATGGTTTTTGTGTCGTAGGTATGTATTGTTCATGCTAGCAGCCCGTAGCAGCCACGTAAAACTTGCAACAAACAAAGTAGAGGACGCGTAACTTGTTTTTGCAGGGCATGTTGTGATGTGATATGGTCAAGACATGATGTGATATAAAGATTGTTGTACGAGATGATCATGTTTTGTAAAAATTATTGCCAACTAGCAG
Organism: Aegilops speltoides; assembly: GCA_021437245.1. NCBI lineage: Eukaryota > Viridiplantae > Streptophyta > Magnoliopsida > Poales > Poaceae > Aegilops > Aegilops speltoides. The sequence continues at coordinate 430,500,715 of CM038147.1, read as the reverse complement.
GAGCCATATGGTTGTCGCTTTATTGTATGAAATACAAGCGCTATGTAATTGCTTTACTTTATCACTAAGCGGTAGCGATAGTCGTAGAAGCAATGGTTGGCAAGACGACCACGATGCTATGATGGAGATCAAGGTGTTAAGCCGGTGACGATGGAGATCATGATGTTGCTTCAGTGATGGAGATCATGAGCACAAGATGATGATGGCCATATCATGTCACATATTTTGATTGCATGTGGTGTTTATCTTTTATGCATCTTATTTTGCTTAGTACGGTGGTAGCATTATAAGATGATCCCTCACTAAATTTCAAGGTATAAGTGTTCTCCCTGAGTATGCACCGTTGTGAAAGTTCTTCATGATGAGACACCACGTGATGATCGGGTGTGATAAGCTCTACGTTCAAATACAACGGGTGCAAGCCAGATTTGCACACGCGGAATACTCGGGTTATATTTGATGAGCCTAGCATATGCAGATATGGCCTCGGAACACTTGAGACCGAAAGGTCGAGTGTGAATCATATAGTAGATATGATCAACATAGTGATGTTCACCATTGAAAACTACTCCATCTCACGTGATGATTGGACATGGTTTAGTTGATTTGGATCACGTGATCACTTAGATTATTAGAGGGATGTCTATCTAAGTGGGAGTTCTTAAGTAATATGATTAATTGAACTTAATTTATCATGAACTTAGTCTTGATAGTTTTTTGGATATCTATGTTGTAGATCAATGGCCCGTGCTACCGTTCCTTTGAATTTTAATGCGTTCCTAGAGAAAGCTAAGTTGAAAGATGATGGTAGCAACTACACGGACTGGGTCCATAACTTGAGGATTATCCTCATTGCTGCATAGAAGAATTATGTCCTTGATGCACCGCTAGGTGTACCACCTACCCCAGCAACTGTAGACATTGTGAATGCCTGGCAGTCGCGTGTTGGTGACTACTCATTAGTTCAGTGTGTCATGCTTTACGTATTAGAATCAGGACTTCAAAGATGTTTTGAACGTCATGGACCATATGAAATGTTCCAAGAGTTGAAGTTAATATTTCAAGCAAACGCCCAAGTTGAGAGATATGAAGTCTCCAACAAGTTTTATAGCTGCAAGATGGAGGAGAACAGTTCTATTAGTGAGCACATACACAGAATGTCTGGGTACCATAATCACTAGACTCAGCTGGGAGTTAATCTTCCAGATGATTGTGTCATTGATAGAGTTCTTCAATCACTGCCACCAAGCTACAAAGGCTTCGTGATGAACTACAATATGCAAGGGATGGAAAAGACTATTCCGAGCTCTTCACGATGCTAAAGGCCGCAGAGGTAGAAATCAAGAAGGAGCATCAACTGTTGATGGTTAACAAGCCCACTTTCAAGAAAAAGGGCAAGGGTAAAAACAAGGGGAACTTCAAAAAGACTGACAAGCAAGTTGTCACTCCCGGGAAGAAACCCAAGTCTGGAACCAAGCCTGAAACTAAGTGCTTCTACTGCAAAGGGACTGGTCACTAGAAGCGGAACTGCCCCAAGTATTTGGCGGATAAGAAGGATGGCAAGGTGAACAAAGGTATATTTGATATACATGTTATTGATGTGTACCTTACTAATTTTCATAGTAGTGCCTGGGTATTTGATACCGGTTCGGTTGCTCATATCTGTAACTCAAAGCAGGGACTATGGATTAAAAGAAGATTGGCTAAGGACGAGGTGACAATGCACGTCGGAAATGGTTCCAAGGTTGATGTGATCGCCGTCGGCACACTACCTCTACATCTACCTTCGAATTAGTTTTAGACCTGAATAATTGTTATTTGGTGCCAGCGTTGAGCATGAACATTATATCTGGATCTTTTTTAGTGCGAGACGGTTATTCATTTAAATCAGAGAATAATGGTTGTTCTATTTCTATGAGTAATATCTTTTATGGTCATGCACCCTTGAAGAGTGGTTATTTCTGTTGAATCTTGATCGTGATGATACACATATACATAATATTGATGCCAAAAGATGCAAAGTTGATAATGATAGTGCAACTTATTTGTGGCACTGTCGTTTGGGTCATATCGGTGTAAAGCGAATGAAGAAACTCCATAAAGATGGACTGTTGGAATCAGTTGATTACGAATCATTTGATACTTGCAAACCGTGCCTTATGGGCAAGATGACTAAAACTTCGATCTCCAGAATAATGGAACGAGCTACTGACTTATTGGATATATACCGATGTGTGCGGTCCAATGAGTGTTGATTCTCGTGGCGGGTATCGTTATTTTCTGACCTTCACAGATGATTTGAGCAGATATGGGTATATCTACTTAATGAAACACAAGTCTGGAACATTCGAAAAGTTCAAAGAATTTTAGAGTGAAGTGGAGATTCATCATAACAAGAAAATAAAGTTTCTACGATCTGATCATGGAGGAGAATATTTGAGTTACGAGTTTGGCATTCATTTAAAACAATGTGGAATAGTTTCACAGCTCATGCCACCTGGAACACCACAGCGTAATGGTGTGTCCGAACATTGTAACTGCACATTATTAGATATGGTGCGATCTATGATGTCTCTTACCGATTTACCACTATTGTTTTGGGGTTATGCATTAGAGACAGTTGCATTCACTTTAAATAGGGCACCATCAAAGTCATTGAGACGACACTGTATGAACTGTGGTTTGGCAACAAAACGAAGCTGTCATTTCTTCAAGTTTGGGGATGCGATGCTTATGTCAAAAGGCTTCAGCCCGATAAGCTTGAACCCAAACCGTAGAAATGTGTCTTCATAGGATACCCTAAGGAAACAATTGGGTACACCTTCTACCACAAGTCCGAAGGCAAGATTTTTGTTGCTAAGAACGGAACCTCTAGAGAAGGAGTTTCTCTCGAAAGAAGTCAGTGGGAGGAAAGTAGAACTTGATGAGGCAATTGTACCAGCTCTCAATTTGGAAGGTAGCTCATCCGAGAAATATGTTCCCGTGATGCCTACACCAATTGGAGAGGAAGCTAATGATAGAGATCATGAAGCTACATATCAAGTTGCTACAGAACCTTGTAGGTCTGGCAGATCACGATCCGCACCAGAGTGGTACGGTAATCCTGTTCTGGAAGTCATGTTACTAGACCATGACGAACCTACAAACTATGAAGAAGCTATGATGAGCCCAGATTTCGATAAATGGCTTGAGGCCATGAAATCTGAGATAGGATCCATGTATGAGAACAAAGTGTGGACTTTGGTGGATCTGCCCGATGATCGGTGACCCATAGAGAATAAATGGATCTTCAAGAAGAAGACTGACGCCGACGGTAATGTTACTGTCTATAAAGCTCGACTTGTTGCAAAGGGTTTTCGACAAGTTCAAGGAGTTGACTACGATGAGACGTTCTCACCCGTAGTGATGCTTAAGTCTGTCCGAATCATGTTAGCAATTGCCGCATTTTATGATTATGAAATCTGGCAAATGGATGTCAAAATTGCATTCCTTAATGGATTTCTTAAAGAAGAGTTGTATATGATGCAACCGGAAGGTTTTGTCGATGCTAAAGGTGCTAACAAAGTGTGCCAGCTCCAGCGATCCATTTATGGACTGGTGCAAGCATCTCAGAGTTGGAATATACGCTTTGATGAGGTGATCAAAGCATATGGTTTTATACAGACTTTTGGAGAAGCATGTATTTATAAGAATGTGAGTGGGAGCTCTATAGCATTTCTAATATTATATGTGGATGACATATTGTTGATTGGAAATGATGAAGAATTTCTGGATAGCATAAAAGGATACATGAACAAGAGTTTTTCAATGAAAGACCTCGGTGAAGCTGCTTATATATTGGGCATCAAGATCTATAGAGATAGATCAAGACGCTTGATAGGACTTTCACAAAGCACATACCTTGATAAAGTTTTGAAGAAGTTCAAAATGGATCAGTCAAAGAAAGGGTTCTTGCCTGTGTTACAAGGTGTGAAGTTGAGTCAGACTCAATGCCCGACCACTGCAGAAGATAGAGAGAAAATGAAAGTCATTCCCTATGCTTCAGCCATAGGTTCTATCATGTATACTATGATGTGTACCAGACCTGATGTGTGCCTTGCTACAAGTTTAGCAGGGAGGTACCAAAGTAATCTAGGAGTGGATCACTGGACAGCGGTCGAGAACATCCTAAAGTACCTAAAGAGGACTAGGGATATGTTTCTTGTTTATGGAGGTGACAAAGAGCTTGTCGTAAATGGTTACATCGATGCTAGCTTTGACACTGATCCGGATGACTCTAAGTCACAATCCGGATACATATTTTTGTTGAATGGTGGACCTATCAGTTAGTGCAGTTCCAAGCAGAGCGTTGTAGCGGGATCTACATGTGAAGCGGAGTACATAGGTGCTTCGAAAGCAGCACATTAAGGAGTCTGGATGAAGGAGTTCATATCGGATCTAGGTGTAATACCTAGTGCATCGGGTCCAATGAAAGTCTTTTGTGACAATACTGGAGCAATTGCCTTGGCGAAGGAATCCAGATTTCACAAAAAGACCAAACACATCAAGAGACGCTTCAAATCCATCCGAGATTTGGTCGAGGAAGACATAGAGATTCGCAAAATACATACGGATCTGAATGTTGCAGACCCGTTGACTAAGCCTCTTCCACGAGCAAAACATGATCAGCACCAAGACTCCATGGGTGTTAGATTCATTACAATGTAATCTAGATTATTGACTCTAGTGCGAGTGGAAGACTGAAGGAAATATGCCCTAAAGGCAATAATAAAGTTGTTATTTTATATTTCCTTATTCATGATAAATGTTTATTACTCATGCTAGAATTGTATTAATCGGAAACTTGATACATGTGTGGATACATAGACAAAACAATGTGTCCCTAGTATGCCTCTACTTGACTAGCTTGTTGATCAAAAGATGGTTAAGTTTCCTATCCATGGACATGAGTTTTCATTTGATAACGGGATCACATCATTTGTAGAATGATGTGATGGACAAGACCCAACCGTTAGCTTAGCATAATGGTCGTTCAGTTTTATTGCTACTGCTTTCTTCGTGTCAAATATATATTCCTCCGACTATGAGATTATGCAACTCCCAGACACCAGAGGAATGCCTTGTGTGCTATCAAATGTCACAACGTAACTTGGTAATTATAAAGATGCTCTTAGGTATCTCTGAAGGTGTTTGTTGTGTTGGCATAGATCGAGATTAGGATTTGTCACTCCGAGTATCGGAGAGGTATCTCTGGGCCCTCTCGGTAATGCACATCATATGAAGACTTGCAAGCAATGTGACTAATGAGTTAGTAATGGGATGATGCACCACGAAACGAGTAAAGAGACTTTCCGGTAACGAGATTGAACTAGGTATGGAGATATCGACAATCGAATCTCGGGCAAGTAACATATCGATGACAAAGGGAAAAACTATATTGACATTGCGGTTCGACCGATAAAGATCTTCGTAGAATATGTGGGAACCAATATGAGCATCCAGGTTCCGCTATTGGTTATTGACCGGAGAGGTGTCTCGGTCATGTCTACATAGTTCCCGAACCCGTAGGGTCCTCACGCTTAACGTTCGATGACGATTGATATTATATGAGTTACGTGTTTTGGTGACCGATGGTTGTTCGGAGTCCCGGATGAGTCACCGACATAACGAGGAGTCTCAAAATGGTCGAGAGGTAAAGATTGATATATTGGAAGGTTACATTCGGGAACCGGGATGGTTTCGGGAAGTTTCGGATAAGTTTCGGAGTACCGGGAGGTTACCGGAACCCCCCGAGAAAGTTAATCGGCACATGGGCCTTTGTGGAGAAGAGAGGGCTGGCCATAGGAGGTGGCGCCCCCCTGCCAATCCGAATTGGACAAGGGGTGGGGGCGGTGCCCCCCCCTTTCCCTCTCCTACTCCCTCTCCCTTTCCCCATTTGCTACTCTGAAAAGAAGGAAAAAAAGGGGAACGAATCCTACTAGGAGTGGAGTCCTAGTAGGACTCCCCTCCTCCATGGTGCGCCCCCTGGTGACCGGCCTCCTCCTCCCTCCTTTATATACAAGGGTAGGGGGCACCCCAAAGGCACAATTGTCTTAGCCGCGTGCGGTGCCCCCTCCACCGTTTAATCCTCCGGTAGTATCATCGTAGTGCTTAGGCGAAGCCCCACACCGTCATCACGCCATCGCGCTGACAGAACTCATCGACTCCATCGACACTCTGCTGGATCAAGAGATCGAGGGACTTCATCAATCTGAACGTGTGCAAAACTCGGAGGTGCCGTACGTTCGGTACTTGATCGGTTGATTCGAGAAGACGTTATATTACATCAACCGCGTTAAGTTAACGCTTCCGCTTTCGGTCTACGAGAGTACGTGGACACACTCTCCCCTCTCGTTGCTATGCATCTCCTAGATAGATCTGGCGTGAGCGTAGGAAACATTTTGAAATTGCATGCTACATTTCCCAACATCTCCAATCTATGCACGTGCACAAATAATCAAACAATTGCACCCAACACGATAAAGGGGTTGTCAATCCCTTCACCGTCACTTGCAAGGATGAGATCTGATAGAGATAGATATAAAAGATTACTCAAACATAAAACAAATTAAAACAAATAAATTGCGGCAAGGTATTTTTGGGTTTTTTGGTTTATAGATCTGAAAATATATGATGGAAAATAGACCCAGGCGCCATAGGTTTCACTAGAGGCTTCTCTCTTGAAAGAAAGGGATAATTAATTTGGTGCCCTTAGTTGTGTCCCACTCGGCAGGTTTACCCCTAGTTTCCAAAAACACTTGTTCCTGCCCAAACCACTTTCTCCTCTTATGCTTTTGCCCTTTGACCGTTTGACCATCACTTTGAAAATTTCATAAAAATTTCATACTAACTAAGAAAAATTCAAATAAGATATCAAAATGTTCAGAAAAGCATCACCTATATGTGTATGCCATTTGCATTCATGAAAAAACAAAAATGGGCAGCTCCTCATCTCATGTTAGATCATATGATCTTAGCATGAATAGTAAAATCTAAACAAATTCTAAAAAAACATTGGCAAACTTTGACCAATTTTTTTAGAATTTTTAGATTTTTGTGTTCATGCTAAGATCATATGAGCTAAAACTGAGATGGGGACTGGCCAACACTTTTTTCAGGAATGCAAATGACATGCACATATAGGTGATGCTTTTCTGAACATTTTGATATCTTATTTGAATTTTTCTGAGTTAGTATGAATTTTTTATGAAGTTTTCAAAGTGATGGTCAAACGGTCAAAGGGCCAAAGCATAAGAGGAGCAAAGTGGTTTGGGCGGGAACAAGTGTTTTCGGAAACTAGGGGTAAACCTGCCGAGTGTGACCAACTAAGGGCATAAAATCAATTATCCCTGAAAGAAAACATGCGATGGGTGAACAAATTACTGTCAAGCAATCAACAGAAAAGTGCAAAGTTATGACAATATCCAAGGCAATGATTATATATATAAGCATCACGTCCGTGTCAAGTAGACCGACTCCTTCCTGAATCTACTACTATTAATCCACATATCGACCGCTATCTATAATGCATTGATACGTCTCCAACGTATCTATAATTTTTTATTGTTCCATGCTATTATATTATTTGTTTTGGATGTTTAATGGGCTTTAATATGCTATTTTATATTATTTGGGGGACTAACCTATTAGCCGAGGGCCCAGTGTCAGTTTCTGTTTTTTTTTGCCTATTTTAGAGTTTTGCAGAAAAGGAATACCAAATGGAGTCCAAATGGAATGAAACCTTTGCGATGATCTTTCTTGAACCGAAAGCAAACTAGAAGACTTGGAGATGAAGTCGGAGAGGAAACGAGGCGGCCACGAGGTAGGACGACGCGCCCAGAGGGTAGGCACGCCCCCCACCCTCGTGGGCCCCTCATAGCTCCCCTGACCAAGTTCCTTTGCCTATATATACTCTTATACCCTAAAAACATCAAGGGGCCACGAAAACACTTTTCCACCGCCTCAACCTTCTGTACTCGTGAGATCCCATCTTGGGGCCTTTTCAGGCAATCTGCCGCAGGGGGATTCGATCACGGAGGGCTTCTACATCAACACCATTACCTCCCCGATGAAGCGTGAGTAGTTTACCACAGACCTTCGAGTCCATAGTTATTAGCTAGATGGCTTCTTCTCTCTATTTGATTCTCAATACCATGTTCTCCTCGATGTTCTTGGAGATCAATTTGATGTAATACTCTTTTGCGGTGTGTTTGCCGAGATCCGATGAATTGTGGATTTATGAACAAGATTATCTATGAATATTATTTGGTTATTCTATGAATTCTTATATGCATGATTTGATATCTTTGCAAGTCTCTTCGAATTATCGGTTTAGTTTGGCCTGCTAGATTGATCTTTCTTGCAATGGGAGAAGTGCTTAGCTTTGGGTTCAATCTTGTGGTGTCCTTTCCCAGTGACAGTAGGGGCAGCAAGGCACGTATTATATTGTTGCCATCGAGGATATCAAGTTGAGGATAACAAGTTGGGGTTTTCATCATATTGCTTAAGTTGATCCCTCTACATCATGTCATCTTGCTTAATGTGTTACTCCATTATTTATGAACTTAATACTCTAGATGCATGCTGGACAGCGGTCGATGTGTGGAGTAATAGTAGTAGATGCAGGCAGGAGTCGGTCTACTTGACACGGACGTGATGCCTATGTTCATGATCATTGCCTTAGATGTCATCATAATTATGCGCTTTTCTATCAATTGCTCGGCAATAATTTGTTCACCCACCGTAATATACGCTATCTCGAGAGAAGCCACTGGTGAAACCTATGGCCCCCTGGTCTCTTTTCCATATTATCGAATCTCGTTTACATCTTGCTAGTTTCCGATATATTTTTTTGCAATTATTACTTTCCAATCTACAAACCAAAAATACCAAAAATATTTACTTTACCGTTTATATATCTATATCAGATTTCACTTTTGCGAGTGACCGTGAAGGAATTGACAACCCCTTTATCACGTCGGTTGCAAGTTCTTGATTGTTTGTGCAGGTATTCGTTAACTTGTGCATCGTCTCCTACTGGATTGATACCTTGGTTCTCAAAACCGAGGTAAATACTTACGCTACTTTGCTGCATCACCCTTTCGTCTTCAATGAAAACCAACGCAACCTCAAGAGATAGCAAGAAGGATTTCTGGCGCCGTTGCCAGGGAGATCTACGCCAAGTCAAGCCATACCAAGTACCCATCATAAACTCTTCTCCCTTGCATTACATTATTCGCCATTCGCCTCTTGTTTTCCTCTCCCCCACATCTAAAATGATTTTCGAAAACCTTTGCCTTTTCTTCACCCCTCTTCCGTTTGATCTTTTGTTTGCTTGTGTTACCATGTTCCTTCCTTTTGCTTGCATATTTGCTTGCTAAAAGTTTATGGATCCTCACCTACTTGCTAATCTTTATAAGAGATCCAATTATGATGAACCAATTGCTAGTGAGTTTTGTGCACTAGATTATCTTTATGAAGTTTTGCTTGAAATTCGTGAATCTGGAAATTGCGATGAAGAAATTTATGAAGAGATTCACAACAACTCCTTGAATAAAAAGCATGATTGCAATGATCTTTGTCGGTGTCAAAACCGGCGGATCTCGGGTAGAGGGTCCCGAACTGTGCGTCTAGGCGGATGGTAACAGGAGACAAGGGACACGATGTTTTACCCAGGTTCGGGCCCTCTCGATGGAGGTAAAACCCTACGTCCTGCTTGATTAATATTGATGATATGGGTACTACAAGAGTGGATCTACCACGAGATCAAGGAGGCTAAACCCTAAAGCTAGCCTATGGTATGATTGTTGTAATGTATGTTGTGTCCTACGGACTAAAGCCCTCCGGTTTATATAGACACCGGAGGATGCTAGGGTTACACAGAGTCGGTTACAATGGTAGGAGATCTACATATCCGTATCGCCAAGCTAGCCTTCCACGCCAAGGAAAGTCCCATCCGGACACGGGACGGAGTCTTCAATCTTGTATCTTCGTAGTCTTGGAGTCCGGCGGACGATGATAGTCTGGTTGTTCGGACACCCCCTAGTCCAGGACTCCCTTAGTAGCCCCCGAACTAGGCTTCAATGACGATAAGTCCAGCGCGTATATAGTCTTCGGCGTTGCAAGGTGGGTTCTCCCTTCAAGTTCCATGTACCTGCCGAACAGTGTCCGGCTTTATCATAAATACTGTGTTTCTCGGCTTCTACGCCCAATAATGGCCTTTTTCCACGCGTCGCATGAATGCGAAAAGCCAGGGTGTCTTTTTATGTTTCACCCCCTAGTCGTGCGAGTCGTTCGCCTACAAAAGAGGCAAAAATCTAGATCCAAACCACACCATCTTCCTCCCGCGAATAGTTCATCGGAGCGCCCTTGACCTAAAAATCCATTCCATCATGGACCGTCGACGCGGCTCCTCTTCTCGTGCTCCCAGCCCACCGCCAGGGGATTGGAAAAGGTGCTCTGTTTCGCACAACGAGCTAGCGAAGCTCCAAGCGGGGGGATATCTCCCTCCAGCCTTCATGGTCCCAGTCCGAGCCGGACTGGTCACTTATCAAGGTGGGAGGCAAGCGGAGGCTACCCCAAGCCCCAATAAAGGGGAGCGAGTATGCTTCGTCCCTTATCTGATAAGGGGACTCGGATTCCCAATACATCCGTTCTTCCGCGGGCTCCTGGAGTTCTACGGACTCCAGCTCCACCACCTCACGCCCTCCTCTGTCCTGCATATCACGGGCTACGTAGCTCTTTGCGAGCTATTCCTAGGCATTGAGCCCCATTTTGCATTGTGGAAGAGGCTGTTCTGCCTCGTACCCCGTTCCCACGAGGGTTCCATATATCAAGTGGGCGGCGCCGAAATATGGCGCATTGCCGGGACCGGATACCCATCCGGTACTCCCAAGAAGGCGTCCGAAGACTGGCCTTTAGAGTGGTTTTATATAGGAGACGCTCCGCTGTCGGATCCAGTCCGGATTGGCCTCCCTGAGTTTAGTGCTGCTCCTCTGAAGAAACGCCTCAGCTGGCGCCCACGGAGCCCCTGATTGGAGGAAGACAAGAGCGTCCATTACTTGATGGGCCGAATAAGATTACTGGCCCATTCCGGGTTGACCATGATTGGAATCATGGAGACATGCATCATGCGGGGGGTACAGCCATTGCAATACAGAGGCCACCCCACGTGGGATTTCAATGGGGAAGACGATGCCACCCGTCATGGCCACGAAGGGCCGGATTCGACCGAGGATCTAGTGGAGATCCTGTCCAGCCTGTACAAGGGGGAGAAGGAGGACTTCCTTCAAATGAACCCTTTGAATGGGTTTTCCATGAACAACCCTAGAGGATGGGTAAGCGAACACCTTTAAGGGCTCAACCCACGCTTTCGAAGTTTAGGCTTCTTACATTATGTCTTCAGCACAGGATCTACATCGGACTGTTGAGGACATGGTAAGTCCCGCTCCGCAACCCGAGGATCGAGAAGATCCTCGATCCGCCTCCAAGAGGATCCGGACATCGTGGTGGAGCTGATCGACGGGTGTTTCACCAGCTCAGCATGGACAATGCTTTGGTCGCCATTCCAGCGGACTACCCCGGACTGTATCCGGCTTCCCAGGTGACTGTGACCGAGGTCTGGACACCATTATCTCTTCCTTGCCCATTTTTGACCTTTGTGAACGATGGTGCTTTACAGAAGCGCCTTCAAGGCGGAAGCCGAGCTCAGGCGGCCGACCAACAAAGGTCGATCCGGACCAGCGAAAGTAAAAAGGCGCGCTGCACGGACTGAAATGTCGCCGCCAAGGTATAGCTCGTATTTAAATTTTCAGAGCAACGTTCCTAGGAAGCGTCTGAGTGCTCATGATCTTTATAGGAGAAAAAGCGCTCGCCGGACTGCGGGCGCGGAAGTTGCTGATCCAATCTATACCAGCCAGGCTCCAGCGCCCGGCCTGGAGGAGGAGGCAAGCGCAAGACGAGGGCCGGATCCTTCTCCAACGGAGGACACCGACAGACTGTCCGCCACCAAGTCTGAGGTGGAGAGCACCATGAACCATAGGCACCGTCGGACAGTGTTTCGTGAAGCATGCTTCTCCCCTGAGGCATCGGACGCCTTTAACGCAGGGGACGCGCACCTCCGTGCCGCTCAAGATGGTTTTACCAGAGCCACGGAGCAGTATGTAAAAGACATACGGGTAAGGGAATTTTAATGGTTATATATACCAGTAGCCCCCGAGACTTATAGTTATGTTAACTGATTTAAGGATCATTTGAAACGCAGGCTCTTACCGAGAAGAATGCCCAGCTGTCTCATGAGCTGCAAGAATGCAAGGCCCAACTTGAGGCTGCACTTGCTGCCACAGGAGGAGACGCAGAGACCCCTCCTGGTAACACATTTTTATTAATAAATATAAGCGCTGTGCGGCATGCGCGCAAGTCTAATAGTGACATTGCAGGTGCCGCCGGACAAGATCCGGACAGGCAAGAATTACTGCGCCAGCTAAAGGCCGGCGAGAGGGTGTTGAATAGGGTGCAGCAAGAGAGGAACAAGCTCCAGGATGCCAACGCCAAGCTCGGAGAAGAGCTGAAAGGCGCTCGAGCCGGGCTGTCAAGCTCCGTTAAGGAGAATCAGCGGCTTCATCGCGGCATTTATAGTAAGTGCTTGAGCGGACTCCTTTGAAAAGAAGAGTTCGGCGAGGAAGTAAATTAACATAATATGTCTTGTAGGTATACTCACAGGTTGCCCTGCAGAAGAGATGCCCATATCAACGGGTGATCAACTTCCCGAGCTGTTGCAACTGCTCGAACGAGTTCGGCAGGCAATGAGCGGCGCCGTCCAGGCTATATGGCCAGCCCTCTCCCTACCCGAGGGCCTTGGGGAGCTTGCGGAGAAGCTTCAGGGAGTGCGGCAGCGCTTCCGTTTGTGGAAGATTTCAGCTTGCCGTCAAGGTGTCAGGGAGGCTTGGGCCATGGTGAAGACGCGTTACAAGAAGGCGGATCCCAACCACATGGCCGAAGTTGGACCGATGGGGCCCGATGGGATGGAGATCCCTGTGAGTTTAGTATACAGCCAAGTAGAGTTGGCTGCTAAATTTTCCCACCGGGACTGTAAGTTAGACAGCCTGTTAGACGGGATTGAGGAGGAATACAATCAGTAAATTTGACAATGTATGTTTTCCTTTAAAGTGACATGTGAAATGCCTTCTAGCCGGATTGTAGATCGTTTGTCTTTGCCGACCTTTTCGCTTCAACCTCGGGACCCTAGAGTCCGGAGTGTGTCCGAATACCTTTTTGGTTAAGAAACAACCGGGGTATGCATGGAGACTAGGCGTAGGGGTCATTGGTGCTTTATCAGACAAGTGCCCAACTAGTTATGTTATATTACATGGTTAGTAAGAAACATCTTCCAGGGAGAATAGTTCCGTTAAGGGTTCCATTCCCTGGGAGGCATGCCCTAAAGTGCATGTCCGGACTGCGAAAAAAGCAGAAAAAACGTCTGGGGGCGAATAAATGAGTACGTAAAAAATCATCTTTTAAGTCACCGACCGAATATTCCCTTAAGAACGCTAGCTTTCTGCTTCACCCAGTCTGAGGTACACATCCGGTGACCCGCAAGAATAATCGCAGAGGTGCTCCTTTACCTCCTAGCCAACAATCGGGAACGTAGGGGTAAGCACAGGAGCCAGGCAACCCAGCTTGGCCAAAACTTAAGTCATATTGATGCATATAATGGTGAGTAAAAGGTACATGTGGAAGCTTGACACATGTGCTGGGCATGAGACCCTTATAATTGAGCTTCTGTAAAAGAAGCCCCCATGTATAATGAGTGCGGATGGCACATCAAGTGTATGCGAACAATGCGAAAGTAGGCCCTTACGGGCTTTGTAGTAAAAAGGTAATGAAAAGAGAAACAAAAGACAAACGAAGTGTAAAAATTTGGACGGAGGAAGGGGACGAACTCTTAGTCCGGCGCTAGGCATAGAATCTTCGGAGGCGGGCTGCATTTCATGGGTTCGGCTCGAGTCGGTTATCCGACGATTTAAAGACGGTACGCGCTCCGCCGTCGACTTGATCGATAATGAAGGGACCCTCCCATTTGGGCTTGAGCTTGTCCTTTTTCTTGTCCGACAGGCGTAGAACTAGTTCACCAACGTTGTAAGTCTTGGCCCGTACTTCTCGTCTTTGGTATCTTCGGGCCTGCTGCTGATAGAATGCGGAACGAGCCTTGGCGACGTCGCGTTCTTCCTCCAATGTGTCCAAGCTGTCCTGCCGATCCAGCTCGGCCTCTCTTTCTTCGTACATGCGCACTTGAGGTGAGTCATGAATAATGTCGCAGGGCAAGACTGCCTCTGCGCCGTAGACCATAAAGAATGGTGTGAATCCGGTAGTGCGGTTAGGCGTTGTCCGCAGCCCCCAGAGTACGAAGTCGAGCTCCTCGACCCAGCGCGTGTCAGATTTAGTAAGTGACCGCACTAGTCTGGGTTTAATGCCGCTCATTATTAGACCATTTGCTCGTTCCACTTGACCGTTGGTTTGAGGGTGATAAACTGAAGCGTAGTCGAGCTTGACGCCCATATTTTTGCACCATGACTTAACCTCGTCGGCTGTGAAGTTCGTGCCGTTGTCGGTGATGATGTTGTGGGGGACTCCGTAACGGTGTACTACCCCGTATATAAAGTCTATCACTGGTCCAGACTCTGCCGTCTTGACCGGTTTGGCCTCTATCCATTTGGTGAATTTATCCAGCATGACCAATAGGTACCTCTGCTTGTGGGTTCCCCCTTTAAGGGGTCCAACCATATCAAGCCCCCAGATCGCGAACGGCCAGGTAATGGGTATAGTTTTGAGGGCGGTGGGCGGCATATGGCTCTGATTAGCAAAGAGCTGACAACCAACGCATTTCTGGACAAAGTCCTGGGCATCTGCCCGGGCCGTCGGCCAACAAAATCCTATACGGAATGCCTTTCCTACAAGGGCCCGGGCTGCTGCGTGGTGTCCGCCTAGTCCGGCATGGATTTCAGCCAGGAGGCTTCGCCCTTCCTCTTCGGAGATGCACCTTTGAAGGACTCCGGTTGTACTTTTCTTATAAAGTTCCCCCTCATGGACCTTGTAGGCTTTCCACCGCCGGACTATGCAGCGGGCCTCGTTTTGGTCTTCGGGAAGTTCCTGCCTAAGCAAGTAGGCTAGGAATGGTTCTGTCCACGGGGCGATTACTGCCATTATGTCGTGGGCTGAAGGTGTTATGTCATCGGCTGAATCGCCGATTGGCGCGGTTTTTCCCGGTTTGTCATTTCTGGGCTCCTCTTCCCATAGTACGGATGGCTTGAAGAGCCGTTCCAGGAAGATATTTGGAGGGACGGCATCACGTTTTGCACCGATGTGTGCCAGTACGTCGGCCGCGTGGTTATTATCTCGGGCTATGTGATGGAATTCGAGTCCTTCAAACCGTGCTGACATTTTTAGGACAGCGTTGCGATATGCTGCCATTTTCGGATCCTTGGCGTCAAAGTCTCCATTTATTTGGGATATTGCGAGGTTTGAATCCCCGCGCACCTCTAGGCGTTGAATGCCCATGGAGACTGCCATCCGGAGACCGTGTAACAGGACCTCGTATTCGACTGCGTTATTGGAGTCAGTGTACATTATTTGAAGTACATACTGGACTGTGTCCCCGGTTGGGGATGTCAATACGACGCCAGCCCCCAGTCCGGCCAACATTTTAGAGCCGTCAAAGTGCATAACCCAATTGGAGTATGCGTCGTACTCTTTAGGGAGTTCGGCTTCGGTCCATTCAGCGACGAAGTCAGCCAAAACTTGTGACTTTATAGCTCGCCGAGGTTTGTAAGTTATATCGAATGGTAAGAGCTCAATGGCCCATTTTGCAATCCTACCCGTTGCGTCACGGTTATTTATTATGGCATTGAGTGGTACTTCGGAGGCCACTGTTATCAAACACTCTTGAAAGTAGTGTCGGAGCTTCCGGGATGCCATGAACACCGCATACGCTATCTTCTGATAGTGTGGGTAACGGGATTTGCAAGGAGTTAACACAGTGGATACATAATACACTGGTTTTTGAAGAGGGAATTTATGCCCTTCTGTCTCTTGTTCGACGACGAGTACCGCGCTTACGACTTGATGCGTTGCTGCGATGTATAACAACATTGGTTCGCCTAGATTGGGCGCGGCCAGGACCAGATTTGTTGCCAATATGGCCTTTATTTCTTCGAGTCCGCGGAAGGCAGCATCCGCCCACTCGAAGTGTTCGCGTCCCGAGGAGGCGATAGAGGGCAATGCCTTTTCTCCTAGACGGAGATAAAGCGGCTTAAAGCTGCCACACATCCTGTTAATTTTGTATCTGTTTGAGGTCTTTTGAATATCCAAGCGTGATGAGCTCGGATTTTAGCCGGTTTGCTTCAATTCCTCTACGGATACAATGAAGCCCAGCAGCTTTCCGGCTGATACGCCAAAACGATTTTTCCGGATTCACTTGATGTCATATGCTCGAGGTTGTCGAATGTGAGCCTCAAATCGCCTACTAGAGTTTCGACGTGTTTTGTTTTGACGACCACGCCGCTCACGTATGCCTCGATCGTTTTGCCGATCCGGGTGGCGGACATGTTTGAATCATGCGCTGATATGTTGCGCGGGCATTTTAAGTCCGAAGGGCATCGTGTTGAAGCGAATGGTCCGTATGGAGTTATGAATGCCTTTGCGGCTTGGTTCGCTTCCGCCATCTTGATTTGATGATAGCCGTATGTGTCGAGGAAGCACAACGAATCGTGCCTGCGGTAGCATCGATAATTTGGTCGATCGCGGGGAGAGGAAGGATCCTTTGGGCAAGCCTTATTGAGGTCTTTAAAATCGACACAGAGGCACCAGGATTTGTCCTTCTTTGGTACCATTACCAGATTTGCTAGCCAGTCCGGATGTTTGATATCTCTAATGAATCCGGCATCCAATAGTTTGGTTGGCTCTTCTCCCATTGCCTGTCTTTTGGGTTCGAAAAATCGTCGAAGAGCCTATTTGACTGGCTTAAATCCTTTTAGGATGTTTAGGCTGTGTTCTGCCAACCTGCGTGGGATTCCGGGCATATCCGAAGGATGCCAGGCGAAGATGTCCCAATTTTCCCGAAGGAATTCACGCAGTGCGGCGTCTACTTCGGGGTTCAATTGTGCCCCAATGGAGACCGTCTTTGTTGGGTCCGTTGGATGGACCTGGAATTTTATTATTTCATCTGCTGGTTTGAAGGAAGTGGACTTGGATCTTTTATCGAGTATCACATCGTCCCTGTTCACCGTAGAGCGCAGTGCGGTGAGTTCTTCTGCTGCTAAGGCTTCGGATAGTGCCTCGTGGCTAGTGCAGCTGTCTTGTTTTCGGTGAGTGCTATGTCCGGATCACTAGCGAGTGATTATTCCGCGGGCCCGCATTTTGAGCTTCATGTACCCGTAATGAGGTAATCGCTTGAAAAATTGTGAATGCCTCTCGCCCTAATATAGCGTGATATCCGCTGTTGAACGGGCCACTTGGAACGTGACTTCTTCGATCTATAATTGTCCGTGAGCGAACACCACATCAAGTGTGATTTTTCCGGTGCAGCGCTTCCGCTAGGGATTATTCCTCTGAAGGTTGTGCTTTGCTTCGCTCAATCGGCTCCATCTATTTCCATTTTTGAAGAGTTTCCTCATATATGAGGTTTAGTCCGCTGCCGCCATCCATGAGGACCTTTGTAAGCCGAAAGTCGTCCACTATGGGACTAAGCACCAGTGCGGCTGGTGCTCGAGCTGTTCGGAATTTAGGTTCGTCGCTAGCATTGAAGGTGATGGTTGTGTCACTCCGTGGATTTGTTGTTGCTACTTGGTAGACTTCGGCGAGTCCGCGGATTGTTCGTTTTCGCATATTGTTTGATGCGAAGGTCTCGAAGACTGTTGATACCGTACCGGTATTGTTGGAGTAGTTTTCCGGGGCTAGAAGCTCCTCGCCACTTTTGGCCACCTGTCGTAGTATCAAACATGTTCGAAGGCTATGTGTTGGGATGGCTCCCTCTGTACTATGAAGCTTACAGGTTCCATTGAGCCATCCCTCCAGTACGGGTCCGTGCCCTTTATGGGATTTTTGCTTTTTTGTTTTTGCATCTGGGGCCTGAGTGAGAGGCACCCTTTTGTTGCGGACCGGGGTTCGGGCCGGATTGTCCCAAAATTTATTTTCGGTTTTCTGAGTACTCTCCATCGCACAGTACTTTCGTACTATGGACGCCAGATCAGCGAAGCGTGTAACTTTACGACGACCGATGGCGTTCAATATTCCCTTGTCCGTGCAATAATTGCAAAAGATTGAGATTGCGTTTTCCTCTCGGCAGTCCTTTATCCTGTCAATAACCAGGAGGTATCTGGCCCAGTAATGATGTACTGTTTCAGTGGGCTCTTGCCGTATTAGAGATAGATCGCATATGTCTGGGCGGGTGGGTGGACTAAAATCCGGATCCCTGCCCAACTTGGGGCTTAAAGGCCGAGGAGTTTCCGAATTCGGAAGCTTGGGTTGCTGGACACGATCCAGCGAGTCCGGGGCGATGCATGGTTTTAAGTTCAATGCTCGATTGAAGCCCGTCCCTCCGCGGAAATCCGGCATGGAGGGTTCGGGAATCCGGACGTGACTAGTTTTCAATATAGGCGAAGAGTCGCCGCATTGCTCCTCTACCATGCGACGTGGTGGGTGGCCTGGGGAGAGTTAATCTCTCTCAGATCGGTTTTAAGCCCAATCTGATTGTAGTCTGTAGCGACTCCCAGGGCGGCGATGCGATCCAAGAGCTTGTTAACAGACGCGGGCTCTATTGGATCCAACTGCTCGGCGGATTTCGAGCTGACGCGAAGATTGCTTTTGACGACTTGAGAAGTCATTGTCGAAGCAGTGGCCGGACAGGCGTTCATAAGGAAATCACCTAGCCGGATAGTTTGGCCGGCGGCCAAGGCCCCTTCGGCGAAAATACCGTCTTTGAAGACGGGTGGAGGCATCCTCCCTATCGGTGACGACACAGAGGAACTCTCAATGAAAGCACCAATGTCGGTGTCAAAACCGGCGGATCTCGGGTAGGGGGTCCCGAACTGTGCGTCTAGGCGGATGGTAACAGGAGACAAGGGACACGATGTTTTACCTGTTCGGCCCTCTCGATGGAGGTAAAACCCTACGTCCTGCTTGATTAATATTGATGATATGGGTACTACAAGAGTGGATCTACCATGAGATCAAGGAGGCTAAACCCTAAAGCTAGCCTATGGTATGATTGTTGTAATGTATGTTGTGTCCTACGGACTAAAGCCCTCCGGTTTATATAGACACCGGAGGATGCTAGGGTTACACAGAGTCGGTTACAATGGTAGGAGATCTACATATCCGTATCGCCAAGCTTGCCTTCCACGCCAAGGAAAGTCCCATCCGGACACGGGACGGAGTCTTCAATCTTGTATCTTCGTAGTCTTGAAGTCCGGCGGACGATGATAGTCCGGCTGTCCGGACACCCCCTAGTCCAGGACTCTCTCAATCTTACTATAAATTCTATTGATGTAAATTGTGCTAATAATATGCAAAACCCTAAGCTTGGGGGTGCTAGTTTTGCTATGTCTACTACTTGTTGCAATGATCATGATTGGGGTGATTCTTCTTATGATCTTGAAAATTTATTTAATGCCCATGATGAGTATGAGATTGATAATAGTATTTTCTATATTGTGAGAGTGGGTTTGGAAGAGTTTCAACTTTAGATCCCACGTATTTGGAGAATTTTCAATCTTATGATATTTTTGATAAAAGTGGGTTTGGAGAGGTCATGACTTTAGTTAATGTTAATCCCACTATTTTGGAAGAGTGTCAACTTCGCATGCATGTGGATCGTGTTGAGAATATGTTATGTGATAGCTATTTTGTTGAATTTTCGTATGATCCTACATGTAATTATTATGAGAGAGGAAAATAAGGTTGTAGAAATTTTCATGTTAATAGATTTCTTCTCTTCATGTTGAGATTGCTATCGTCTCTTTCTTCTTCCTTGCATATGCTAGTTTTTGCTTGCCTTGATAATTTGTTTGCTTACAAAATGCCTATGCATAGGAAGTATGTTAGACTTAGATGTGTTTGTCACATGTTTTATGATGCTCTCTTTGTGCGTCAGTTCTTCTCATTTATGTGAGCATCATTGAAATTATCAATGCCTAGCTAGGGGCGTTAAACGATAGCGCTTGTTGGGAGGCAACCCAATTTTATTTTTGTTTTTTTACTTTTTGCTCCTGTATAGTAATAAATAATTCATCTAGCCTCTGGTTAGATGTGGTTTTAAGTTTTAATTAGTGTTTGTGCCAAGTAGAACCTTTGGGAAGACTTGGGTGAAGTCAATGCGATCTTGCTGTAAAAAACAGAAACTTTTGCGCTCATGAGAATAGCTGTAATTTTTTACAGAGGAGTGCTTTTAAGTTGATTATTTTTGCAGAATATTAATAGATAAATTACTCACGTCCACCAATTTATTTAATAATTTTTGGAGTTACAGAAGTATTCGAAAGTTACAGATTACTACAGAATGTTCTGTTTTTGACAGGTTCTGTTTTTCGCGTGTTGTTTGCTTATTTTGATGAATCTATGAGTACTATCGGGGGTATGAATCATAGAGAAGTTGCAATACAGTATGTTTTACACCAATATAAATAAAGAATGAGTTCACAATAGTACCTTAAAGTGGTGATTTATTTTCTTATACTAACGGAGCTCATAAAATTTTCTGTTGAAGTTTTGTGTTGTGAAGTTTTCAAGTTTTGGGTAAGGATTTGATGGAATTTGGAATAAGGAGTGGCAAGAGCCTAAGCTTGGGGATGCCCAAGGCACCCCAAGGTAAAATTCAAGGAAAACCAAAAGCATAAGCTTGGGGCTGCCCCGGAAGGCATCCCCTCTTTCGTCTTCGTCTATCGGTACCTTTACTTGAGGCTCTATTTTTATTCACCACATGATATGTGTTTTGCTTGGAGAATCTTGTATGATTTGAGTCTTTGCTTTTTAGTTTACCACAATCATCCTTTCTGTACACACCTTTTGGGAGAGACACGCATGAATCGTGATTTGTTAGAATACTCTATGTGCTTCACTTATATATTTTGAGCTAGACAATATTGCTCTAGTGCTTCACTTATATCTTTTTAGGGCACGGCGATGGTTTTATTTTATAGAAATTGTTGAACTCTCATGCTTCACTTATATTATTTTGAGATCTTTTAGAACAGCATGGTAATTTGCTTTGGTTATAAAAGTAGTCCTAATATGATGGGCATCCAAGATGAGTATAATAAAAACTTTCATATAAAGTGCATTGAATACTATGAGAAGTTTGATTCTTTATGATTGTTTTGAGATATGAAGATGGTGATATTAGTGTCATACTAGTAGAGTAGTTGTGAACTTGAGAGATAATTGTGTTAAAGATTGTGATTCCCATAGCATGCACGTATGGTGAACCGTTATGTGATGAAGTTGGAGCATGATTTATTTATTTATTGTCTTCCTTATCAGTGGCGGCCGGGGACGAGCGATGGTATTTACCTACAAATCTATCCCCCTAGGAGCATGCACGTAGTACTTCATTTTGATAACTAATACATTTTTGCAATAAGTATGTGAGTTCTTTACAACTAATGTTGAGTCCATGGATTATACGCACTCTCACCCTTCCACCATTGCTTGCCTCTCTTGTGTCGCGCAACTTTCGCTGATACCATACACCCACCATATACCTTCCTTAAAACAGCCACCATACCTACCTATTATGGCATTTCCATAGCCATTCTGAGATATATTTCCATGCAACTTTCCACTGTTCTGTTTATTATGAGACGCTCCATCATTGTCATATTGCTTTGCGTGGTCATGTAGTTGACATCGTATTTGTGGCAAACCACCGTTCATAATTTTTTCATACATGTCACTCTTGAATCATTGCACATCCCGGTACACCGCTGGAGGCATTCACATAGAGTCATATTTAGTTCTAAGTATTGAGTTGTAATTCTTAAGTTGTAAGTAAATAAAAGTGTGATTATCTTCATTATTAGAGCATTGTCCCATTGAGGAAAGGATGATGGAGACTATGATTCCCCCACAAGTCGGGATGAGACTCCGAACAAAAAAAAAGAGGACATAAAAAAAGAGAAGGCCCAAACAAGAAAAGAGAGAAAAAGAGAGAAGGGGCAGTGCTACTATCCTTTTTGCACACTTGTGCTTCAAAGTAGCACAATGATCTTCATGATAGAGAGTCTCCTCTGTTTTCACTTTCATATACTAGTGGGAATTTTTCATGAATAGAACTTGGCTTGTATATTCCAATGATGGGCTTCCTTAAAGTGCCATAGGTCTTCATGAACAAGCAAGTTGGATGCACACCCACTTAGTTTCTTTTGTTGAGCTTTCATACACTTATAGCTCTAGTGCATCCATTGCATGGCAATCCCTACTCACTCACATTGATATCTATTGATGGGCATCTCCATAGCCCGTTCATATGCCTAGTTGATGTGAGACTATCTTCCTCCTTTTTGTCTTCTCCACAACCACCCTTATATTCCACCTATAGTGCTATATCCATGGCTCACGCTCATGTATTGCGTGAAGATTGAAAAAGTTTCAGAACATCAAAAGAGTGAAACAATTGCTTGGCTTGTCATCGGGGTTGTGCATGATTAAATATTTTGTGTGATGAAGATAGAGCATAGCCAGACTATATGATTTTGTAGGGATAGCTTTCTTTGTCCATGTTATTTTGAGAAGACATGATTGCTTTGTTAGTATGCTTGAAGTATTATTGTTTTTATGTCAATATTAAACTTTTGTCTTGAATCTTTTGGATCTCAACATTCATGCCACAATAATAAAATTACATTGATAAATATGTTAGGTAGCATTCCACATCAAAAATTCTGTTTTTATCATTTACCTACTCGAGGACGAGCAGGAATTAATCTTGGGGATGCTTGATACGTCTCCAACGTATCTATAATTTTTGATTGTTCCATGCTATTATATTATCTGTTTTGGATGTTTAATGGGCTTTAATATGCTCTTTTATATTATTTTTGGGACTAACCTATTAACTGAGGGCCGAGTGCCAGTTTCTGTTTTATTTTTGCTTATTTTAGAGTTTTGCAGAAAATGAATACCGAACGGTGTCCAGACGGAATGAAACCTTCGCAGTGATCTTTCTTGGACCGAAAGCAAACCAGAAGACTTGAAGATGAAGTCGGAGAGGCAACGAGGCAGCCACGAGGTAGGAGGGTGGGCCCAGGGGGGTAGGCGCCCCCCACCCTCGTGGGTCCCTCGTAGCTCCCCTGACCTAGTTCCTTCGCCTATATATACTCTTATACCCTAAAATCATCAGGGGGAGCCATGAAAACACTTTTCCACCGCCGCAACCTTTTGTACCCATGAGATCCCATCTTGGGGCCTTTTCCGACGATCTGCCGGAGGGGGATTCAATCACGGAGGGCTTCTACAACAACACCATTACCTCTCTGATGAAGCGTGAGTAGTTTACCACAGACCTTCGGGTCCATAGTTATTAGCTAGATGGCTTTTTCTCTCTCTTTGATTCTCAATACCAAGTTCTCCTCGATGTTCTTGGAGATCTATTCAATGTAATACTCTTTTGCGGTGTGTTTGCCGAGATCTGATGAAATGTGGAATTATGAACAAGATTATCTATGAATATTACTTGGTTCTTCTCTGAATTCTTATATGCATGATTTGATATCTTTGCAAGTCTCTTCGAATTATCGGTTTAGTTTGGCCTACTAGATTGATCTTTCTTGCAATGGGAGAAGTGCTTAGCTTTGGGTTCAATCTTGCGGTGTCCTTTCCCAGTGACAGTAGGGGCAGCAAGGCACGTATTGTATTGTTGCCATCGAGGATAACAAGATGGGGTTTTCATCATATTGCTTGAGTTAATTCCTCTTGATCATGTCATCTTGCTTAATGTGTTACTCCGTTCTTTATGAACTTAATACTCTAGATGCATGTTGGATAGCGGTCGATGTGTGGAGTAATAGTAGTAGATGCAGGCAGGAGTCGGTCTACTTGACACGGACGTGATGCCTATGTTCATGATCATTGCCTTAGATGTCATCATAATTATGCACTTTTCTAGCAATTGCTCGGCAGTAATTTTTTCACCCACCGTAATATATGCTATCTCGAGGGAAGCCATTAGTGAAACCTATGGCCCCCCAGGTCTCTTTTCCATATTACTGAATCTCATTTACATCTTGCTAGTTTCCGATCTACTATTTTGCATTCTTTATTTTCAAATCTACAAACCAAAAATACCAAAAATATTTACTTTACTGTTTATCTATCTCTATCAAATCTCACTTTTGTGAGTGACTGTGAAGGCATTGACAACCCCTCTATCGCATTGGTTGCAAGTTCTTGATTGTTTATGCAGGTATTCGGTGACTTGTGCGTCGTCTCCTACTGGATTGATACCTTGATTCTCAAAATTGAGGGAAATACTTATGCTACTGTGCTGCATCACCCTTTCCTCTTCAAGGGAAAACCAACGCAAGCTCAAGAGGTAGCATGCATCTAGAGTATTAAGTTCAAAAGAATAGAGTAATAAAATGATATGATGTAGAGGGATAAACTCAAGCAATATGACGAAAACCCCATCTTTTTATCCTTGATGGCAACAATACAATACGTGCCTCGCTACCCCTACTTTTTCACTGGGTGAGGACACCGCAAGATTGAACCCAAAACTAAGAACCTCTCCCATTGCAAGAAGAACCAATCTAGTTGGCCAAACCAAACCAATAATTCGAAGAGAAATAAAAAGATATCAAATCATACATATAAGAATTCAGAGAAGATTCAAATAATATTAATAGATAATCTGATCGTAAATCCACAATTCATCGGATCTCGACAAACACACCGCAAAAGAATATTTCATCGGATAGATCTCCAAGAACATCAAGGAGAACATTGTATTGAAGATCGAAGAGAGAGAAAAGGGCATCTAGCTACTAGCTATGGACCCATAGGTCTGCGGTAAACTAATCACGCTTCGTCGGAAGGGCAATAGAATTGATGTAGAATCCCTCTGTAATCGAATCCCCCTCCAACAGGGTGCTGAAAAAGGCCCAAAGATGGGATCTCACAGATACAGAAGGTTGCGGCGGTGGAAAAGTATTTTGGTCGACGCTTCTGGTCATTTGCAAATATTTGTGAATTTATAGGCCAAAGATTAGGGTTGGAGGAGCTCCGACGGACCCACAAGCCCACAGGACGCCCCCTAGGGCGTGCCCCTGAGGCTTGTGGCTGCCTCAGGACTCCTCTGACTTCACCTCTAAGTCCTACGGGTGTCTTCTGGTCTAAGAAAAATCATTGCAAAAGTTTTATTCTGTTTGATATTCCTTTTCTGTAAAACTCAAAAACAAGGAAAAAAAGAAAGTAGCACTGGGATCTAGGTTAATAAGTTAGTCACAAAAATAATATAAAATAGCATATTAATGCATATAAAATATCCAAAACAAATAATATAATAGCATGAAACTATAAAAATTATAGATACGTTGGAGACGTATCAAGCATCCCCAAGCTTAATTACTGCTCGTCCTCGAGTAGGTAAATGATAAAAACAGAATTTTTGATGTGGAATGCTACCTAACATATTTATCCATGTAATTTTCTTTATTGTGGAATTAATATTTAGATCCATAAGAATCAAAACAAAAGTTTAATATTGACATAAAAAGAATAATACTTCAAGCATACTAATAAAGCAATCAGGTCTTCTCAAATTAACATGGCCAAAGAAAGCTATCCCTACAAAATCATGTAGTGTGGCTATGCTCCATCTTCATCACACAAAGTATTAAATCATGCACAACCCGAATGACAAGGCAAGCAATTGTTTCATACTTTCGATGTTCTCAAACCTTTTCAACTTTCACGCAATACATGAGCGTGAGTCATGGATATAGCACTATAGGTGGAATAGAATATGGTGGTTGTGGAGAAGACAAAAAGAAGGAGAAAGTCTCACATCAACTAGGCGTATTAACTGGCTATGGAGATGCCCATCAATAGATATCAATGTGAGTGAGTAGGGATTGCCATGCAATGGATGCACTAGAGCTATCAGTGTATGAAAGCTCAAAAATAAAACTAAGTGGGTGTGCCTCCAACTCGCTTGCTCACGAAAACCTAGGGAAATTTGAGGAAGCCCGTCATTGGAATATACAAGCCAAGTTCTATAATGAAAATTTTCCACTTGTATATGAAAGTGACAACATAGGAGACTCTCTATAATGAAGATCATGGTGCTACTTTGAAGCACAAGTGTGGTAAAAGGATAGTAGCATTGCCCCTTCTCTCTTTTCTCTCATTTTTTTGTTTGGTCTTCTTTTGGCCTTTTTTATTTTTTTGCAAAGTCCGAAGACTCATCCCAACTTGTGAGGGAATCATAGCTTTCATCATCCTTTCCTCACATGGGACAATGCTCTAATAATGATGATCATCACACTTTTATTTACTTACAACTCTAAAATTACAACTCGATTCTAGAACAAAATATGACTATATGAATGCCTCCGGCGGTGTACCAGGATGTGAAATGATCAAGAGTGGCATGTATATAAAAAAATGAACGGTGGCTTTGCCACAAATACTATGTCAACTACATGATCATGCAAAACAATATGACAATGATGGTGCGTGTCATAATAAATAGAACGGTGGAAGTTGCATGGCAATATATCTCGGAATGGCTATGGAAATGCCATAATAGGTAGGTATGGTGGCTGTTTGAGGAAGGTATATGGTGGGTTTAATGCACTGGTGGAAATTGTGTGGTACTAGAGAGGCTAGCAATGGTGGAAGGGTGAGAGTGCGTATAATCCATGGACTCAACATTAGTCA
This sequence comes from Aegilops speltoides, assembly GCA_021437245.1. Taxonomy (NCBI): domain Eukaryota; kingdom Viridiplantae; phylum Streptophyta; class Magnoliopsida; order Poales; family Poaceae; genus Aegilops; species Aegilops speltoides. Next base: position 430,473,748 of record CM038147.1, on the reverse strand, counting down.
TAAAGAACTCAACTTATTGCAAAAGTCTATTAGCTATTTAAACAAAGTACTACATGCATGCTCCTAGGGGGATAGATTGGTAGGAAAAGACCATCGCTCGTCCCTGAACGCCACTCATAAGGAAGACAATCAATAAATAAATCATGCTCTAACTTCATCACATAACGGTTCACCATACGTGCATGCTATGGGAATCACAAACTTTAACACAAGTATTTCTACCAATCCACAATTACTCACTAGCATGACTCTAATATCACCATCTTTATATCTCAAAACAAATGCAAGGAATCAAACTTCTCATAGTATCCAATACTCTTTATATGAAAGTTTCTATTATATCCCTCTTGGATGCCCATCATATTAGGACTAAATTCATAACCTAAGAAAACTACCATGCTTTCTAGAGACTCTCGAAATAATATAAGTGAAGCATGAGAGTTCAACAATTTCTATAAAACACCGTGCTCTAAAAATATATAAGTGAAGCACTAGAGCAAACTGCCTAGCTCAAAAGATATAAGTGAAGCACATAGAGTATTCTAATAAATCACGATTCATGTGTGTCCCTCTCAAAAGGTGTGTTCAGCAAGGATGATTGTCGGTGTCAAAACCAGCGGATCTCGGGTAGGGGGTCCCGAACTGTGCGTCTAGGCGGATGGTAACAGGAGATGAGGGACACGATGTTTTACCTGTGTTCGGGCCCTCTCGATGGAGGTAAAACCCTCGTCCTGCTTGATTAATATTGATGATATGGGTAGTACAAGAGTGGATCTACCACGAGATCAAGGAGGCTAAACCCTAAAGCTAGCCTATGGTATGATTGTTGTAATGTATGTTGTCCTCGGACTAAAGCCCTCCGGTTTATATAGACACCGGAGGAGGCTAGGGTTACATAGAGTCGGTTACAATGGTAGGAGATCTACATATCCGTATCGCCAAGCTTGCCTTCCATGCCAAGGATAGTCCCATCCGGACACGGGACGGAGTCTTCAATCTTGTATCTTCGTAGTCTTGGAGTCCGGCGGACAATGATAGTCCAGCTGTCCGGACACCCCCTAGTCCAGGACTCCTCAAGTAGCCCCGAACCAGGCTTCAATGATGATAAGTCCAGCGCGTATATAGTCTTCGGCATTGCAAGGCGGGTTCTCCCTTCAAGTTCCATGTACCTGCCGAACAGTGTCCGGTTTTATCATAAATACTGTGTTTCTCGGCTTCTACGCCCAATAATGGTCTTTTTCCACGTGTCGCACGAATGCGAATAGCCAGGATGTCTTTTATGTTTCCCCCCTAGTCGTGCGAGTCGTCCGCCTACAAAAGAGGCAAAAATCCAGATCCAAACCGCACCATCTTCCTCCCGCGAATACTCCATCGGAGCGCCCTTGACCTAAAATCCATTCCATCATGGACCGTCGACGCTCCTCTTCTCGCTCCCAGCCCAACGCCAGAGATTGGAGGAGGTGCTCTGTTCCGCACAACGAGCTGTTGAAGCTCCAAGTGGGGGGATATCTTCCTCCGGCCTTCATGGTCCCAGTTCGAGCCGGGCTGGTCACTTATCAAGGTGGGAGGCAAGCGGAGGCTACCCCAAGTCCCAACAAAGGGGAGCGAGTATGCTTCGTCCCTTATCTGATAAGGGGACTCGGATTCCCAATACATCCGTTCCTCTGAGGGCTCCTGGAGTTCTACGGACTCCAGCTCCACCACCTCACACCCGCCTATGTTCTACACATCGTGGGCTACGTAGCTCTTTGCGAGCTATTCCTGGGCATTGAGCCCCATTTTGCACCGTGGAAGAGGCTGTTTTGCCTCATACCCCGCTCTCAGGAGGAGTCCATATATCAAGTGGGCGGCGCCGAAGTATGGCGCATCGCCGGGACCGGATACCCATCCGGTACTCCCAAGAAGGCGTCTGAAGACTGGCCTTCAGAGTGGTTTTACATAGGAGACGCTCATTGCGGACCCGATCCGGCTTGGCCTCCCGGAGTTTAGTGCTGCTCCTCTAAAGAAACGCCTCAGCTGGCGCCCACGGAGCCCCCGATTGGAGGAAGACAAGAGCATCCATTACTTGATGGGCCGAATAAGATTACTGGCCCATTCCGGGTTGACCATGATTGGAGTCATGGCGACATGCATCATGTGGGGGGTACAGCCATTGCAATACAGAGGCCACCCCATGTGGGATTTCAGCGGGAGGACGATGCCACCCGTCCACGGCCGCAAAGGGCCGGATTCGACCGAGGATCTGGTAGAGATCCTTTCTAGCCTGTACAAGGGGGAAAAGGAGGACTTCCTTCGAACGAACCCTTTGAATGGGTTTTCCATGAACAACCCTAGAGGATGGGTAAGCGAACACCTTTTAAGGGCTCAACCCATGCTTTCGAAGTTTAAGCTTCTTACATTATGTCTTCGGCGCAGGATCTACGTTGGACTGTGGAGGACATGGTAAGTCCCGCTCCGCAACCCGAGGATCCAGAAAGATCCCTGGATCCGGCCTCCGAAGAGGATCCGGACATCGAGGTGGAGCTGATCGACGGGGTATTTCACCAGCTCAGCATGGATAATGCTTTGCTTGCCATCACGGCGGACTACCCTAGATTGTATCTGGATTCCAAGGTAACTGTGACCGAGGTCCGGACACCATTATCTCTTCCTTGCCCATTTCTGACCTTCGCGAACGATGGTATTTTACAGGAAGCGCCTTCACAGCGGGAAGCCGATCCCGCGGCGGCTGACCAACAAAGGTCAGCCCGGACCTGCAGGTGGAAAAGGGGCGCGGTACGGACTGAAACGTCGCCGCAAAGGTATAACTCATATTTGAATTTTCAGAGCAACGTTCCTAGGAAGCGTCTGAGTGCTCATGATCTTTACAGGAGAAAAAGTGCTCGCCGGACTGCGGGCGCGGAAGTTGCCGATTTGACCTACACCGGCCAGGCTCCAGCGCCCGGCCTGGAGGGGGAGGCAAGCGCAAGATGCGGGCTGGATCCTTCTCTAACGGAGGACACCGACAGACTATCCGCCACCAAATCTGAGGTGGAGAGCGCCATGAACCATAGGCGCCGCCGGACAGTGTTTCGTGAAGCGTGCTTCTCCCCTGAGGCATTGGACGCCTTTAACGGAGGGGACGCGCACCTCCGTGCCGCTCAAGATGGTTTTACCAGAGCCACGGAGCAGTATGTGAAAGACATACGGGTAAGGGAATTTTAATGGTTATATATACCAGTAGCCCCCGAGACTTGAAGCAGTTATGTTAACTGATTTAAGGATCAAATAAAACGCAGAGCTCTTCCGAGAAGAACGCCCGGTGTCTCGGGAGCTGCAAGAATGCAAGGCCCAACTTGAGGCCGCACTTGCTGCCGCATGAGGAAACTCAGAGACCCCTCCTGGTAACACATTTTTATTAATAAATATAAGCGCTGTGCGGCGTGCGCGCAAGTCTAATAATGATCGTAGGTGCCGCGGACAAGATCCGGACGAGCAAGGATTATGCGCCACCGAAGGCGGCGAGTGTGCTGAATAGGGTGCAGCAAGAGAGAACAGACTCAGGATGCCAACGCCAAGCTCGGAGAAGAGCTGAAAGGCGCTCGCGCCGGGCTGTCCGGCTCCGTTAAGGAGAATGAGCGGCTTCGTCGCGGCATTTATAGTAAGTGCTTGAGCGGACTCCTTTGAAAAGAAGAGTTCGGCGAGGAAGTATATTGACATGATATGTCTTGTAGGTATACTCACAGGTCGCCCTGCAGAGGAGATGCCCATATCAATGGGTGATCAACTTCCCGAACTGTTGCAACTGCTCAAACGAGTTCGACAGGCAATGAGCGGCGTCGTCCAGGCTTTATGGCCAGCCCTCTCCCTACCCGAGGGCCTTGGGGAGCTTGCGGAGAAGCTTCAGGGAGTGCGGCAGTGCTTCCGTTTGTGGAAGATTTCGGCTTGCCATCAAGGTGCCAGGGAGGCTTGGGCCATCGTGAAGACGCGTTATAAGAAGGCGGATCCCAATCATATGGCCAAAGTTGGACCGGTGGGGCCCGATGGGAAGGAGATCCCTGTGAGTTTAGTATACAGCCAGGTAGAGTTGGCTGCTAAGTTTTCCCAACAGGCCTGTAAGTTAGACAGCCTGTTAGACGGGATTGAGGAGGAATACAATCAGTAAATTTGACAATGTATTTTAAAATGACATGTGAAATGCCTTCTAGCCGGATTGTAGATCGTTTGTCTTTGCCGACCTTTTAAGCCGACCTCGGGACCCTAGAGTCCGGAGTGTGTCGAATACCTTCTGGTTAAGAAACAACCGGGTATGCATGGAGACCAAAGGGGTCATTAGTGCTTTATCAAACAAGTGCCCAACTAGTTATGTTATATTACATGGTTAGTAAGAAACATCTTCGGGGAGAATAGTTCCGTTAAGGGTTCCTTTCCACAGGAGGCATGCCCTAAAGTGCATGTCCGGACTGCAAAAAAGAAAAAAACATCTGGGGCGAACAAATGAGTGGGTAAAAATCATCTTTTAGGTCACCGACCGAATATTCCCTTAAAACGCTAGCTTTCGGCTTCACCCACCGAGGTACACATCCGGTGACCCGGCAGGAACAATCGCAGAGGTGCTCCCTTTACCTCCTAGCCGAACAATCGGGAACATAGGGGTAAGCACAGGAGCCAGGCAACCCAGCTTGGCCAAAACTTAAGTCATATCGATGCATATAATGGTGAGTAAAAGGTACACGTGGAAGCTTGACACATGTGCTGGGCATGAAACCCTTATAATTTGAGCTTCTGTAAAAGAAGCCCCCAGGTATAATGAGTGCGGGTGGCACATCAAGTGTATGTGAACGATGCAAAAGTAGGCCCCTAGGGGCTTTTTTCAGTGAAAAGGGTTATGAAGAGAGAAACAAAAGACAACCGAATTGTAAAAATTTGTACGGAGGAAGGAAATGAACTCTTAGTCCGGCGCTAGGCGTAGAATCCTCGGAGGAGGGCTGCGTTCCATGGGTTCGGCTCGAGTCGGTTATCCGATGCATCTCGTAGACGGTACGCTCCACCGGTCAGGACTTGATCGATAATGAAGGGACCCTCCCATTTGGGCTTGAGCTTGTCCTTTTTCTTGTCCGGTAGTCGTAGAACTAGTTCACCAACGTTGTAAGTCTTGGCCCGTACTTCTCTGCTTTGGTTTCTTCGGGCCTGCTGCTGATAGAATGCGGAACAAGCCTTGGCGATGTCGCGTTCTTCCTCCAATGTGTCCAAGCTGTCCTGCCGATCCAGCTCGGCCTCTCTTTCTTCGTACATGCGCACTCGAGGTGAGTCATGAATAATGTCGCAGGGCAAGACTACCTCTGCGCCGTAGACCATAAAGAATGGTGTGAATCTGGTAGTGCGGTTAGGCGTTGTCCGCAGCCCCCAGAGTACAGAGTCAAGCTCCTCGACCCAGTGCGTGTCAGATTTAGTAAGTGACCGCACTAGTCTGGGTTTAATGCCGCTCATTATTAGACCATTTGCTCGTTCCACTTGACCGTTGGTTTGAGGGTGATAGACTGAAGCGTAGTCGAGCTTGATGCCCATATTTTTGCACCATGACTTAACCTCGTCGGCTGTGAAGTTTGTGCCGTTGTCGGTGATGATCTTTGTGGGGACTCCGTGGCGGTGTACTACCCGGATATAAAGTCTATCACTGGTCCGGACTCTGCCGTTTTGACCGGTTTGGCCTCTATCCATTTGGTGAATTTATCCACCATGACCAATAAGTACCTTTTCTTGTGGGTTCCCCTTTAAGGGTCCAACCATATCAAGCCCCGGACATGAACGGCGGTAATGGGTATAGTTTTGAGGCGATGGGCGGCATATGGCTCGATTAGCAAAGAGCGACAACCAACGCATCGCTGGACTAAGTCCCGGCATCTGCCGGGCGTCGACCAATAAAATCTGTCGGAATGCCTTTCCTACAAGGGCCGGGCTGCTGCGTGGTGTCCGCCTAGTCCGCATGAATTTCAGCCGGAGGTTTCGCCCTTCCTCTTGGAGATACACATGAAGGACTCGGTTGTACTTTTCTTATAAAGTTCTCCCTCATGTACCTTGTAGGCTTTCGATCGCCGGACTATGCAGCGGGCCTCGTTTTGGTCTTCGGGAAGTTCCTGCCTAAGTAAGTAGGCTAGGAACGGTTCTGTCCACGGGGCGATTATTGCCATTATGTCGTGGGCTGAAGGTGTTATGTCGTCAGCTGAATCGCCGATTGGCGCGGTTTTTTCCTGTTTGTCACTTCCGGGCTCCTCTTCCCATAGTACGGATGGCTTGAAGAGCCGTTCCAGGAAGATATTTGGAGGGACAGCATCACGTTTCGCGCCGATGCGTGCCAGTACGTCGGCCGCTTGGTTATTATCTCGGGCTATGTGATGGAATTCGAGTCCTTCAAACCGAGCTGACATTTTTAGGACAGCGTTGCGATATGCTACCATTTTCGGATCCTTGGCGTCAAAGTCTCCATTTATTTGGGATATTGCAAGGTTTGAATCCCTGCGCACCTCTAGGCATTGAATGCCCATGGAAACTGCCATCCGGAGACCATGTAACAGGGCCTCATATTCGGCTGCGTTGTTGGAGTCGGTGTACATTATTTGAAGTACGTACTGGACTGTGTCCCCGGTTGGGGACGTCAATACGACGCCAGCCCCCAGTCCGGCCAACATTTTAGAGCCGTCAAAGTGCATGACCCAATTGGAGTATGCACCGTACTCTTTAGGGAGTTCGGCTTCGGTCCATTCAGCGACGAAGTCAGCCAAAACTTGTGACTTTATAGCTCGCCGAGGTTTGTAAGTTATATCAAATGATAAGAGCTCAATGGCCCATTTTGCAATCCTGCCCATTGCGTCGTGGTTATTTATAATGTCATTGAGTGGTACTTCAGAGGCCACTGTTATCGAACACTCTTGAAAGTAGTGTCGAGCTTAGGGGCGCCATGAACACCGCATATGCTATCTTCTCGATAGTGCGGGTAACGGATTTGCAGGGGTTAGCACAGTGGATACATAATACACTAGTTTTTGAAGAGGGAATTTGTGCCCTTCTGTCTCTCGTTCGACGACGAGGACCGCGCTTACAACTTGATGCGTTGCTACGATGTATAACAACATTGGTTCGCCCAGATTGGGCGCAGCAAGGACCGGATTTGTTGCCAATATGGCCTTTATTTCTTTGAGTCCGGCAGTGGCAGCATCCGTCCACTCGAAGTGTTCGGTGCGCCTGAGGAGGCGATAGAGGGGCAACGCCTTTTCTCCTAGACAGGAGATAAAGCGGCTTAGAGCTGCCACGCATCCTGTTAATTTTTGTATTTGTTTGAGGTCTTTTGGAATGTCCAACTGTGACAGAGCTCGGATTTTAGCTGGGTTTGCTTCGATTCCTCTACCGGATACAATGAAGCCCAGCAGCTTTCCGGCTGGTACGCTGAAAACACATTTTTCCGGGTTCAGCTTGATGTCATATGCTCTGAGGTTGTCGAACGTGAGCCTCAAATCGTCTACTAGAGTTTCGACGTGTTTTGTTTTGACGACTACGTCGTCTACGTATGCCTCGACTGTTTTACCGATCTGGGTAGCCAGGCATGTTTGAATCATGCGTTGATATGTTGCCCCGGCATTTTTAAGTCCGAAGGGCATCGTGTTGAAGCAGAATGGTCCGTAAGGAGTGATGAATGCCGTTGCGGCTTGGTCTGTTTCTGCCATCTTGATTTGATGATAGCCAGAGTACGCGTCGAGGAAGCTCAATGAATCGTGCCCTGCGGTAGCATCGATAATTTGGTCGATGCGGGGGAGAGGGAAGGGATCCTTTGGGCAAGCCTTATTGAGGTCTTTAAAATCGACACAGAGGCGCCAGGATTTGTCCTTCTTTGGTACCATTACCAGATTTGCTAGCCAATCCGGATGTTTGATATCTCTAATGAATCCGGCTTCCAATAGTTTGGCTAGCTCTTCTCCCATTGCTGTCTTTTGGGTTGAAAAATCGTCGAAGAGCCTGTTTGGTGGCTTAAACCCTTTAGGATGTTTAGGTTGTGTTACGCCAACTGCGTGGGATTCCGGGCATGTCCGAAGGATGCCAGGCGAAGATGTCCCAATTTTCCCGAAGGAATTCACGCAGTGCGGCGTCTACTTCGGGGTTCAATTGTGCCCCAATGGAGGCCGTCTTTGTTGGGTCCGTTGGATGGACCTGGAATTTTATTATTTCATCTGCTGGTTTAAAGGACGTGGACTTGGACCTTTTATCGAGTATCACATCGTCCATGTTCACCGTAGAGCGCAGCGCGGTGAGTTCTTCTGCTGCTAAGGCTTCGGATAGTGCCTCCAGGGCTAGTGCGGCTATCTTGTTCTCGGCGCGGAGTGCTATGTTAGGATCACTAGCGAGAGTGATTATTCCGCCGGGCCCAGGCATTTTGAGCTTCATGTACCCGTAATGAGGTACTGCTTGAAAAATTGTGAATGCCTCTCATCCTAATATAGCGTGATATCCGTTGTTGAACGGGGCCACCTGGAATGTGACTTCTTCGGATCTGTAATTGTCCGGCGAGCCGAACACCACATCGAGTGTGATTTTTCTGATGCAGCGCGCTTCCCGGCTAGGGATTATTCCTCTGAAGGTTGTGCTGCTTCGCTCAATACGGCTCCAATCAATTTCCATTTTTCTCAGAGTTTCCTCGTAAATGAGGTTTAATCCGTTGCCGCCATCCATGAGGACTTTTGTCAGTCGAAAGCCGTCCACTATGGGACTAAGCACCAGTGCGGCTGGTGCTCTGGCTGTTCGGAACTTAGGCTCGTTGTTGGCGTTGAAGGTAATAGCTGTGTCGCTCCATGGATTTGCTGTTGCTACTTGGCAGACTTCGGTGAGTCTGCGGATTGTTCGTTTTCGCATATTGTATGATGCGAAGGTCTTGAAGACTGTTGATACCATACCGGTGTTGTTGGAGTGGTTTCCCGGGGCTAGAAGCTCCTCGCCACTTTTGGCCACCTGCCGTAATATCCAACATGCTCGAAGGCTATGTGTTGGGCGGCTCCTCTCAGACTATGAAGCTTACGAGGTCCATTGAGCCATCCCTCCAGTACGGTTCCGTGCCCTTTATTGGGTTTTTGCTTTTTCGTTTTTGCATCTAGGGCCTGATTGTGAGGCACCCTTTTGTTGCGGACCGGGGTCGAGGCCCGATTATCCCAGAATTGGTTTTTGGTTTTCCGGAAACTCTCTATCGCACAATACTTTTGTACTATGGACGCCAGATCGGTGAAGCATGTAATTTTACGATGATCGATGGCGTTCAATATTCCCTTGTCCGTGCAATTATTGCAGAAGATTGAGATTGCGTTTTCCTCTCGGCAGTCCTTTACCTGTCCATAACCGGGAGGAATCGGCCCGATAGTGATGTCTTGTTTCAGCGGGCTCTTGCCGTATTAGAGATAGATCGCATATGTCTGGGCGGGCGGGTGGACTAAAATCCGGATCCCTGCCCATCCTGGGGCTTAAAGGCCGAGGAGTTTCCGAATTCGGAAGCTTGGGTTGCTGGACACGATCCAGCGAGTCCGAAGCGATGCATGGTTTTAAGTTCAATGCTCGATCGAAGTCCGTCCCTCCGCGGAAATCCGGCATGGAGGGTTCAGAAATCCGGACGTGACTAGTTTTCAATATAGGCGAACAGTTGCCGTATTGCTCCTCTACCACTGCGACCTGGTGGGTGGCCTGGGGAGAGTTAATCTCTCTTAGATCGGTTTTAAGCCCAATCTGATTGTAGTCTGTAGTGACTCCCAGGGCAGCGATGCGATCCAAGAGCTCGTTAACAGACGGGAGCTCTATTGGATTCAACTGTTCGGCAGATTTCGAGCTGACGCGAAGGTTGCTTCTGACGACTTGAGAAGTCATTGTCGAAGCGGTGGCCGGACAGGCGGTCATAAGAAAACCACCTAGCCGGATAGTTTGGCCGGCGGCCAAGGCCCTTTTGGCGATAACACCGTCTTTGAAGACGGGTGGAGGCATCCTTCCTATCGGTGACGACACAGAGGAACTCTCAATGAAAGCACCAATGTCGGTGTCAAAACCGGCGGATCTCGGTAGGGGTCCCGAATCGTGCGTCTAGACGGATGGTAACAGGAGACGAGGGACACGATGTTTTTACCCGAGTTCGGGCCCTCTCGATGGAGGTAAAACCCACGTCTGCGCTTGATTAATATTGATGATATGGGTAGTACAAAAGTGGATCTACCACGAGATCAAGGAGGCTAAACCCTAAAGCTAGCCTATGGTATGATTGTTGTAATGTATGTTGTCCTACGGACTAAAGCCCTCCGGTTTATATAGACACCGGAGGAGGCTAGGGTTACACAGAGTCGGTTACAATAATAGGAGATCTACATATCCGTATCGCCAAGCTTACCTTCCACGCCAAGGAAAGTCCCATCCGGACACGGGATGGAGTCTTCAATCTTATATCTTCGTAGTCTTGGAGTCCGGCGGACGATGATAGTCCGGCTGTCCGGACACCCCCTAGTCCAGGACTCCCTCAATGATTGTGCCAAACTAAAAAGCAAAGACTCATATCATATAAGACGCTCCAAGCAAAACACATATCATGTGGTGAATAAACATATAACCTCAAGTAAATTTACCGATGGATTGAAGACGAAGGAGGGGATGCCATCCGGGCCATCCCTTTGGTTAGATGCTTGGTTGTCCTTGAATATTACCTTGGAGTTCCTTGGGCATCCCCAAGCTCAGGCTCTTAACACTCCTTATTCCATAGTCCATCAAATCTCTACCCAAAACATGAAAACTTCACAACACAAAACTCAACAGAAAACTCATGAGATCCGTTAGTATAAGAAAATAAATCACCACATTTTGGTACTATTATGAACTCATTATTTATTTATATAGGTGTAATATCTACTATATTCCAAATTTTCCATGGCTCATACCCCCCCCCCGATACTACTCATAGAATCATCAAAATAAGCAAACAACACAGAGAAAACAGAATCTGTAAAAAAACAAAACAGTTTGAGCAATCTGTAAACTTCGTATACTTCTGTAACTCCAAAACTTCTAAAAAATAGGAAAACTTGGGCAATTTTTATATCAATCTTGTGTAAAAAATTCAGATCAAAATCATGCTTCTGTGATTTTTTTTAAAATTGTTTTACTGAGCGCAAAAGTTTCTGTTTTTCAGCAAGATCAAATCAACTATCACCGTAGGCCATCCCAAAGGTCTTACTTGGCTCAAACACTAATTGAAACACCAAACACAATTACTACAGAGGTAATAATGTGTATTTATTAAAAAACAGAATCAAAAACAAAAAACATAAAAATAAAATTGGGTTGCCTCCCAACAAGCGCTATAGTTTAACGCCCCTAGCTAGGCATAAAACATAGATCTAGGTATTGTCATCTTTGGTATGCACTTCCTCAATTGCACACTTGTAACCCTTAGGAGATTCTTTGGTTTTATTAATAATCACACTCCTAGGCAAGAAATCAAGAAATTCACTCGTGGCAATTGGTTCCTTAATAATATTAATAAAGTTAGGGTGAACACTTATCATCTTGAGATCTTCGTTTCCTTTACTAGAAGATTCACCCTTATTTTTAGGAACATAAATAAACTTAGTAGCTTTAGTAGGAGGAAAATTTGGAGTAGTTTTAACAGAGGCAAAAGCGGAACCCAAGTTGGTAATATATCTTCTAGCTTATCAATTCCAGTAGAACCTTGATCTATCTTCTCTTTAACTATAGCTTCCTTCTCCTTTAGATTCTTCAAAGTGATTCCTACCTTTGGTCCATATTGGGTAATTTGATTATGAATCTTCTTATCCAAGTTTTCAATAAGCTCTACAGTAGCAATTTTATTCTCAGTAATATCAAGCCTTTGCATCACATGTTCCAAAGTTAAAACTGTTTCATTAACCATGAGTGGTGGTGAGCCTACCAAATCTATCATAGCATTATAAGCATCCAAAGTGTGGCTCCCCAAGAAATTACCTCCGATAATGGTATCTAGCACATATCTATACAAAGTAGTAACACCCACATAAAAATTACGGAGGAGAAAGGTAGTAGGTTGCTTACGAGTAGATCTATTTTGAGCACTTCAAATTCTATAGCAAGCATCTTTTAAATTTTCTCCCTCCCTTGGTTTAAAATTAAGAACCTCACTTTCGGGTGTACTAACAATGGTAGAAGGACTAGCCATGAAAGCAAAACAAGCGATCTAGCACACAAGCAACCAATAAGCTAATGAAAAGACGAGCAGAAGAAGGGAGAATAAAAAGACAAGTTTTCTGTGTTTTTCTGAAAATGTTTCAGAAGCGGGGGAGAGGCAAATGAAAAATAATGTAATGCAAGAGATGAGAGTTTATGGTGGGTACTTGGTAGGCTTGATGTAGAACGTCCCCGGCAATGACGCCAAAAATTCTTCCTGCTACTTCTTGAGCTTGCGTTGGTTTTTCTCTTGAAGACGAAAGGGGGATGCAACAAAGTAGAGATAACCAGTTCCCTCAGTTTGAGAACCAAGGTATCAATCCAGTAGGAGGTACAAACAAATCTCCAATCTATGCACCTGCACAAACAATCTGTAGCGACCCGACCCAAATGGACCGAAGTCTCTATGCTTAAGTGTCATCCCTAAATCGGTATGCTGACACACACAGTACTTGAGGAATTATAACAGAGTTCAATCACGCACTTTATTATATCGAGGTCCTCAAAAGAGTATTTATTACAATAATATGGGCAAAGGCCATCTAAAATAAAATAACTGCGGAGCATCGAAGGTAAATGAGTCCATCCAACTCCACGGCAAACTGAGTGCAGAACAACGACCTATCGCACCCTTAATCCTCGTCGGAAAAGTCTGTAACATAAGACGTTGCAGCTGTGTAGGTCGGCACATGGAATATGCTGGCAATTTCACACCATAGAATAATAATAAAAAAACTATCTCTAGATGCAAATTTAGCTGGTGGAGGCTCTAGGTTTAATTTTTGCATAAAGCCAATTTTACCCTACAACAAAGGAATAAATTTTTATTTACTACTAAATTAAAATGCCATTATTGAGAAGGTTCCTCCAACTCAATCCCAAAATTCCCAAGTTATTAGTAACCCAATAATTTCATTAAATAGAGTGATGAGATCAACCAATAATTCACTTCTAGAAACTCAAGTTGTCCATAACTGGGGACACGGCTAATCATGATTAGTTTGTACACTCTGCAGAGGTTTGTGCACTTTTCCCCATAAGGCTCGACCACCTCCATGGTCGGAAGATCGAGACATAGCCTTTCTGAAGTATGCCCTCCAAATCCTGGATAGACCGATACACCTACTTTCCCCTACATCAGCTAGTCTACCATGGAAAGAGGTCACACAACTTACTCAACTATGGCAGAGCCCATAATGGCTTGTGGCTGCACACGGAAGTTTCTAGGCATGAAATATCTTATGATCCCTTTGAGCCTGGGTGGCGGACCTAGGGTAATCACACGGGTACTCCGGGATTCCCCTTGGGCAAGCACTGGTTACTCCAGGTGCCCCAAACAATCCACCCAGATGTGTATTAAATTTGTCACCTTAAGCTATCCCAAAATTACTAACTCTCACAACTTGCATGAATCACACATACCAATCCCCGTCTACGAGCATGGTTAAGCAAGATATGATATAACGAATATTCCCGGGGTGATCAAAGGTCATAGGTTCCTACCACATGAACTACAAAGCATAACCACATGTTCTCAAACCTACTCATGCATTCTTTGAGGGTGAAACTAATGCATAGTAAAAAACTGGGTATTGAAAAATTATGATCAAAGTGTGAACTTGCCTTGTTGTCGTTCGTTGAACTGTAAAGATTCGTAGTAGCAAGCTTCGCACTCCGGATGATCTAACGTAAGCAAGCAATAACATACATAAGCATACAAGCAAAGATCCAAAAAGAAAACAAATGAAAGACTTCAAAAAAACTCCAAAACATCCGAATAAAGTTTCTGTACAGAAAGAAATGTTTACTACAACAAAAATAAATGTTTTGGTTTTTAACAGAAAGTACATTCCACAAGCTTTGATTTGCAAAAAGAATCACTCAAAACAGAGTTACGAAACACAAGTTATGGCCTAACGAAGTTTGAATTCAGATCTGTTTGAATTCAAATTTTAAAATTTTCAAAAATATTTTTCGTTTGGTTCTTTGGATAGAGGGTATTTTTATGAACTAGTAGAAAAAAGAATCAACTAAATCGGATCTATAGATTAAAAGATATACTAGAAAGAAGATTATCTAAAGAATCTGAATTTGGAAAAAGTTCCTGAAAAAGAAAAATATCGGCCAGAGACAAGTGGCGCTCTGTGATTGGCTGCCTGGGTGCTCACCGGACTTGTCGCCGGAGACGAGGAAGAAGGCGGCTCCGGTGTGCTTAGGCGAAGGATGCGCGTGGGACGGTGTAGAGGACGATGAGGTGAACCACTTGAACAAGTTGTGGTGGTAGATTGCTTCCTGTACACACGGTGAGAGGTCGCCGGAATTTGCGAGCTCCGGCGAGCAATTGGAGAGGTTAGGGAGAGGGAAAAACTCCAGAAGGAGAGGGATTAGGACGAGGGGTGAGAGGGGCTCCCAGGGTGCTTTGTATAGGGCTTGGGGAGGTTAGAATCCGAGAAGATTGTGGTGTTTAATGGTGGCTGTTCCTCTGCCTTGTAATGGCCAATACGGAAGTCTCCAGGGCGCACTGAGGAGGGCAAAGGGTCGAGGGAGGCGAGGGGATTCCGTTCAGAGTGGTTTTGGAGCGAGGGAGAGGAAGGGAAGGGGTGGGGCGCTAGGGTGGGGTGCTGCCCTGCGTGCCTGAGTACATGTTTCTGTAACGTTGAGAGGAAGAAGAAGATAGCGCCTGGGCATGGGCCTGCTGGGCTGCGTTTTTTTTAAACGTTTTTTTTTACAGAAGCAAAGAAACACCGAAAAAATATATATAAGTCTGTTACTCAAAAAAAAAAGTCTAAAACTTTCCACAAAATTCACATAGTTATATGGTCTTATATATGACCTAGTGAACTTTTATCTGGCATAAAATGCAAGTTTTAAAAATAAACTTTTTTGCTAAACTAATAAAATAAATTGCAAATAAAACCCAATAAATATATTTTTGACTCCAAATTCAATTTCCAATATTCTTTTTTTAAGAAGTCATTTTGTCTTCTCTCTTTATTTTATTTCTGGAATGATGGAATAAATTTTTGGTGGAACCAAGTTTGATCCAATTTCCAAATTTTGATTTCAAAAGTGGGTTTTAGGGAAACTTCCGACTCTCTCTTTTGGTCCTTGAGTTGCTAAGTTCCTTGGATCAAAATTCAAATAAAACAAATGGGGCAAAAATGCATAAATCATGGATGCATATGAATGATCTATTTATAAACATCCAAATTGAAAATTGGGATGTTACACAATCAAACACTTGCACCCAACTCGATGAAGGGGTTGCCAATCCCTTCACGGTCACTTGCAAGGATGAGATCTGATAGAGATAGATATAAAAAATTAGTAAAACGTAAAAAAAAGTAAAAACAAATAAATTGCAGCAAGGTATTTTTGGGTTTTTTGGTTTATAGATCTGAAAATATATGATAAAAATAGACCCAGGGCCATAGATTTCACTAGAGGCTTCTTTCTTGAAAGAAAACATATGATGGGTGAACATATTACCATTGAGCAATTGATAGAAAAGCACAAAGTTATGATGATATCAAAGGCAATGGTTATGAATATAGGCATCATGTCCGTGTCAAGTAGACCGACTCCTGTCTGCATCTACTACTATTAATCTACACATCGACCGCTATTCAGCATGCATCTAGAGTATTAAGTTCAAAAGAACGGAGTAACGCCTTAAGTAAGATGACATGATGTAGAAGGATAAACTCAAGCAACATTATGAAAACCCCATCTTTTTATCCTTGATGGCAACAATACAATACGTGTCTTGCTACCCCTACTTTGTCACTGGGTGAGGACACCGCAAGATTGAACCCAAAACTAAGCACCTCTCCCATTGCAAGAAGAACCAATCTAGTTGGCCAAACCAAACCGATAATTCAAAGAGAAATACAAAGATATCAAATCATGCATATAAGAATTCAGAGAATATTCAAATAATATTCATAGATAATCTGATCATAAATCCACAGTTCATCGGATCTCGACAAACACACCGCAAAAGAATATTACATCGGATAGATCTCCAAGAACATCGAGGAGAACATTGTATTGAAGATCAAAGAGAGAGAAAAAGCCATCTAGCTACTAGCTATGGACCCGTAGGTCTGTGGTAAACTACTCACGCATCATCAAAAGGGCAATAAAATTGATGTAGAAGCCCTCCGTGATCGAATCCGCCTCTAACAGGGCGCCGAAAAAGGCCCCAAGATGGGATCTCACGGGTACAGAAGGTTGCAGCGGCGGAAAAGTATTTTGGTGGATGCTTATGGTCGTTTGGGAATATTTGCGAATTTATAGGCCAAAGATTAGGGTTGGAGGAGCTCCGAGGGGCCCACAAGCCCTCGCCCCTAGGGCGCGCCCCTGCGGCTTGTGGCCGCTTCCGTACTCCTCTGACTTCATCTCCAAGTCCTACGGGTGTCTTCTGGTCCAAGAAAAATCATCACAAAAATTTTATTCTGTTTGAACTCCGTTTTGATATTCCTTTTCTATAAAATTCAAAAACAAGGAAAAAATAGAAACTGGTACTGAGCTCTAGGTTAATAAGTTAGTCCAAAAAATAATATAAAATAGCATATTAATGCATATAAAACATCCAAAACAGATAATATAATAGCATGTAACAATCAAAAATTATAGATACGTTGGAGACGTATCAGCGCTCCAGCATGGTGCTTGGCGTCGGCCTTGCGGCACGGATCTGCAGGGCGTGTAGCACAGGATTTCAGCGGTGGGTGCCACTAGCACGGATCTACCGGTCAGAGGCCTTGCGGACTCCGTTGACCTGGTGGTCGCCCAGCGGCCCAGTGGTCGGGTGGCCGGATTCTAGCGGCTCCAGAGACGTCATACGCTAGTGATCGTGGCGTGAGGTCTTCATCGTGCCCCTCTCGTCAGATTTGTTGTGGATCATCTTTGCACGCGGCTCTCCCCGTCGGCTGGTCCAAAACTCCGGTGGAGATGTTCGTGGCTAGCCCGATGGGTGCCGGGGTGGGATCTTGTCCGGGAGAAACCTCTGGCCATAGGTGGTGGCCATGTTGTCGATGATGCTCTAGGGGTCTTTTCCGTCCTTGGTGGCGGCGGCGAGGTCAACTCCTCCTACTCCCTCCTTTGTATGTGCCCGGGTGAAAACCCTAGTTCCACGTGAATGGGCAGGCGACGACTCATGACATCGTTACCTCCTTGGAGGCGTCGTCTTGGGCATTGAAATGGAGGGTGTGCGCGGTGAGCATGGATGGTTCGTGGTGCCGCAGGTGATGTGGTGTGGCATCTACTGTGTCGACGACGGCGGGTCTCGGCGACGTGGTGCAGCGGGGTCCTAGTGATGGATGTGTGTTGATGGACGCGCGCAGGGTGGTGGTGTTCTCTGGCATCATGGTGACATCGACGACAGACGAGCCTCACAAGATCTATGCAATGATCCCTCCTGAAGATGGGACGGCGGAAGATGGCGACAGCAGATCCTATAGCGTGTGCATGTGGTGCGCGTTGTGGGACACCTAGACCGGTTGGTACTCTCAGCTTGCTAGACAGATGACTTTTTGAGGCCACTGGATTAGATGGTGTCCGTTGATTCGGTGAGGGCATATCTTCATACTTGTAGGTGTTACCACTTTGTTCGCCGCGAAGGTGGCTTTGGGTTGATCTTTGTATTTATTTTGTCAGTCTCTGATGAATAAATTAATAAAGATGATTGCATGCATCATTTTGATGTAGAGGCCAGGTAATCCTCCTTTTCAAGAAAAGAAGAAAAAATAAGGCCTTACATCACCAAGTCCAACCAAATGGGGGAGAAGTGGGCCATCATATGAGGCCGTCAGTTCCTCCGCAGTTTTGGGGTGACCGGGTGAGCTCGAGGGCTCAAACACTTGGAAGAACCTTTAATTGGTCGATCTTCACATGTTTAAGTGCCCCGACTGAGGCACACACATCCTCCTCGTTCTTTCCCACACTAATATCAACGTTCTTAAATCTAGTGAATGAGATGTGATCTTATTTCACACTTTGTGTCATCGGACACGAAATGTGTTTCGTGTAAACTGTCGAGGTTTTTATGTATTTATGTTACAGAGGCTGGAAGCAGTAAAACTATGTATAAAAAAGAAGTTGACACAACAGTCTAACATTTTGAAGTGAAACGGAGACACTCATAGGATCACAGTGAACTGGAAGAATCTGAGAAGGGCAGTATCAGGACCATGCTGCGTGCTCATATTCCTCCTCCACTACACATGCAAAAGTTGTCTTGTAACTTCAACCCTGCCAGGAAGCCAGCGCCTAAATAACAAATAAACACATGCATGCAGTCTGCATGGGAAGCATCCAGTTCAAGTATTAGCCGTCCATGGTCCAATCAACTGTTTTTGCAAAAGCTCCGAAAAGATGAGGGGGGAAATATATTAGGAGCAAGAGGTGACATAAAGCCTTTTCGTTTATAGCAGGTGACATGACAAGCTTTTCCATGCCCCTAGCTAGCTCTCTTCTTTCGCATGTGACAGTATCACAAAAGAATATGGATAACATTGATTCTCTCTCATGCATGCCACTGAGAAGGTTTTGGAACCAAAGATATTCCTCAAGGAAAAAAGGAAGATTTTGGAACTAAAGCCCCCCATCACCTTACTTTGCGATCTTAGTTTGCTTGGACATGGAATATTTCTTCACACATGTGTACTCCCTCCGTCCGAAAATACTTGTCCTCGAAATGGTTGTATCTAGACTTATTTTAGTTATAGATACATTCATTTTATCCATTTTGAGGACAAGTATTTCCGGACGGAGGGAGTATCTCGCAAAACTATTAAATAACCTAACATGTAAACAAATGGACCAATTCAACAGGGCATATACCAGCTTTACAAAGGTATCATTTCCTTCTTTTCCCAAATGTTAGCTTCTTTGCTCGGACATGTGTCAAAAAGTAAAAGTAAATTGGTGTACACAATAATTAACCAATGAAGCAATAGATTCAGAAAGCAAGAAAAAATGTATGGTATACTCCTTATTATTCAATACTAATAGGCTGACAATTGACCCAAAAGACCACGATAAACGATGATTGTCACAATGATTTGCATTGATCAGCGTGAGCAACCACAGCCGACGGTGAACTGACCTTCTCTTATGATGTCATGACCTTTGTTTTATGTACTCTCCTTTTTCTTTTTTCTGTTTCCCCTTTTGCTTTTGCTCAAATATCATCTTTGTCTCTTTAGACATTCGAATTTATGCACTCAGATGAAACTTCCATCCCTCTATCTAGACACATTGGGAGAAGAGAAAGGTAAATCTAGAGAGAGAGAGAGAGAGGGGGGGGGGGGGGGGGGGATAAAAGCTGGGGTTTGATTTTGTTGGACACTTTGCCTTTTGGGTGTTTCTTGGAAGCCACTCCTCCTGTGCTGCTATACATGTGCTTTTTGGTCTTGTAGACGATTGGTTAAATGTATGCTGATCCTATCATGGCAGTAATGATGTTTGGGCTCGGCTTTGGGTACCTCTCCAAGACCGGCTAATGCCTACGGTGCATGGCAGATGTGTTGCTCTTTCACCCATGATGATCCTGGTTGTCAGAAGGCCAGAAGGATGGGTACTGCCATTCTGTGCCCTCCTTGCTCCCTGATGTTTCCTGGAAGAAGAGGTGAAAATTAGAAGTGTTGCAGAGATAAGGGAGTTGCATGATATATGTAAAAAAAAGTAGAACAAAGGTTGAGACAGTGGCGTACAACTAGGATTAGACCGGTGAAAGTGGCGTTCCACGGTAAAAAAAATAGAACATCGATCTAGTTGTACCGGTCTAATATTTCTAGTTTAACTACAATGAAGAACAAATCTAGCAGCACTGGATACAATAGTAAGGCTTCCCTACATATGTGCGCCATTATTGGTACTACACATACGAGTTTCCCATGTTCAACAGCAAAAAGATGTGAAGTGTGTGTGTGTGTGCGCGTGTGTGTGTGAGAGAGAGAGAGGGAGAGGGAGAGAGGGAGAGATTTCTTACTCCTCCTTTGGACCTTCTCGATGTACATCCCATGATCACCTCTTCGAGGCCAGAAGTTGACCGTCCATCGAACTTTCGCGTTTGGTGTGGCCGCTCATCCTCCTAATCACATTCGTTTTGTGTCACAGATTAATCAAACCAAACCATAAGAACAAAGTGTATACACTTACGTACAACGCAAAAAAAAATGCATGGATCAATGCTGGTGAGCTACCTGATTATGGTAGCTCGGTGCCCCATGACCGTAGGGCTCCGCTGTCGGCGCCGTAAGCACAACCGAGCCCTGGTGGACCGGAATCAGTGTGGCAATGGGGTCCGTCGGTGTGCTTACTTGGAACGCCGCTGTGGACGAGCGGTGGTGCTCCTGTTGGAGGCCGGGGTAGTGGTGGTGGTGGCGCCGGTGATCGTGCTCATCCACGACGTGATGCCGCTGCTGCTGTTGGTGCTGCTGGAGCTGATGGTGAAGCCCTGCAGGACGATGCAACACTCCCTCGTCAGCCCTAACTTGCACCACTTGGTGATCTGATCCTCCCATTCCCACCTGCGTGTATACACATTAGCTGTAAATGTTGATACTCCTCAGAGTACTTGCACGGTACAAGTCGTACGTAATAATTAACTACATTGACAAGTATTCCTTTCATTATGAATTATAAGATTATTATGAATTATAAGATGTTTTGGATATTTCAATATGGATTACATACGGACTGAAATGAGTGAACAAACATGCTAAAACGTGTTTATATACATCTGATTCGAAAAAATGTTAGAACATCTTATAATTTGGAACGGAGAGATGCTACATGGTAACCATAACTTAGTTGGCTGGCCTGTATATAGTAAGCATAACTTAATTTTGTTACTTCTCTATAAAAAAACTTGATTATGTTACACCCAAGCTTCTATTGATGAGTAAACGTCTCACTGCTTGGTAGACAGGGAAAGTGAACAAATTTAGAAAGTAGTGCAAGAGATATTATTATTCTTAGATCTTATATATGCTGATACATATATAAACATGTGGGTAATGAATAGACCGTTCGTGCCCTTAATTAGGGTTGCTTGCTGTGTGGACAAAGTGATGCCCTAATTAAGCACAGCATTTGACACTGTGCAGATTGTGGACTAGACGTGTAATAGAGCTGACCTACAACCAGTTTGTGTACGCTCTTCTTACATCTAATTAATTGCATGGTATGGAAATATGTGTTATTTCAACCTTGCATGCATGCATGTAGGTCAAAGACATCCATCACTTTAGGTAAGATCTCCACCCTAGCTATTTCGTCCAGAATTTCCCTCACCTTACCATTATATTAATTCATTGATCAGATTGTGCTGAATGGACACATTTGCCTTGACACCACAGTGACCCCACAACCCTCCCAAACAAAAACATTGCATCAAATTCCTACCTACATTTCGTCGATAATAGAAAAGGGGAACATTTCAACTCCAAGATACCTTCCAACTCCAAATGCATCCAAATTGAAATGAAAAGGACACGAAGCCGATAATGCGAGCAGTTCTGGCTATATGGGTAGGCTCAGGAAGTTGGAATCATACATACTCTATAACATAACGGAAGTGTCGTGCATACGACACTTGAGGCTAGGATTGCAATATGATGCTTAATCCGGTGGGCTCCGTTGCTTTGGGCTGATGCGTCGAAGGCTATCATACGAGATATATCGTACGCATAGCAACACTCATAAGACAGCGTGTCTACCATGACTATTAGTGAGGGCTAGCTATTGAGTTTCTGAAGATTGCACATCAGGTTTCCTTGGATGTGCAAAACACACGATGGCATGAGTTATGCCGTAAACATCTATTGGTACTATGTCTTAGTCGCTTCCACGCTACCATATAGCTTGGAAAGCAACACAAATAAGTCATGCCCCAAACAAATTTAACCGAATAGAGATCTTCAGAACCACAAAACTTTAAATACAAATTTTATCTATACCCGGAGAAGCAAAACAAATACACAAAATACATATAACTTCTTGTTTACTAGTATATACTTTTGTTGATGCACAAATCACATTATAATGACTTACATCAGTCGATGTGCTCTTGTGTACTCGACAACCCAATATTCATGATGAATGTCAGATCGGCGTTTTTGGTTTGACATTGCTCTTCATGAAAGGTTTTGATTTTGTCATCCACTCGCCCTAGCTACAATATATCTCCCAAATTTTGAAATGACAAAAAACATCCAGTAATTTAAAACAATGATTTCTTTTCTTGTGGGTCTTTGATGTTTAAACTATACTACAATGTATGGCTCCTCTCCACCTCCTTGCTCCTCGAACCCACCTGCTATTCCTCCCTACCTTATTGTCGGGAACCGTATAAGGCTATCCTAAGTTCCGCGACGTCAAGAGGGAAGGGGTTGGCATCATCTGTTTAACGCAAGTGAGACCCTAGCCCCGCTAGGCGGATGTCGTCAGCTCTGGTCATCATCGTTCTCTTCAATCACCACTCGGGTCAACCTCCACACTCCCTTTTCCGTCCCTTGGCACATCCCTCTTACTCCCTATTCCTCTCTCCATCGGACATGCCCGACCTCCCTCCCTTCCTCCTCTCATATCGAAATCGGTTGCATGTAGATCCAAACTGTGTTTTTTTTTCTAAAAAGGAGGGTACCCCGATCTAGAGTGGGTAGGTGAGTGTTTCACTCTAAGTTGTTCAATGTGCACTTTCCCTTGATATCTTGGTTATTTTTGGATCCCCCCGGTCTCTCCCTCCCCCTCTCCCCACAAAAGTATGTTAGATTGAACAGCCGAGGAAATGCCAAAAAAAGCTTATCTTTCATCTAAAAAACATCTTGCACTCGTGCCACAAGCCCGAATCCCGCAACTACTACTGGAAGAGATTGATCAAAACTCACCTCCTCGACGGTGTTTCTGAACTGCGTG
The DNA here is from genome assembly GCA_021437245.1 of Aegilops speltoides. NCBI lineage: Eukaryota > Viridiplantae > Streptophyta > Magnoliopsida > Poales > Poaceae > Aegilops > Aegilops speltoides. The sequence goes on along the minus strand of CM038147.1, from coordinate 430,450,612 downwards.
AAGCTAAAGTCCTGGATGTGTGTGGTGCCCTGGAATGCGGCGTTGACCATGTCAGACGGGGTCATGCGCACCGCCGGTGATGTGCCTGCACTGTCGACCCTCCTCCTCTGCACGGCAGACCTGCCAGTGCTAGATGGTACTGATGCCGAGGCTCCATCCCCGACGCCGCACTGCCTCGGCTGCGTCTGGTAGAAGATCTTAGAGACAACGAGCTCACCCTCGCGCTCTTCCTCAGACTCACCGAGGTGATACTGGTGCATCACCCAGTTGGTCTTCTCGGGCTTCCGGTGCTTGCCGAAGTTGGTGTAGAGCACCAAAATCTTCTTGCACCCCCTCTGTCGGCCGCCCACAGCCACCGGCCGCGTCTTGCCAGTCTTGTGCCACCGCGTCTCGCTCCGCTGCTGCTGTTGCTGCTGCTGGTGTGCTGCACCCGCAGCCGCTGATCCGGCGGAGGAGAGAGTGGAAGCGTCCACAGTTGCCGGCGGCTGGATCTTCCGGCGCTTGCGGGTGCCGGTGGTGTAAGCCTTGGATGGCCGGTGGAAGAAGTGCCTGCTCAGACCGTCCTTGGACACACCTGCATGAGCATGGCCACGGATGTCAGGACGTGCATGCCACCCGAGGAATAGTCATGTCTATTTTGGTTGGACGACTTTGAAAAGAAAAGGCGAGAGAAAATAGACAGTGATGCAACTATGCGACATCAGCCCGTCGGCTGTTGGAGGATATAACAACCTTGAGAGGGGGACAAAACCTAACTTTGGAAGCTAGGGGCAGATCTCATGTCACATTTCATTCTGGAGAGAGAGAAATATGCCACGGCCATAAATGCCGTACGTGCAGTATCGAGAGATATGGGTGTACAATATTTCTTCCTTTTGTTCCAAGATTCCTACAACGCCCTTGAAAATCTACCAGTAATATTTTTCATGTGCATGGAGATATGCGCATCAAGTGTTCAAATGCAACTTTTTTTTAGGGGAAATGCAACTGAAACAAATCCCAAAACACGAAAGAGAAGATGGTGAATGTATACACAATAAACTGACGAGAACCAAAAAAAAAACTGAGCCTGAGCTACGAAACAAGAAACTGAAATTGCAGAACTCCAAAAACTAAAACATTGTATTTCAAAAGAAAAAATATCCCAACAGAAGAAAACACTTTGAAGAGACTGGAAACGTACGGTAGCTAGCTAGAAACAGATGTTTTAGATAGATTATTATTTAAGTTACTAAGCTAGAAGTTAGCCTCCAGGCAATAAAAAAACTACAGAAATTAACCTGGCAGTTTCTCTGGGTGGGTGTAACAGATGCCATCCTCCCCCTCAATGGTGGGTATGAACTCGTCGATGAGAGGGTGAGACGGGGCCGCCACCGCCGCCGTGCCGCCGGACTGGACTTTCGCCTCCAGATGCTCGATCAGTTCCTGATCCGTCGGGTCGAATTTCACCCCAGCCGGCAGCCCCACCCAATCCTGCATACATAATTACATATACATGATGAATCAACGGAAATAAAGCCTATAGCATAACCGAAGTTGTCACGGGCCGGGATCGTGCGTATGTACCAGCTTCTGGTCGATCTTGTGGCCGCACCTGGGACAGCAGCTCGACTCCGACATGTACTTGCGGTGCTCCTCAATCCTCGATCCGATGAGGTGGTGGCCGCCGCTGCTTGTTCCTCCTCCTGCCGTTGCCGTTGCACCATCGTCCATGTCTCAGTCGTCACCTCAGTTACTCCTGCCAAGGGGACAGTAGCACCTTGCCTGGCTATCTTCCCAGCCTAGGCATGATCACATGTAAGAGAGAGGATTATTCACAGGGTGGAGGGAGGAGGAGGAGGAGGAGGAGGGGGATGGAGACAGGAGAGATAGGGGTGGAGAGGAAAGGGAGACACCGGCCGGGAGGAGGGGGGTGGTGAAGGGGGTTTTGAGGAAGTAATAAAGATTTGGAGACCAGAATTCCATGTGTTGATCGCTTTAACTGAAGGGATAGAGATAGAGAGAGAAAGGAAAAGGTTCTCCAGGTACACACGAAACACCTTTGGACATACGCTAGATCAAGCTGTCCCTCCCTATAACTCCACCTATTTCATTTCCAAAAAAATAAACCTCCACCTAGATACTACATACTCTCTTTTCCGGTTTACAAGGCTTACTCGTTTCTCCTATCTCTAGATCGACGATTTGACCAACATAATACGAGTTATATTTCACAAAAAAAATATACGGTTAGAAACTTCAAAAGTTATATTTTCAACGATATAATTATTATAATACACAACTCATATTAAGTTGGTAAAACTGACAACCTAGGAGTATGCCCAGGACTTATAAACTGGAAAGGGGGTAGTATGTCTCTGCTATGCGTGCACACTTCTATTGCTCACTTAATGCTGCTCCTAAATATAAAATTAATTCAGTTGATACTAGAGTGATACTCAAGACTAATATGAATCACAATTTTGGGCATTGTATTTTCTAAATATAGGATATATTGCAGTATTGATTGGCGCAGTCATCCTAGAATGGTTCGAGAAAATTGGAATGTTTTTATATTGGACATATTGCAACGTTTTGGATATATTTAATTCTTATACTAAATAGTATTACTAGCATAAAATTCAGAACAAAAAATATTATTATAACAGAAACACATGTTACATGCTAGTAAGTGTTTTTTTGCGGGTGCTGTATGTGTTTTATATGAATAGGATAAGCACTTCTACCCTCTGTGCCAGCTATATTACAAACCTCGATTAGATATTAGAGTAAATTCCAAGTCACCAACTATTTTGTACTATTGTAGGGTGTCCATGTTGCCAAGATTTATCTTTGGCCAATAATTAGTTAAAAAATATGAGGATGTTCATATGTGAGAACTAACTATTGGTCAGACTAGAATAAGCCACGGAATTGTCCACCTTACATTTCTCGGTGGAGAATTGTTGTGAAACTTGTGTTATTCAGGAACGGAATATATATTTAATTAAAACACTAAATGTTGAAATGTTGAATTATTTGTGTTACGTGTAAAGGGTGGGTTAGAAAAACTCTCATAGAAAGAAATGAACTAAAGTTATTTATTACACTTCTTTGAAATCCCACAAGCCAACATGCCAATATCAAAGCAAAAAATTATAGCATGCACTATATTATTTTCCAAAAGGGTGTTTAATTTTTGTCTCACACATTCACTTCACTCGTACACATTACATCCTTCCCCAAACTACATGTTTCTCGCTATATAGCTGACACCCTTGTTGACATTTACTCCATCACAGCCTCCACTTTTCAGCTCATGAAAAAAAAACATATTTTCAACCGCCCACTTAACCTTTGAACTAAAAATATAAAATACAAATCAAAAGGTGAAACTTTAACCAAACATATGAACTTTCTATTAACAAATCAACCAACTCATTAGTAGTCTCCTAAACCAAATACCAACTCTAGTAACGTCAAATACTGTGACCAAGGGCATCCATGCACTCACCTTATTGGATGCCGGTAGCGTTGCGGGACCTTCCACACTAGGGATATCTTGACCGCTAGATGAGTTGTCGGTATAAAGCAAAGCACCACAAAGGCATCAGATGGGAGATGGTATCAGTGGATTTTAAGGTGCCGTCAATGAATGAATAGGCAGAAGTGTGAGCAAGGTGGAAAATAATAATAAGGGGAGTATTGAATGAGTAAATAAATGGTTTTGCGGCCTCTTATGATATTCTCCGTATTCAACTAAGGAAAAACACCACAAAGATGTCAAATGGGAGGGTATCAGTTGATTTGGAGGTGCCAGCGATGGTTGAATAGGGATCGCGTGAGCGAGGGTGAAACAATGAGGGAGGTATTGAATGGAGAAATAAATGTGTATGCTACACCTTCGTATGCGATCAGGTCAAGCGCGTAGAATCCCTCCCTATGTGGTAGAAGGGTGGCACATCAAGCGCTCTGATTTTATCAATAAATATCTATGTCCTCAAAAATTTGTTGTCCAATATTAACTACATACTCAAAAATTTAGGGTGCCTATCAAGTATCCTAATATTAGCTCCTGAAAAGCATATTTTTCAGTTTCACGCTTAACCTCTTAGCTAAAAATCAAAACTAAATCGGTATGAACTTTAGCTTAACAAATTAGCCAAATGTGCACTCATTTTTTTAAAACTAAAAGGCATTGTGGGTAACAACAAGCATCCTAGTATGAAGCAAAGCACAACAAAGGCATAAGACGAGAGATGGTATCAGTGGATTTAGAGGAGTTAGAAACAATTGAATAAGAGAAGGCGTGAGCGGGAGGGGGGATAATGAGGGAACTATTGAATGAAGAAATAATGTGTGTGCACCTTCATATGATATCCTCCATGTGCTCAAATTAAACATATATAGCCCCGTATGTGCAGAAATGAATGGCAGAACAAGCGCTCTGATTTTACCAACATATATGTGTATTAACTACATACTCAAGAAAGTATTTAACTTTACCTACCAAATATCCTAATATTAGTATCTTTTTATTAGCAAGGACAATTTCGTCATGGATTTGATTTACTTCTCGAAAACACATTCATAATAATTGTGCTAGGGCATGGTCAAAATACGTGGCTAATCAGGTGACTCTTCTGAGCACAGAGAATGGAGTGCACGCATCTAAGTTGTCTCAAATGGGATTTACGGTACAGTCGACTAAAATGACAGGGTCACTACAAAGGCCAAAGATAAAAGTTATCCAACCCATACAAGTCTTTGTCTAGAACCATCTAAGATGAAGTTTTTTTCTAAACGGCTTGGAAACTGTCTAAGATACCACAATATCAGTGACTCCAAAGAAGACCCCTCTCGAAACTGTCATATATGACATTGAGAAAACATCTCAGATAACCTTCTCAGTAGCAAATGAATCATCTTGAATAGTCATATTTTACTCGAAGAGTCATGAGGAATCAAAGCTCTAGAATCGACTTTGATGACTTGTTGACTTTGTAGTCACCTGGTGTTCTTATTTTTTTTACTCCAAATCAATGTTTTAGGTAATGGTCGAGAAGCAATACCGAGCAACACTGGTAGAACCGATTACCGCTGGTAAGTGGAAATGTTGGCCTTTTGGGATGTGCTCGCATTTTTGTGACATTTTATGAATTTGCACAGACCTTGTTCAAACATGAATTTTCAATCGTATACTTGTTTATTGGGGCACCGGTGACTGTTTACAAAAAGAAAAGCAGCATGTTACCATAACCCTGCTCTAGATACATCATACATGTGGAGTGCGAAGTTTAAGAACCCGGGCTAGTCTAAAAAAACTAAGCTTTTTTCTAGAGACATATACATGTTTTCTATGTATCTGTAAAGTTCCATTAAATAATATGATGATTTGTAGGCTACGTAAAAAAGAAAAAAAAACTCAGCCCAAGTAGAACAAAAAATAAGCCCATGTTGATATACGTATTTCTCTTCTTGTGTACGCCACATATGAAAACATTTTTTTTGATGCAATTTCGTATGTACATGTGTTTGTATGGCTGTGTCCCCCACACACCCACACACTCCCGGCTACCACCATCACATATGAAAATAAGCACATGTTGATATATATGTGCACACTATTTCCATACGTTTTTTAGACGTGGAAATAAATTTTCGAAAAAGAGAGTAAAGGGCTACCTCGAGCCAGGTAACAAAATGTCGTGTGGGCCATATAATAATTTAGATATCACTTCTAGAAGCAGCTTAGCCCGTGTGGGTGCAGCCAGGACACCTATTCTTCTTTTGACACATGTTGCAGGATTTTGCTAGCCAGGAAAAGTACTCCCTCGGTCACATAATATAAAAGCATTTTTTACATTAGTGTAGTGCCAAAAACGGGGGAAGGAGGGAGTAAAAGGAAACGAAGGAAACAACCTATAGTAGCTACTATAAAGGAGCTAAACATGCTAAATAGGTTGGACAATCACCTGACTGTTGCCTACATAAGTTGCTTTCATTGAAGCTGAACCCTCGGAACTAAACATGGTTGGTAGAGCTGCAAGATCATGCGTAGATAAATCGGTGAATCTGGTGCATGGCTCATTACCTACATAAGTTTATTTCGTTATATACGCAAGATCATTATTAGTTTGCGCAAATATGAAATGACTGCATGAGTCAGACATGTAGTTCTTTTTTCATGTGGTTCAGCTCAGCAACGTTTTGGCTCTTTCTGATGACAGTTGAAAACCTAGTAGTAATAAAGGTAGTTCCGTGTATTAACCGATGCTGAGATTTGGGTCTTCCACTTTTCAAAAATTGAACAACTGTTGTTGTTTTCCTATTGTATTGTATTTGCTTCATGGTTTTGCTGACGCTTCTCTTTCAATATGTCAACATGTAGACTTGCGAACTGTATAGCTCAGATGGTTAGGTTCCTTGTAATGGAACCAGCCCATCAGGATTCAAGTCCTAGACTTTGACACTGGTGCTTGCATTTTTTTGAATTTATTTCAGTCTTTTCGGTGATGTTCGTTCAACGGGAGGAGAAATTCCCGTCGACTCGGTAACTCAAAGGTGCTCATAGAGATATGGTGTGTATGCATGTGTGCGTGCGTTCATAAGAGTGAGTGTGTGTGGGCATTTGCAATTGTTTTGTGTTAAAATAAACATGTAGACTTGAGTATCCAAATTAGGAAGCCATCTCCTATTGTGCGCTGCTGCGGTTATATTTGCTCGAAGTATGATCATATACTATTAGAATTTAACCAGCTAGGTGCCACTTTGTTGTGTTTCTTAGCAGAACATCTTTGTACAAGACAGGTAGGAGACACGTCTGTGACTAAAGTACGTATCTACCAAGCAACGTTTGAGATTTCAGCTAACGAAGGTTGGCGTTTGACAATCCGTGCATGTTCATGGTTATATACTCCCTCCGTTCCTAAATACTCCCTCCATTTCAAAATAGATGAAGTATAAAGTTGGGTCATCTATTTTGGAATGGAGGGAGTATAAGTCTTTTTAGACATTTCAAATGGACTACAACATACGGATGTATGTAGACATTATTTAGAGTATAGATTCACTCATTTTACTTCGTATGTAGTTGCTTGTTGGAATCTCTAGAAAGACTTATATTTGGGAACGGAGGGAGTACTTTTTAATCCTTCACCAGAGGATTTTTTGCATAAAGCAAAGTGAACAGTTCTTACGTCCGGACAGTAATAATACAACACACATCACGGTGATAAAGCTGGAATGGAGAAATGTCGTGTTCTAGGTGCGCAGATTCACCCTCCTGTGAGCATCCTGTTAGAAACATAGGTGCAATTTGGCCAACCATATGTAGCAGCTCAACTACTTTGGACAAGAAACAACTAGAGTTAAGTCAATGGGAAAACATAACATACCAGGACCCAAAAAAGGAGGGAAAAAGAACCACGCTGAACATTGATAGTAACATAGCAGTTTTCAGAAACCATGCCTCCTTGCTTGACTTGCATTTTTACAAAAGAAAATGAAATAAGATTACACACTGGCTCTGAATTTCAGTATAGCTAGGGAGGGCGATATGGTATTACTGTATTGTACGAGGAATGAGAAGAAACCAGGACACCAAACCCGCCATTGAATGTATGTACAATACTTAAATACAATAGAATGGGCATGTTACATTTCGGAATACAGAAATTACAATGTACAAAATGAATGATAAACTGCACACTGAACTATTCTGCATGGCTTCAGCAACTTTCACCTGTGGACTTCCTTTACAATTGCATTTTCACTGACAGAAGATTCTGAAAGCAAGTGTTTGTCTTCAATGTCATCATCGTCAAAGTTGTCATTGATGGTTAAGTTGGAATCATCTAGTCAAAGGCATTGATAGATAAAAATAAATATGAGTACCCATTGGAATAGTACGATCAATTTAAAGGAACATGGATATCTACCAGAGAAATGGTAGTCCGTGAGGTTCTTTGTCTCAGTTGAGTCCAACCGCATACTTTCTGGTAGAAGGCAGTTGCAAAATGCACCTGAAAGTAATTTGATATTATCTTTCATGATACAGTAAGAATGAAAAATAATCAATTTTATTTTAAGATGTACTAATACACTTTGAAACAGAACAAATGATGAAAATATGTTTTGACATAAAGCATAGAAACCTCTGGATAGTGATGACTTTGTGTTTCATTTGCCAGTTCCATTTGCAGGTATTCCTCATCATGAACGATATTGGCATGATTAATTAGAGCTTACGGGTAGCAGCACCATAGTCAATTCAAGATCTGATGTGACCATATGTCGTGCGGTGCCGGAATGTTAACACAAGGTATTATAGTGACAACTGTACTTCCATCACTTAAGAGATGAGTTATTTAGTTACAATAGTGGTTTTATTATATTGCATCCTATTTTCACTTGGTTAAGTTCCGTTTATCTCCAGAATTTGTTAGAAGAGAGGGTGTTATCTCCCCTAGTTATCAAATCAGAGGAAAATATCTTCAAATAAGGGATAGGATCCCATTTGTTAGTGAAGTTATGATTAGTTTGTTCGGAACCAAGTTATCCATCTCCCTATACAAGGGAGAGCATGTAGAGCATATCAATCAAGCAACAAATGAAGAGATTACGAAGCATTTCTAAGAGTAGTTTAGCCTAGCTAACCTGAAATGGTCCAACAGTTAGCAGAGGTGTTTGCAATCCTACTGCGCCACTTTTCAACGAGATAAACAGCATTGAAAGAGATTAATGCAACACTAACATGAGAACCCTCTCAGAGGCGAGCCTGTGCAGTCAATAATGATGGTGCACCGTGCACCACAGCACAGCAGCATATAACCTGGCGGCGTAGGCATCACATCTCATAAGAGCGGTATGGGTGCCTTCTCCAAGTGTGGCGTGGGCGGCATCAACAATACACAGTAGAAGAGGCGGATAGTTCGCAATGACGTTAATGATGGTAAACACAGCTGTCATGGAGCAGCCATGTACAAATGCGGAAATGCAGATTGTTGCATCGGTGATAGTTCTGACAGCTGCATCTTCGAAGATGGGGTTGCCCCAGTGCTCCCAGTCACCACACGAGCAACTACTCCCTCCGTCTCAAATAAGTGTCTTAACTTTGTACTAACTTTAGTACAAAGTTGTACTAGAGTTGAGACACTTATTTTGGGACAGAGGGAGTACATCGTCTCCTGCAGCGGCAGTTGGGGCAGTTAGGCTACAGCAAGCGGCGACCGATGCTAAGTCCAGCTACAGCGGCACAGCTGGGCAAACTGGCAGCGCAAGCTACAGCCACAAGGTACCCAGACATGGCAGTTGTCATTCTCACCGAGGGCAGGTGCTGTGTTGCACAACGGCCGCACAGTTCAACTAGGAGGTGTGATGCTCCTTGTGGCACTGCAGAAAGACAACAGCATGGTAATGCGACTTAGCCATGGAGAGGGCTTGGTCGGTGTCTTAATGTCCTGGCCCTCCGCACGAGGCAGAGCAGCAAGGATCAGTGCAACAGAAGGTCCAGGTGCAACAAGGCTTGCGGTGGCTGAACCAGAGGAGGCAGTGAGAAAACCAGGTGCTCCCAGGCAGGACACAGTCAAGCCCTCCTTGGGCCTTCACACGCAACTAGGCCAGGTGGGCTGGGAACAAAACCTGAGTTGGTTTGTTAAGTGTTTGGTTTGATTAGGCACTTGGATTACACAAGAATATGTGCATACATGGTATTGACCACTATACATGTGTGTATGGACTTCTATTTCCGTGTGAGGCAAGAATAACTATGATAGCACAAGTGTACGAGAAGCTACCAAGACATTGTCTTTGAAACATGTTTCGGAAGAATCAGCTGAAAGAGATCAATCATGCGGTGGCACTGATTCCAGCAGCAGAGTGGTCAATACCACGGGACTACGACAAAGAGTCGACCCTGGCCAACACACCACAGCTCGAGGAGGAGCTGCATATCGAGGAGGGTGAGATGTTATGCAGTTCCCCATATGCCTGCAGTTATCCAAATAGAGGATACCATCTTTGAATCTCTACTATTAAAGGGGAGTTGGTACGTTCTCCTCAGCTCCTCCCACCGCCCCCCTATGTTGGTTTTTTCCTCTTCACGCCCCCACCCCGCTTGGTTTCCTGTAGATTTTTTTGGTAATCTAAACCGATGCCGCCCAAAACAAAAACCAACGTAGTAACTTGGAATAATCTAAACCAAATTGATACTTTCCTTTCCTTGTCCTACTCACGTCCTCAAAACAAAAAACAACAAGCATTAATTTATGGAATGTATCATCGAGCGATCGAGCGTTGGACGGGCGGGATCACGTTAATTACGGAGAGTATCGTTCTTTTCCGCTTTAGACTACAACATGCATAGTGCAGTTAAATACCTCAACCAATTGCCTTGATTTATGGAAAGTATCATTTTCGTGGCTTTCCGCCTAAAATCTCTCATTCCCTTGCCATTATCTTCACGTTATGCCACAAGATCCTACCCGACGACGTTGATGTGGGACGTACCATAGGAAACAAAACACTAGCGACGTCTCTGTTGAGGCACTCGCGATTGGTGTTGAATCACTAGAATATATATGCACCCGTTGCAACGCACAGGCAATTAGCTAAGGGATAAAATCCCAGACACAAAACAAAGGGATAAAATCCCGTCAGTTAGGGTAGTTGCGATTAGTTTCTTGGGAGTTAGGAGCCGAGTTATCCATCTCGCTATTAGAGAGAGAGAGAGAGAGAGAGAGAGAGAGAGAGAGAGTATATTTCGTTATTTCTTAAGTAGTTTAGCTCAGCTATCCAAGAGTTATCCAAGATCGTTCTCGGAGGCACATCCTTCAGAATCAAGGAAAGAAAACGAGTTGATGTGTATCCATCCTAAGCCGAGCCACCTCTGCACGACAAGTTGTGCTTTCTCTAGCGCCAATTATCTTTAAAAGCTAACTCTATTTGGCACACTGCCTCCATCTTGCACCATAACACTACCCCTTCTTCCATGAGGCCGCGATTGAATCGTCGTTTTCCAGCCCCAAAATCCCCATACACCTATAGAAAAAATAGGTGGCCTTCGGTTGGGCGATTCGTTGATCTTTTTTGGCCTGTATTACACTGGTTTTGGAAACACTTGTCGACCCGTCGTTTTCTTCCACTGTATTCCTTTCTCCCAGGTGTTTCTCTCTCTAAGTCTCTATCTGTTGAGCCGCCGAACGAACGCTAGAGCCACACGAGACACAATGAAGTATCAACCACACAACCACGGGATCAGCATGACGTTTGGCTCTCATGGGTCCTTGTTGCGGGCATCGCCATGCTGCTTGGTGGTGCTCGGCTGGAGCTCCCGCCGGCCGAAGCAAGGCCGACGAGTTGCACGGCGCTTGCAATGGACCTGCTCCCAACCTGACTCGATGGAGGCGGCGACAGGGCAACAAGGCCAACGAACTCCGCGTGGGCATCCGGCAAGAGGCCATGTGCTTGCACTAGAGCAGCCCACATCCATCATGAGATCAGCTCGAGGAGGTATGCGGCGGTAGGGGGAGAAGAAGAAATCAGAGAGGAAGGAGCGTGGGGGATGCGGATGCATGCAGCATGCTAGAGGCGGAGGTGTGCAACGGCATGCTACTAGGGAGGCGGCAACGGGGATCTAAGCCGAGAGTTGTGGCTATGACAGTGGCGATGAATGGCCTGCTCGAGGAACTCCTCTGTCAGACCTATATCCAAATGCTGATATATATTGGTTTCTTGGGTGGGACAGTAAAATACACCTGTATGATATTTCCGGGCGTACAAATTTACAAGGCTTCCAATCAGGGCTTGATGCTAATCATAGTTCATGTGTAGCTATGACTTCGACGATGGTTTACCCGGAATCTGGAGCCATGGTAACTGCCTCGGGTACCAATTGTTATGAACCTTAGCTCACAATAGGATAAACACCTTACATAGAATTGGTACTAAGAGCATTGTTTCTAGAGGAAGAGCATAGAGCAAACAGGGAATCAATTTGGCTGAGAAAACGAGGGACTTACGCAACTTTACTCATTCTTTGCTTAAGTCAAAAGGAAGACAATGCAACCTTATTGAAAAGGCGCTTCTAGCACTAAGCCAACTAAAGAAAAGATAAAATATAACTTAAATCACTTGTACTTAGTAAAGTATCTCTTAGATAAGGCAACTAATTCAACTAAAATGCGCTAACGGACGGACCTACTGCTGCTAAACTTAATCAAAGTAGCATGTGGCCATCTCTCTTTTGTTGATGCATAACCTATATTCCTCCTAGATCTGAGCAGTGAGCACTGAGACAACGCCACGCTTACTCTCCTCATCCCTGCAAAATTTTCTCCATCCTTGCAAGATATCGACTCTCCCCATGCCTGCAAAATTCCCCCCATCCTTGCAAGATATCGCATACTACTCCAGCTGTTTCCTTACACCCTTATATGAAACCGGCCCTATCTTGCCCATGGTATTCATTTCCCTACCTTCCTAACTTACCTAAAACTCAAAATCTGCTAGGAGCAATGGTGATAAGGGCATGACATACACAATTTTGGCATACTGCTAATATACTCCTTACCAGCAAAAAAAATCATTAGAAAGTTGCAACAAATAAATGTATAAGGAGTACAGACTTATTACCTAGCTTAGCAAGTCGGTTAACCCAACCAGGAATTGGCTTTCCTGTCAATCTGGTGCTGAGATCATCTGTGAAGTGGTTACAATTCTTAGAAATGAGGTGGTATGTATCCCCATGATACTCCAAGGCCATTCTCTGAATGAAATCTCGAAATTCCAGGGGATGTAGACTTGTACGGCCTATGAAAATTGAAGATCTGTACAAGAATCCTGGGCAGCTCTTTGGTTCAACCTCAAAAACACCACTTGTTGGAAGGTCATGAGCTCCAAAACTGTACTCCGATCCATGGACTGTTCCAGGCAGAATAAGATTAATCGTAAACATTCTTTAGAGTTGGATGAAAATCATTATTTGCATGCTAATTAACAAGGAAATAATTTCACATACGATACTAGAACTATGCTTTTTCTACATGAGTGGGTCCAGCTCTTGTCCTTTAAATTTGTGATCATCCATGAGTACAAACAAATGTCATACGCAAAGCTGGGTTGCAAGGTACGTTTGGTTTATACCATGCGTGCTCTGCCAAAAATTGATTGCCAGCAATTTGGTGAAGGAACCCTCCAACCTGTTGGCCAACATTTTGGGAACAATTTGTGAAGGAAGCATTGAAGGACCCATAGATAACCAAAATCTTGGCAACAAACCAAGCAGGCAAACAATACCATTTGGCATGACCAATATTTTATAGGATAAGTTTGTGGCATAAACCAACACACCTTATGACAAAATGAATTGCCTTCTACACCAAAAGACTTTCAAATAGGTTTACTCATCATCATAGAAGGATGTCAAAAGCAATTTGGCTTTTATGAGATTAAAGTCATATTACTATGCATTTTACTTCCTAATAGATCAACATTACTGCCTAAATTAAATATACAAGCAGCTCTGACTTTGATATACAGGAAAATGATGGGATCAAAATATGAGTTAGACATCTAGCACTATGTATAAAGAAATTGCATACAGATAAAAAACAACAAGTATTTGAATAAACAAATTATCAAGAAATATACAAACTAGGCTAGAGGTAGTATTCACTAACAAAGGTGATAAAACGATTAAATATATGAATAATCAACTGGTATCCTTTTAAGAGCTCGGGTTTAGCAAAACCCAAAACTTTTGAGGACAATGGAGAAACTTACCAGAATGACTAACTAACATAGAAGTGACAGTGCCAGCAATAAGTACATATACAAGTCATTCAGTAAATTTCAACTATTTTCTTCATAGTAATAATAACTAGAGAATGTAGTAGTCTAAATATGTCAAAAAATGCTCTTTCTGAGGGAAAATATACCCCTTGGGGTTAGCCCAATAATTCTGAAATAAGGCATCCAACACAAACCAGGGTCAGGTATAAAAGACTACAATAAAGTTGTCGATTGAAAAGTTTCAGCTCCAATGGAAACAATAACTACAAGGCATGGTTTAAGAGAATTTACTAATGTAAAAGGAAAATGGTGAGGAAGGTTTTCAAGACTCAAGATGCAATGCGTGCAAATTAGTGCTCCTACGGTTTCCATTGAATTTATCACAACTTATGAAAGACAATTTCAAAAGAACACTTCAACACATTGCAAACCTATGTATTGAGTCAACGACACTACGGAGGTCCCGTAGAACCCCAAGCCTAAGTAGACTATTAGCATACTAGCATGCAGCCACCAAAGGCACCTTTTTATGTTATGAATAGATACATAAAAGGACTGATCATACTAAAAATCATAGTAAATGTGTAACAAAACACATTATTCCCCAACTGAATTAAATGAACAGAAGATGGTCGAAAAGATGCTACGTGATATTTTCAAATTTCAAAGCAACGATAACCATGCCGTATCGCAATCTTGAATATAATCCTAGTTCCTAAGTTGGAAGTTGCACAACCAAGTACTATTATTAGTTTATTACACATCAAAATATTCAAAATGGAGAACTACATAGGCGCTACAAGAAGACTTTGGGCTTTTCCATGGCAGTAATCTGAATCTGGTTCTTGAACCATGTGTAAGACAAATCTCAACATCCCTAAATCCCCTGCCATTGTCAATCCGTATAATTATTTAAAAGGAAATCAAGATCTAATAGCTAGCAAAACTAACAACAGCTCCCAAAGCGGACTCACCTTTCTATAAAATCAAAGCACAAACTCAAAAAATATTGTATCAAAATATCAACCCAAGAAAACGAAAAGACGGGTCCCATACTCCCTGCCCCAACTAAATCAATTCCGTATACCCAAATTTCACAGAATCCGCCGGGACCCGGTCGAGCTGCCGCGCTCACCTTCGACGGCGGAGTGGAAGATGCCGAGCCCGCACCAGTGGACGTAGTTGTTTAGCGGCGTGAGGTCGTACACGTTGAGAACCACCGGGTACTCCCCCGTCGCCGCTGCGCCGCCGGAGATCGCGCCGCCCATCGCCTTCCCCCTTCCTCCCCTCTCCGAGGAGATCCCGAGCAGGGTCGCCGGGGACGCGCGCCAGTCGACGGAGAGGCCGTAGGTGCTCCTAGGGTTAGGGTTTTGATCTGGAGCGAGGGAGGCGATGCGGGACTGCGACGGAGCTTGGGGAGGGGGAGGGACGGAAAGGGAAGACGACGAGTCGACGACGAGCGTGCGAGTCGGAGTCGGGTCCGGAAACAATTTCCTTGCGTCCCGGTGGTGGAGTCACAGTCAGGTGGGTCTGCGATGGCATGGGTCCGCGTGTCATAGTGCTAAAGTGGAAGGTGGCCTGTCAGTTGTTGGGGCAAGACAGGATCCTCCACGGGAGGGGTGGGACGGAGTGAAGATCCAACTGTCACGTGGGGCCGCATTGAGGAATCTGAGAAGATATTTCGGACGGCCGTCACTACGGGTTTTCCCCTTTTTTTTAACCTCTTCATTCATGATGTGGCACGTCCAGAATGAAAATCTCATTTTCTGTCATAATTATTTGTTATAGAAATATGAACCCACCACATTTATGATTATACGTGTTTTTGTCACAATTATCATCATGAAAATGTCACATCCATGACAGAAAAAAGGTTTTTTCGTTCGAACCAGAATGTCACAGATCTTTTTTTGGAGTCATCATATTGTTTATGTTCCGAGTTGTAAGTAAAATAAAGTGTGATGATCATTGATAGGTCCCCAACGTATCTATATTTTTTTATTGTTTCATGCTATTATAGTACCAATTTTGGATTTTTATTATGCAATTATGTATTATTTTTTGGACTAACCTATTAACCTACTGCTCAGTGGCAGTTGTTGTTTTTTTACTTCTTTTTGGCTTTCAGAAAATTACTAAACGAAGTCCAAATGCTACGAAAAATTTCGACGATTTTTTTATGGACCAAAAGTGACTCAAGAAACTTGAGGAGAAGACCTAAGAGTCACGAGGGACCGACAGGCCTGCCAGGCACGTCCCCCAGGCTTGTGGGCTCCTCGTGACACCTCTTGACCTAATTGCATGTCTATAAATTCCCAAATATTCCCAATACATCAGAGAGCAACCCAAAATACTTTTTTCGCCGCTGCAAGTCTTTGTTCTTCGGAGATCCCATCTGGAGACCTTTTATGATACTTTGCCGGAGGGGGAATCGATCATGGAGAGCCTCTACATCAACCTTGTTGTCCTTTCGATGATGTGTGAGTAGTTTACCACAGAACTACGGGTCCATCGCTAGTAGTTAGATGGTTTCTCCTCTCTCTTCAATCTTCAATACAATGTTCTCTTCGATGTTCTTGGAGATCTATTCGATGTAATCCTTTTTTTGCGGTGTGTTTGTTAGGATCCGATGAATTGTGGGTTTATGATCAGATTATTCATGAATATTATTTGAGTCTTCTCTGAACTCTTTGAAGACTTGTCAAAACGCATGACCTTGTGAAAACGCATGATTGTTATAATCTATATTTATATTTGAACTATTTGTTTGGTTTGGCCAACTAGATTGATTTATCTTGCAATGAGAAAGGTGCTTTGTGATGGGTTCGATCTCGCGTTGCTCAATCCTAGTGAAAAAGGGACATGCCACGTTTTGTATCGTTGTCATTAAGGATAAAAGGATTGGGTTATTCGTATTAATTAGGTTTACTTTGTCTACAACATGTCCTCTTGCTTAAGGCGTTACTCTGTTATTTATAACGTAATGCTCTAGATGCATGTTGGATAGCGGTCGATGTGTGGAGTAATAGTGGTAGATGCAGGCAGGAGTCGGTCTACTTGTCTCGAATATGATGCCTATATACATGATCATTGCCTTGAATATCGTCATACCTATGCGCTTTTGTATCAATTGCCCGACAGTAATTTGTTTACCCACTGTATGTTATGTTCAAGAGAGAAGACTCTAGTGAAAACTATGGCCCCGGGGTCTTTATCATATATTAAATCCAAAAACACCTTGCTGCAATTTATTTATATCTATCACTACGAGATTTGATCCTTGCAATTAACCGCCAAGGGATTGACAACCCCTTGTTTGCGTTGG
Source organism: Aegilops speltoides (assembly GCA_021437245.1). NCBI lineage: Eukaryota > Viridiplantae > Streptophyta > Magnoliopsida > Poales > Poaceae > Aegilops > Aegilops speltoides. Next base: position 430,433,517 of record CM038147.1, on the reverse strand, counting down.
GTGAAAGTGTTTGTTATTTTGTGTGTAGGTGTTATTCACGAGGTCTTGCGTGGTTCTCCTGCTGGATTGATAACCTTGGTTCTTAACTGAAGGAAATACTTATCTCTACTGTACTGCGTCATCCTCTCCTCTTTAAGGAAATCCCAATGCAGCTCACAAGTAGCAGGAAGAATTTCTGGCTCCGTTGTCGGGGAGACTCACCAAAACATATCAAGTACCATTGCATAAACTTTCATCTCCTTGCATTTACTTTCATTTGCCATCTGCCTCTCGTTTTCATCTCCCTCACTTCTGAAACATTTTCACAAGAACATAAAAAATGTGTTCGCCTTTTTGCTTGTTTGCTCGTCTGCTTGCTTTTATTGCCTTCATGTCAACACACCAAAAACAGAAAAGAAAAAGAAAAAGAAAAGACATATGGATCCTCATCCACGTGCTAATCTTTTCAAAAGATCCAATTATGATGAATCAATTGCTAGTAAGTTGAGTGCACTAGATTATCTTTAGGAAGTTTTGCTCGAAGATCGTGAATCTGGAAATTACGATGAAGTGTTAGAAGAAGAAATTTATAATGTGATTCATGATAGCTCCTTGAATAAAAGGCATGATTGCAATGATGTTATTATAAATTCTATTAATGTCAATTATGCTAATGATATGCAAAGATACAAGCTTGGGGGTGATAATTTTGTTATGTCTACTACTTATTGCAGTGATCATGATTGGGGTGATAATGCTTCTTATGATCTTGAAAAATTATTAAGCCTCATGATGAATATGATATTGATAATAATATTTGCAATAATACTGAAAGTGGGTTTGTAAGAGCATCAACTTTATATAAAAAGAATCCCACGTATTTGGAGAGTGCTCAACCTTTTGAAATTTTTGATAATATTGGGTTTGGAGAGGCCATGACTTTAGTTGATGTTAATCCCACTATCTTGGATGATAATAAGACCTTTATGCATGTGGATCATAAAGAGAAAAATTTATATGATAGCTAGATTGTTAAATTTGATTATGATCCTATATGTAATTATTATGAGAGAGGAAAATATGGTTGTAGAAATTTTCATGTTACTAAATTATCTCTCTTCAAGATGAGAGTGTTATTGTTTCTTTCTTCTTCCTTGCATTTGCTAGGTTTTGCTTGCCTTGATAATTTGTTTCCTTATAAGATGCCTATGCATAGGAAGTATGTTAGACTTAAATGTGTTTGTCACATGTATTATCACGCTCTCTTTGTGCTTCAATTCTTATCTTTCGTGTGAGCATCATTGAAATCTCAAAGCCTATCTTAATGCCTATAAAGGAAGAGCTTCTTGGGAGACAACCCAATAGTTACCATTTATATTTTTATGTTTTTTGGTGTGCACACAATTATGCTATTGTTATGGTTGTGTTTTTGTGTTTAAATTAGTGTTTGTTCCAAGTAAAGCCTTTGGGATGATTTGGTTGATAGTTGATTTGATTCTGCGAGAAAACGGAAACTTTTGCGCCCAGTAGCAAAATTGTTTAGGTTCACTAGAACGTGATAAATTTCTGATTTTTTTGCACATGATTGATATACAAATTGCCCATGTTTCCTAATTTTTCAGAATTTTTGTAATTATAGAGGTATTGCGCTTAGCTAGATCATTCTAGGCTGTTTTGTTTTTGACAAATTCTATTTTTGTTGCATTTTTTGCTTGTTTTAAGGATTGTATTGGGGGGAGGGGGTATAAGTCATGGTGAAGTTAGAATATAGTAGGTATTGTGCATAATAAAATATGAATGGGTTTACAACAGTACCTAAAGTTTATGATTTGCTTGTTATACTAACGGATCTCATGAGTTTTCTGTTGAGTTTTGTGTGCTGAAATTTTCAAGCTTTGGGTGAGATCACGATGGATGAAGGAATAAGAAGTGGCAAGACCCTAAGCTTGGGGGTGCCCAAGGCACCCAAGGTAATATTCAAGGACACCCAAGACTCTAAGCATGGGGATGCCCCGGATGGCATCCCCTCTTTCTTCTACCAACCATGAGTAAATTACTTCGAGCTATATTTTTATTCATCACATGATATGAGTTTTGCTTGGAGCGTCATGTATTATACAAGTCTTTGCTTTGTTTTCTTTTTAGTTTGCCACAATCATATTTGTTGGACTCACCTTTTTGAGAGGGACACACATTATTCGTGATTTGTTAGAATACTCTATGTGTTGCACTTATATCTTTTGAGCTAGGCAGTTGCTCTAGTACTTCACTTATATCTTTTAGAGCACGATAGTGGTTATATTTTAAATAAAATAGTTGCACTCTCATGCTTCACTTATATAATTTTTAGAGTTTGATAAATAGAAATGGCAATTTGCATCGTAATATGATATGTATTCAACAGGGATATGATACATCTCCAACGTATCTATAATTTTTTATTGTTCCATGTTATTATAGTATCAATCTTGGATGCTTCTTATGCAAGTATATATAATTTTTTGGGACTAACCTATTAACTTAGTGCCAAGTGTCAATTGTTTTGCCTGTTTTTGGTTTTCCAGGAAATCAGTACCAAACGAAGTCCAAACGCCTTTGGGGGAAGGTCCGAAGGCGAAGCAGTAGGCCACAAGGCACATGGGCGCGTCCAAGGGGGTGGTCGCGCCCATGTGGCTAGTGGGCCCCTCGTTCCTCTGTTTGACCAAATTCCAACTATATAAATTATATAAAATCGGGAAACCAACAGAAAGGCACCCTAAATACTTTTTCCGCCGCGGCGAGCGTCTGTGCTTGCGAGATCCCATCTGGAGGCCTTTTCCGGCACTCTGTCGGAGGAGGAATCGATCACGGAGGTGTTGGGAAACGTTGCATGGAAAACAAAAAATAAAATATACGCACATGCAATGATCTATCCATGGAGATGCATAGCAGCGAGAGGGAGAGAGTGTGTCTACGTACCCTCGTAGACCATAAGCGGAAGCATTTAGTAACGCGGTTGATGTAGTCGAACTTCTTTGCGCTCCAACCGATCAAGTACCAAACGTACGACACCTCCGAGTTCTGCACACGTTCAGCTCGGTGACGTCCTCGCCTTCTTGATCCAGCAAGATGGGCGAAGTAGTAGATGAGTTCTGGCAGCACGACGATGTGGTGATGGTGATGGTGAAGTTATCTCCACAGGGCTTCGCCTAAGCACTACAAAAATATGACCGGGGGTGTAAATGGTGGAGGGGGCGCCGCACACGGATAGGCAATTTTCTCTTGTGTGCTAGACACCCCCTCCCACATATATATAGGTGGGAGAGAGGGTGGAGCAGCCAAGGAGGCGCCCAAGTAGGAGAAATCCTACTTGGAGTCCCCCCGAAGCCGCGCCCCCTCCCTGCCTTATATAGGTGCATGGGAAAGGAAGGGGAGGGTGCCCCCCCTTTCCTTTCTCCCATGAGAGGGGAAGGCGGGAGGGGCTAGCCCTCCCCTTTTTCCTTCCCTTAGGGCCTGCTGTCCAAAGAAGGGGCGCACCAAGGGCTGGTATGTTCCCCTTTGTCCCATTAGGCCCATATTTTTGCCGGGGGTGCCCGAAACTCCTTTTCGGTGACCCGATAAGTACCCGGTACCCTCCGAAACACTTCCGGTGTCCGAATACCATCGTCCTATATATCAATCTTTGCCCCCCGACCATTTTGAGATGCCTCGTCATGTCTGTGATCTCATCCGAGTCTCCAAACAACAATCGGTCACCAAATAACATAACTCATATAATACTATATCATCAACGAACATTAAGCGTGCGGACCCTATAGGTTCGAGAACTATGTAGACATGACCGAGACACCTCTCCGGTCAATAACCAATAGAGGAACTTAGATGCCCATATTAGCTCCTACATATTCTACGAAGATCTTTAACGGTCGAACCATTATGACAACATACGTAATTCCCTTTGTCCATCGGTATGTTACTTGCCCGAGATTCGATTATCGGTATCTCTATACCTAGTTCAATCCCGTTATCGACAAGTCTCTTTACTTGTTCCGTAATACATCACCTCGTGACCAACTCCTTAGTCATTTGCTTGCAAGCTTATGGTGTGTATTGCCGAGAGGGCCCAGAGATACCTCTCCGATACTTGGAGTGACAAATCCTAATCTTGATCTATGCCAACTCAACAAACACCTTCGGAGATACATGTAGAGCATCTTTATGATCACCCAGTTATGTTGTGACGTTTGATAGCACACAAGGTATTCCTCCGGTATCCGGGAGTTGCATAATCTCATAGTCGAAGGAATATGTATTTGACATGAAGAAAGCAATAGCAATAAAACTGAACGATCATTATGCTAAGCTAACGGATGGGTCTTGTCCATCACATCATTCTCCTAATTATGTGATCCCATTATCAAATGACAACTCATGTCCATGGTTAGGAAACCTTAACCATCTTTGATCAACGAGCTAGTCTAGTAGAGGCTTACTAGGGACACGGTATTTGTTTATGTATTCACAAATGTATTTAAGTTTCCGATCAATACAATTCTAGCATGAATAATAAACCTTTATCATGAAAAAGTAAATATAAAATAACAACTTTATTATTGCCTCTAGGGCATATTTCCTTCAGTCTCCCACTTGCACTAGAGTCAATAATCTAGTTCACATCGACATGTAATTAACATCCACGGTTCACATCGCCATGTGACTAACACCCAAAGAGTTTACTAGATTCAACAATCTAGTTCACATCGCCATGTGATTAATAACCAAAGAGTACTAAGGTTTGATCATGTTTTGCTTGTGAGAGAGGCTTAGTCCACAGATTTGTCATATACAGATTCGTATGTATTTTGCAAATTTCTATGTCTACAATGCTCTGCATGGAGCTACTCTAGCTAATTGCTCCCACTCACTGGTACGCGTCGGTGCTATACAAAAGGTTTTTAACCCCTTTTCGCGACGGCGCTCGGAACCGTCACCTAGTGAGTGTGGGCGATAGGGGGTCCTTCCCACACGACCCAGGAACCGTCGGGGATAGGGAGCCTTGATGCATACAGTTGCCCCTCTATAACCGTTTTTGATGTCTCACATATCCGAAATGATTCATCCTTGCTACTCGTTTGTGCTGGCATTGCCATCACAGTCGGAGTTTTGTGGTTTTTTACCTAAACACAGGCAGATTCCAGGCCCAGGCAGATTCCAGGCATGGGAGTTTTCTAGGCACGACTCTACGTTTACGATGCCTGGCACATCACAAACAGTTCATGATTATAAACCGTGTATGATAGGTAGACATTCACACACATTTAGTTTTCCCGCATCATATGTGATAGTGTCTGACATCACACACGCTTTGCAAACAACAACTATGTGCATTGTTACACATGTTTCCACTCTGTGAACCATGTCGGATTATAATGTATATCGCACACGCTGTGCTTTATTAACCGTGTGTGCCATAATGACCTGCACACCGTAATTTTGCCCTAATTTAATTGCTGCTATTTAAAATTGTACCTAATTTAAACTTGAAAGTAGGCTATAGGTTTATTCATATCCATCAGGTTCAAACAACCAATGCATTATTCAATTCACAGGTACATATGTTTAAGAATTACATAAGCACCAAATAAAGAATGATGAACCAGGGTTCTATACTTGTACTATTACAAATGGTAAAGAAAGAGGCGACAGACATTCTGGTTGCTGAACAAGGTGAAGCGGAATGGCCCTATTGTGCTCTCCTGGATGCAGAAGGCACGCATGACTCTAGTCCAACCCCTTGTGATGGCCAGCCGCCAATCATATAGTTTGAGAGGTAATGTTGAGTAAACTGCTTCAGGATCCACTTCAAAGGAAAAAAGATCCAGACATTGTCATCTAACACAACTCATTATGGGCAATAAAAAGAAGGCTACAGGGTTCTTACTTACCATCCTGCAGTTCACTATTGTCTTGCATAAAGTGTAAACATATAGTTCGATTGACATCTTTTGACCCTTTTAATAACAATCTTTATCAGTTTCCTCACTTGATGCTGGTTCATGAATATCTCATTGCCACATGCACAGAAAGGGTCGAAGTGTGGATTTTTGGCAATGACATGTGTACCTAAAAGCATGAAGTTAATATTAGAAGCTAAACAACAATTGCAAAATGATGTAGTACAACACTCCCTCCATCCCATTATATAAGATTTTATACACGTATATCTAGACATCATCAAAACATTAAGGTAACACGAACATTAAGGTAACACTCTTCCTTGTTGCTATGTAGCCTGGGATTGCATATTTAGTCATTCATTACAATGTATGTTGCTATGTAGCCTCAGATATATTTAATATGGCCTAGTTAACCTACTGATTCAGTTAAATGCCCGATTAGACGATTAATCCCTTATCAGCCCCCAGGCTGTATGGTACCAGCTACCGAGATCCTGAACAGTGAGTACATATAAGCAATGCGATGAAACTAACCTCGATGGAAAAAACAGTACTGTTCCCAATATTGTCCTGTATGAGTACATATAAAGGCATGTTAAGCACAACAGGCTAAACATCAACCAAATATATCCATGGTAGACAACATAATCTACAAATGATAGCTTCAATGTGCAGGCTTAAGCACGCTAGTTAAGCAAAACAAGAAGTGGAAAGGGTGTGTTGCATCAGGCATTTAGATATATTAAAACCGCGCACCCTCCCAGCCCTCTCAGGCCATTAGCACTTCTAGCCGTTAGATCGCCACTTTTAGTCATTTTCGGCCGTCGGATCGCTGTTAGTGGCACCTAAATCTCGTACGCACGCGCTCATAGCCATTGGATCATCACTTTTAGGCGTTTTCAGCCGTCAGATTAGCGTTCAATCCCACCTCCGTTTGAACCGCTCGCTAGGAACGAGCGACAACGGTGTCGGACCGCTACTCTAATGACAATTTTGGACGTCTGGTGTAAATTGGGCCATTGGGCTTTTTGTTGTACAACTCTCCTGTGTTAAAGTGCGTAGCTCCTCCTTTTTTCCCCTAAAACAAAGGTGTCGCTCCTCCGTCCTTTCGTGAGCAAACCCTAGCATGGAGGCTCCTGGCCTATCCTCTCTCCACGGCAGGCTGCAGCGTCACAACCTCCCATCGACCATCCAGCGTCTCCTTGGTTAGATCTGGAAGATGAGGGTCGGTACTGAGTCGAGGGAAGACAGTGGGGCGACGGGAAATAGTTGAAGAAGGCAGCGCCGTGCTCGATCAACGATGCGAGGAACATCTCTTTGTGTCACAGGGATGGGGTGGAAGCCGCTGGCCGTTGCACTCGATCTTCCAGTTCCGCACGACTCAAAGGTTTGGTACTCTTGCTTGATTCATCCCCACGATATGTTTGTCCAATCTAATTGGTTTGGATCCTTTCTTCTTTGTTTTTCTTCAGCACCACCTCAACCCTCCTTTTAACCCTAGGCGCCCTTCAAAGAAATGGAAGCGACACGGTGAGATTATATGTTTGGGTCACTGGTAAACCACACTTTTCAAGTATTATACATAATTACCTCTTATATCGTTCTGCTGCTATCAGTTAACACATATTCTGGAAGGGCCACCATTTTTATATGCTACTCTACCAAGTGTAGTAAATGCATGTATCATCCCAAACTATGATATGGGAATGTTGTCTAATGCCTTACCAGTAATTCATATTGCCGTACAACCCTTTCTATTAAAAATGTGAATGACAATATGCAAGCTAACTCTAAATTTCATTTATGATGGCGAGGAGCAACATATGTTATTGCGGAGGATTTTACCTTATGATACATTAAAGCAAATGATCCTGATTTTTTTTTCTTCCTTCACGTGTTATTTATATACTTTTGTTCTTGCAGTTTCCCATCTAAGTAATAGCTCACACGTCGTGAATTTTCGAAATGAGCGTATTTCCATGGATTCGCACAGAAGCATGGTAAATAGTACGACTAAATAAAACAATGTAATCTTAGGTAATGTACAAGCGAAATTGATTAATTTGCATCTGCCGTGGTTGTTCAAAAACATGTTTGCTTATCGTTTCCCGCGACTTCTTAGGGTTCACAACGATTCTACTAACAAAGTGTGACAAGCTTTTGAGATCCCGGTAAAAAAGAGCTTATGAAGTTATGAGTCACATGAGCACTCTCTGTATTTGGATTTGTTTATCATGCTATATACTCATGCAAGGGAGAGCTTGTGCGATGTAGTAAAGGATGTGAAGGTGGACTTTGAACTCTAAAACTCGATCAAACAATTAATTTTTTGATATTTCTTATTACGTGATGGAAGCTATGCTTAGCTAAGCTTTCTTGACGAGCCAAGGAATGCATTATACACTTCTATCATTTGAGGCTTCATGGTTGCATTGATTATGTTATTTGAAACTCTATATGTTTATATAGATCCGTCTTTTGGGTTTGATCAGTTTCTTCGCTTCTCTATGGTCGTATTGTTCACTTACAACCCGACATATCATGGTTGTTGCTTTGTGGAGAAGATAATGCTATTAGTTTGACTAGCAAGGATCTGTACAGGTATCCAAGGACCTTACATAACATTTTGCCCTATGTCCATAAGTTCAAGTTGATATTGGAAGGAGCAGTACATAATCGGTGCACGATCGACCAAAAGGTGTAACTTTTCCGCCATCAATTTGTCCAGTTTTCCTTGTCCTACACTTGTTGGATTCACCTCAAAAGTTTCTTCATGTTTGCAGGAAAGTAATAACACTTTGCAACAAGGCTTGCTGAAATAGGAATAAGAGTAGGCAGAGCAGCTGCAAGCCAAAACATCAAGATCTTACATTTACATGAGTGAAGGTGCCATATAATCCTATTCATGATTACTTTATTTATCGCTCACTTACAAAAACCATGTAAGTTTCTCTTGAAAAAATAAATCAAAACCACATATTTAATGTGGTGATCATTGTATTTCAGGGCCAAATATAGTTTGAGATAAGTAACGTCATGAGAGTGGATCTATATTTTATTTCCCAGCTTGAAAAAATCAGTGTTCCATGGCCAAACTATATTTCTAAATTTTGATATTAGGTACGTATGGTAGGTGATGTTCTCTTATGGATATTAAAATATATGCTATCTGATTAGCGATGCTATTGTATGCTACATCAACGTACACCATAGTATTATTGCTTACATTATGTTGTTGCTTTATTTTGATCGACTGTATTTTTTTTGCATGTGATACTACTTGACAACCTACAACCACTTGATTGAGCGCTTTGGAGGTGATTTTTACCTCAATCAAACATTCCCTATTGTAGATAATATGAAATTCAACCAGAGGAGCTTCTGAATGAGTAAGCCTATATTCAGTCATCTATGTTGACACAACAAATATGCATTCAAAGAAAAGCAAGGAATGGTCGGTGACTGCAATTTTCATCTCTAATGTATGACTAATTCAGACATTTTTTGACGAATGATTCTTTTGACAATCTAGATTTTAGTGTTATATGGACTTCGATTAGTCCATGTTTTAATGCGTTGCATGTGTATGCCCAAATGGAAATGTTTTCAAAATGTAAGAACACAAATGAGCGAAGTGTTAGATAATCATTTCTTACTCTCCTGTGACCTATGTTTCTGTTTTCTCATGAACTATAGACGTGATGAGAAGTAAGAATAACACTACTTTTCGATTCTGCCTTAAGGTTTTAAATGTATTTCTGGAAATTCCATCATTATAGTGCCAAAAGTTACTAAAAATTCCTATCACAATAAACGGGCGCAGCAACGCGCGCCATCATGATCTAGTAACATTTATAAACAAGCAAATAGTCATTCAAACTAGTATTGTGCATGTCTAAATACACTAGTTATTGTAAAAAACAAAAGGCATGTTAACTACAATATCCTTAACAGCAACCAAATATCGTAATTCATAGTGGTATTGTTGAAACTGTTATTGATGAAATTGAATTGCACGGCAAATAGTTGCACATATAGAGCATCACATTGTGAAAAACTAAAATAAACAAGGCATAAGGCCATCTCTAGCCGATCCTTTAAAAGTTAAAGGACAAAAACAATTAGTGGATATATATATACTCCAACAATTTTTGGCCGTTTCTAGTCGATCACCTAAACTTAATGTTGTAAACTTCAATTTGATCAAGTTCAAAGCAGGTTCGACCGAAAGTAGCATGCATTCAAACATAAACATAGATAGTTTTGCATAACCGAACATAAAACATAAATTTAAACTAAGCTAAACTACTTTCGGTCAAAGTAGAGGTCGAGCCAATCCTTCCTCGTTAGGTACGGTGTGCCACGAGCCGGGTCCGGGCCGGTGGCGTCATCGGGGTCATTGGGGAAGGCACTCCTCCACTTGTCGACGTCGATCTCCTCGTCCTCACTGCCCACCTGGACGCCCTCCGCGCCGCCATCCTCGCCACCTTTGCCCTTGTCATCGGAGGAGAGCGCGATAATCTCGCCGCCCTCCGCGCCGTCGTCCTTGCCGCCTTCGACCTCGTCATCGAAGGAGAGCGAGATAATCTTGCCGCCATCTGCGCCGCCGTCCTCGCCGCCTTCGACCTCGTCATCGGAGGAGAGCGCGATAACCTCGCCGCCCTCCGCGCCAGCAAAAATCGCCTGCTCCGCCTCCACAAGCTCCGGGTGCTACCGGCGGAGCTCTTGCATGTAGGCCTCGTCGACGGTCGTAGCCTCGAGGCGCTCCCACGCCTCACGGTCCTCCCGCGCCATAGCCGAACTCACCACCCTGGCTCCGGCAGAACGAGGTGGACCAGACGTGCGCTGAAGGGGAAATTGAGCCTAGCCGCCACGCCGTGGTAGAGGACCTGCTAGCATTCGTACTCCGTGGCCGTGAGCTCGGCCGTGTGGAAGCTACCGAGCCACCGGCGGGTGTGGGTCTCCCGATCTGTAATCTCGGCGACCCACGTCCCCCACCGCTGCTGCCGGATCCCAAGGTAGGACCTTGTCGGCTGTCGGGTTCGAGGGAGGACGGGGAAGTCCTCAAACCGACGTAGGGGCACGGCGGCTGGCGGATTGGGGGACCGGCGACGACGGATCGATGAAGAGCCCGCGGAGGACGACGGGGACACCTCGGCGGCCACCTCGTCGGCGTCAGGCAAAGAGGCTGCGATAAACCTCTCTTGGGCCATTGGCTCCTCGAGCTCCTCGGCACACAGGCAGAGGTTGAGGATGGAGGCGGCGGTGATGGCGATGGCGGTGACCTACCAATGGTTACGGGGGTGGTGTGTGTCAGTGAGCGCAGGTTTTGTGGAGTGTGTGGTGTGTGTATGTGGGAGGGGGGGTTAAGGTGGTGTTTGAGGAAATACCGCGGCAACTGAAAATTTTACTAGGCGGGAGTAACAAGGCGGGGTTACTAAAAATTTGGATAAGGGCGAGCAGATATTTTTGATATTGCAAGGGATGCAGAGGCGGGAGTATTTGGGGAGCAACTAGTGTGCTTGACACGCCGGTTGTGGACTATAGCCGACGCACCTTCTCGCGTAAGCCAGGCGTACTATACACTGACGATGCTCCAGGATATTTTGTACTGCATCTCACACGGTTGGTGACAATAAACTGTGTGGGGTCTACTTGATTTTTCATTTTGATTTGAATTACATAATGGGGTCATAGCGGCAATGGACAATGTTTGAATTGCTAGACCTTTTATCTGCAGTGAACATGCAACTATATGTGTGTCGTAAAAAAATTGGAATTATTCAGGGTTCATTTGGAAATTTTATACATTAAATTGGTTTTCTAGCAATTTAAGGTGCACAATTCAAAATCAAAGCACATGCTCCAGTCCCTAAAAACGGGTTGCAAAATCAAATGTTTGTCCTTGGTTGCAAGCTTAGGTCACATACAAGAAATGAGAATGAATGTCAAACACCTTGACATTGTCGCTCAGCCGCTAACATTGAGATACATGGTTTTAAAATTATAGTAAATCTAAAACTTAGCTGAAATTCATGAAACTTGACATGATATCATGAAACGACATTGACATGCCGTGGTAAAAATATTTTCCCATTTGGGCCAGGTTTGGGTATAAGCTTCTCGCAAAACGGAGCTTCTCTCACAACAAGCCAGATGGTTTCGGTAGGGAACGTGCCACCTTGGCGAACAAATGATATATGTTGCCTCTTCTTACTTTCTAAAATTTTCTCGTGAAAACATAGAACAACACGAGTGTTGTGTCATTTTTTGGGAGTTTTCGGGGTTCGCTTGGACATTTTTATACATTAACTGAGTTTTCTATGCATTCATGTGCATAATTTAAATTTGAACTACATGCACATGCTCCAGTGCATATAAAGTGGTTCAGAATTGGAATGTGTGTCCTTGGTTACATGCTTAAGTCCCATGCAAGAAATGAGAATGAATGTCAAACACATTGCCACCGTCGCTCGGCCGCTAACATTGAGATACTTGGTTTTTAAATTCTAGTAAATTGAAAATGCGTCTGAAATTTATGAACCTTGACACACTAGCATGGAACGACATCAACATGCAGTGGTAAAAATATTGTCCCATTTGGGGCAGGTTGGGGTATATAAGATTCTCAAAAAACAGAGCTTCTGACAACAAGCCTCATGGTTACGGTAGGGAACGTTTCACCTTTCTGGACGAAACGACATCCGTTGCCTCTTCTTGATTTCAATTCTTTTTCTAGTGACAACATAGAACAACATGAGTGTTGTGTTAAATTTTGTGATTTTTCAGGGTTCGTTTGGACATTTGTATGCATTAAGTGGGTTTTCTAGGCATTGTATGTGCATAATTCAAATTTGAACTACAAGCACATGCTCCAATGCACCAAAGTTGGTTGAAAAATCACATGTGTGTCCTTGGGTGCATGCTTAGGTCCCCATGCAGGAGACGGGAATGAATTTCAAACACTAGGGCACTGTTGATTGCCAGCAAAATGTTGAGATGCCCGGTTTTTAAATTCTAGTAAATCCGAAACTCATCTGAAATTCATGAAACTTGGCATGCTATCATGGAGCGGCATCAACATGCCATGGTAAAAAAATTGTCCCATTTAGGGCAGGTTCAGGTATAAGCTTCTCACAAACCAGAGCTTCTCATAACAAGCATGATGGTTTTCGATAGGGAACGTCCCACCTTTGGGGACAAAACGATATCCATTGCATCTTATTGCTTTCAAAAAATTTCTAGTGTCAACATAGAACAACAGGAGTGTTGTGTCAATTTTTGTGATTTTTCGGGTTTGTTTGGACATTTTTATGCGTTAACTGGGTTTTTAGGCATTTTATGTGCATAATTCAAATTTGAACTACAAGCACATGCTCCAATGCACTAAAGTTGGTTGAAAAATCTAATCTGTGTCCTTGGGTGAATTTCTAGGTCCCATGCAAGAGATGGGAATGAAATTCAAACACCAGGGCATTGTTGATTGCCGGCAAAATGTTGAGATGCCTGGTTTTTAAATTCTAGTAAATCCAAAACTCGTCTGAAATTCATGAAACTTGGCATGCTATCATGGAGTGGCATCAAGATGTCGTGGTAAAAAATTTGACCCATTTGGGGCAGGTTCGGGTATATGCTTCTCACAAACCAGAGCTTCTCACAACAAGCATGATGGTTTCGGTAGGGAACGTCCCACCTTTGGGGATGAAATGATATCCATTGCCTCTTATTGCTTTCAAACATTTTCTCATGTCAACATAGAACAACAGGAGTGTTGTGTCAATTTTTGGGATTTTTTGGCATTCGTTTGGACATTTTTATGCATTAACTTAGTTTTCAATGCATTTATGTGCATAATTCAAATTTGAACCACATGCACATGCTCCAGTGCATATAAATTGGTTGAAAAATCAAATATGTGTCCTTGGGTACATGCTTAGGTCCCACGCAAGAAATGGGAATGAATTTCAAACACCAGGGTACTGTTGATTGCCGGCAAAACATTTAGATGCCTGGTTTTTAAATTCTAGTAAATCCAAAACTCGTCTGAAATTCATGAAACTTGGCATGCTATCATGGAATGGCACCTGACATGTTGTGGCATTTTTCGTGTCCATTTTGAGAGAAGGCGCACTCGAATAATGACAACCAACAAAGGCATTTTGAAAAAATAGCTACCACTTTAATATCTCAAACATTTGTATAATTCAAACCGTGTGCGTTCTGTTAATCATTCACGTGACGCCACGTGTCTTGGTTTTAATGGCTGTAGGAGGTGTCGTGCGGACAGCTACTTGACCTTGACTGAATGGGAGGCGTGTGAGCGCAGTCCGGTGCGTAGGCTGACCGAGAGGTGTGCAAGCTGTCCTCCAATGCGCAGGCTCACCGAGAAGCATGCGAGCTGTACGCTGTGCAGGCTCACTGGGAAGCAAGCCCTTTGACTTCCATGGGACACTGCCGTCGACTGCTACCTCTTAGCGGCGCCAGTTGCCGTCCTCCCGCACCCCGCCTGTCGATCGCGCGACGACATGATGTTTGATTTACAAGTGAAGACCATTTTGTGCTGCCTTGAAGACTTCAACAACGGCGTACCGAAGGACGACAACGACGGTGCGGCACGCCGCCTCCGCCGCTGCCGGAAATAGTTTTTTGGGGGTTTAATACTGTATCTCGAATTCTCAATCATATGAATATAAATTCGCAGTGTGACTGGATGAAAGATATGGTTTGAACGAACTTGCGTTTTTCTCTCTTAATGTACAGACTTTTCAAACGATTTTCTTTTGAAAAAACGTTAATGGTTTTTAAATATAAAGCACTCATGGCAAATGTTTTAGTTAGAACACCCGTATGCAAACTGACAGCTTCCCCAGGAAGCCAAGGGAAAATGTGCCGAGCAGGATTTCTGCATCCCTTCAACGCAACGGTTGTTTTGCATGACCCATGTGCAACCACGTACAAACAATTGGGTAAGATTTGCGTATCTGTCATTTTGGGTATGTTGCCATTTGTCAAACTGGAAAGATTGACATTTATTTATCTAGTAACATTGCCATTTGTCGACCTTGTAACACAGCGATTTGTCCAAATATGCAGCTAAAAATCACTAGCACTATCTAATTTTTGCAACTAAAATCACTAGCACTATTCATATGGACACCACTAGCAGGCGTGTGTTGATGGACGCATATGCAAATGTACCATTGATTACATACAACAAGTCATCAACCCACAATGACAACGAGGATACACGTTGGATTATAGATCATTTCCAACAAAACATTCTAGTAAAGTTTTTCTCACACAACAAATAACAAAGCGATGAAGTGAACTTCAGCTCAACCACTTGTCGGCGTTGGAAACGCTTGCTTTGAACCAGAAGTGATTCTCTGGGAAGGGCCAGCTACTGTCAATCTCGAGACCAATGCAAGACTGATCATCCAGGCTGAAGCGGCCTATGTTAGGACCCATATTGGGACGGTAGGGAAGCATAGCAATGTCCTAGGTATAGATATAGTTGCTTCTCATAAATGGTAGTAACGTTGTGTCAACAACAGCTGGATCGCCTTCCACCATCATTGGATAGTTTTGTCCAAGGAAGAGCGAGTTTCCTCTAAGACTTTCAATACTGAACCAGGGAGAAGGTGTTGGCGCTAGTACACTAGTATCCATCCCGAAAACCCTGCAACGGATGTTGGAATAGGTCCGGAGAGTGCGACCATGCGAGACAACACCTGCTTCCTTAGTAACATCAGCAGTGCCCTGTATACAGACAAGAAGAGGTGATCCATCGGAATAAGTTGCCAGCACAATCGAGTATATGGGTCTGCGCCGTCCTCATGCTCGTGATCATCAAGATCGCTATCTCCCCATGGTTATAAAAATTTTCAAGTATAGGTGGTGGAATGTTCACAGGACCTTGGAAACACAAGAAGTTTAATTAGTAAAGGGAAACTAGCTAACCCGCATGCATGTGGATGAAACAATTATAATTACGGTGAAAGACAAACGTACTAAAAGCATCAGGATTCCATGCAAAAACAGTGCCACGAGTGGTGGCAGCAAACAAAAGACCCTCGTATTGAATTGCATCACCATACTCATCCGTGTACAGAAACTGATTTTTGAGCAATATCCATCGAGGCATGGAAGTAAGGACGGCAACAAGCTTGTCGAAGATAGCAACAACTTCATAGTTCGTGTAATCCCAAGAGCGGTTGGGAACTCGACAAATTGCTATATTCCGTAGACGACAGTCACCATGATCGTATTTGAACTCACATAGAATACCGGTGTACTCAACCTCTAGGCAGTCGTCTAAGATATTTGGAAGTGGAACCCGGTGATGAGTGTACACATTCACAAGTTCCCACTCGCAGTTGTACCCAATATAAACAACTCAATCTCCATTTGCGCCTGCCCAAACCTTGCCCTCAAGCGATGGCATCTTAATTAACATCATACGTATCATTAGCAAGCGGCATCAACTTGCACAAAGCGAGGCTTCCCTCGTTCTCGTGCCAGTCAGCAGGGTGACAACGAAGAAGATAGGGGAGATCAAACCGCTCCTGGACCCTTGGGTTCCTTGTAATGATGTTATTAGTTGAGTTGAGAATGGTCCTGAACGAACATGCCATGCTAGCCGAGGTGATGACGTTGCACCGATCAATGAGTTCCTCCACCATGTCATTTTTCAGATCAGGGCAAGAATAACGGGGTCGTTTCCGACCTGTTCCCTCCATGGAGAAGATGATCGAACAATGGCAGAAGGAAGGGTGAAGGAAAATGGAGGGAGGAAGAGCGTGCGACAGCAGTTCCAAATCGAGAGGGAAAGGTGAAGAGGTGGTGGACAGTTGCCATGGTACACGAAGAGGCGCCTGGGAAGCGAACGGTTGCCACAAAGGTCACACACTGACGACAAGGGCCGAGTGAACCGCATGCGTATATCGCACACACCTTGATCTGGCTGACCATTTTTTTGTGTTGCCTAATCACAAACAGTTCATCCGAGTGAACCGTATGCTGTATATCACACACATCTTCATCTGGCTGCCCGTTTCTTTTGTTACTCCTAATCACAAACAGTTCATCCGAGTGAACCGTATGCTATATATCGCACACACCTTCATCTGGCTACCCGTTTCTTTTGTTACTCCTCATCGCAAATAGTTAATTGAACTGAATTGTATGCCCTGCATCGCACACGCAACTAAAGTCTGAACCGTGTTTGATGCATCCGTCATCGCAAATGTTTTGGACATTTTTGACGGTTCTCTGACAACACCGTTTGCGATTATTACATCGCACACAGTTTCTCGAAGGGTCTCTGATTATAGTGTCGCGTTAGCAGCATCCTGGAGTAGTGACTATCAATATGTATCCAGATTGAGACTCTGAGTCATCCGAAGTGGTGTCAACGCTTGCATTGGTGTAACCCTTTACGACGAACACTTTATCACCTCCATAACCGAGAAATATTTCCTTATTCCTCTTAGGTAACTAAGGATAAATTTTGACCGTTGTCCAGATCTACTCCTGGATCACTATTGTGCCCCCTTGCCAAACTCATGGCAAGGTACACAATAGGTCTGGTACACAACATGGCATACTTTATAGAACCTATGGCTAAGGCATAGGGAATGACTTTCATTCTCTCTCTATCTTCTGTTGTGGTTGGGTTTTGAGTCTTACTCAACTTCATACCTTGCAATGCAGGCAAGAACCCTTTCTTTGACTGATCCATTTTGAACTTCTTTAAAACTTTATCAAGGTATGTGCTTTGTGAAAGTCCTATTAAGCGTCTCGATCTATCTCTATAGATCTTGATGCCCAATACATATGTAGCTTTACCAAGGTCTTCTATTGAATTTTTTTATTCAAGTATCCTTTTATGCTATCCAGAAATTCTATATCATTTCCAATCAACAATATGTCATCCACATATAATATCAGAAATGCTATAGAGCCCCCACTCACTTTCTTATAAATACAGGCTTCACCGTAAGTCTATATAAAACCATATGCTTTGATCACCTCATCAAAGTGTATATTCCAACTCCGAGATGCTTGAACTAGTCCATAGATGGATCGCTAGATCTTGCACACTTTGTTAGTACCATAGGATCGACAAAATTCTGGTTGCATCATATACAACTCTTCTTTGAGATATCCATTAAGGCATGCGGTTTTGACATCCATTTGCCCGATTTCATAATCATAAAATGTGGCAATTGCTAACATGATTCAGACAGACTTAAGCATTGCTACGGGTGAGAAAGTCTCATCATAGTCAACTCCTTGAACTTGTCGAAAACCTTTTGCGACAAGTTGAGCTTTGTAGACAGTAACATTACCATCAGCGTCAGTCTTCTTCTTGATGATCTGTTTATTCTCTATGGCTTGCCGATAATCGGGCAAGTCCACCAAAGTCCACACTTTGTTCTCATACATGGGTCCTATCTCAGATTTCATGGCCTCAAGCCATCTGTCGGAATCTAGGCTCATCATAGCTTCTTCATAGTTCGTAGGTTCGCCATGGTGTAATAACATGACTTCTAGGACAGGACTACCATAGCACTCTGGTGCGGAACGTGCTTTGGTCAACCTACGAAGTCCGGTAGTAACTTGATCCGAAGTTTCATGATCATCATCATTAGCTTCCTCTCTAGTTGGTGTAGGCATCACGGGAATGGATTTCTCTGATGTGCTACTCTCTAATTCGAGAGAAGGTACAATTACCTCAACAAGTTCTACTTTCCTCCCACTCACTTCTTTCGAGAGAAACTCCTTCTCTAGAAAGGACCCATTCTTAGCAACAAAGATCTTGTCTTTGGATCTATGGTAGAAGGTGTACCCAATAGTTTCTTTAGGGTATCTTATGAAGACACACTTCTCCAATTTAGGTTCGATCTTATCAGGCTGAAGCCTTTTGACATAAGCATCGCATCGCCAAACTTTAAGAAATGACAGCTTAGGTTTCTTGCCAAACCATAGTTCATACGGTGTCGTCTCAACGGATTTAGATGATGCCCTATTTAACGTGAATGCGATTGTCTCTAATGCATAACCCCAAAAGATAGTGGTAAATCGGTAAGAGATATCATAGGTCGTACCATATCTAATAAAGTACGATTATGACGTTTGGGCACACCATTATGCTGTGGTGTCCCAGGTGGCGTGAGTTGTGAAACAAGTCCACATTGTTTTAAATGAAGGCCAAACTCGTAACTCAAACATTCCCCTCCGCGATCAGATCGTAGAAACTTTATTTTATTGTTATGATGATTCTCCACTTCACTCTAAAATTCTTTGAACTTTTCAAATGTTTCGGACTTGTGTTTCATCAAGTAGATATACCCATATCTACTTAAATCATCTGCGAAGGTCAGAAAATAATGATACCCGCCGCGTGTTTCAACACTCATCGGATCACATACATCAGTATGTATTATTTCCAATAAGTCATTAGCTCGCTCCGTTGTTCCAGAGAACGGAGTTTTAGTCATCTTGCCCATGAGGCATGGTTCGCAAGTATCAAATGATTCATAATCAAGTGACTCCAAAAGTCCATCTGCATGGAGTTTCTTCATGCGCTTTACACCAATATGACCTAAACAATAGTGCCACAAGTATGTTGCACTATCATTATCAACTTCGCATATTTTGGCATCAATATTATGAACATGTGTATCACTATGATCGAGATTCAATAAACCATTCACATTGGGTGTATGAACATAGAAGGTTTTATTCATGTAAATTGAACAACAATTATTCTCTAACTTAAATGAATAATTGTATTGCAATAAACATGATCTAATCATATTCATGCTCAACGCAAACACCAAATAACATTTATTTAGGTTCAACACTAATCCCGAAGGTATAGGGAGTGTGCGATGGTGATCGTATCTGTCTTTGAATCACTTCCAACTCACATCGTCACATCATCCTTAACTAGTCTCTGTTTATTCTGCAACTCCTATTTCGAGTTACTAATCTTAGCAACCAAACCGGTATCAAATACCCAGGGGCTACTACGAACAATAGTAAGGTACACATCAATAACATGTATATCAAATATACCTCTGTTCACTTTGCCATCCTTCTTATTCGCTAAGTATTTGGGGTAGTTCTGATTCTAGTGACCATTCCCTTTGCAGTAGAAGCACTCAGTTTCAGGCTTAGGTCCAGCTTTGGGCTTCTTCACGGGAGTGGCAACTTGCTCGCCATTCTTCTTGAATTTCCCTTTCTTTCCGTTTTCCCTTTTTCTTGAAACTAGTGGTCATGTTAACCACCAATACTTGATGCTCTTTCTTGATTTCTACCTTCGTCTATTTCAGCATCGCGAAGATCTCGCGAATCGTTTTCGTCATCCCTTGCATATTATAGTTCATCACGAAGTTCTAATATCTTGGTGATAGTGACTAGAGAATTTTTTTCAATCACTCTTATTTGAAAGATTAACTCCCACTTGATTCAAGCGATCGTAGTACCCAGACATTCTGAGTAGATGCTCACTGGCTGAGCTATTCTCCTCCATCTTGTAGGCAAAGTAAAGGTCTCATACCTCTTGACACGGGCGTGAATCTGAAATACCAATTTCAGCTCTTGGAAAATCTCATATGTTCTATGGCGTTCAAAACATTTTTGAAGTCCCGGTTCTAAGCCGTAAAGTATGGTGCACTAAAATATTAAGTAGTCATGATATCGAGCTTGCCAAACGTTCATAACATCTACATTCCTCTTGCATCTCCTTGAGGGTTTTGGCGGGCTCTTCCTTTCTATTGCCTTGATCTTCTCTGGGTTAGCCTCAATCCCTCTGTGTGACACCAGAAAACCTAGTAGCTTGCCGGACGGGATGCCGAACACACACTTCTCCGGATTGAGCCACAGGTTCACCTTGCGTAAGTTGGCGAATGTTTCTTCCAAATCTCCGATGAGGGTGTTCACCTCCCGCGTCTTGACCACTATGTCATCGACGTATGCCTTGGCGTTTCTCCTGAGCAGCTGGCCGAGGGCGATGTGCATCAATCACTAGAAGGTCACACCGGCATTGCGCAGCCCGAACGGCATGCAGGTGTGGCGGTACACCTTGCATCGGGTCAAGAAAGCCGTCTTCTCAACATCCTGCACTTCCATCTAGATTTGGTGGTAGCCCGAGAAAGCGTCTAGGAAGCACAACAAGTCGTAATCGACGATGGAGGTCGACGATCTGGTCGATGCGTGGAAGAGGAAAAGGGTTTTGAGGGCATGCCTTGTTGAGGCTCGTGAAGTCGACGCACATGCGCTCCTTCCCGCCCTTCTTGGGGACAATGACCGGGTTGGCTAGCCAATTCAGATGCCACACCTCTCGAATGACGCCGGCCTCTTGCAGCTTGTGAACCTCCTCGACAATGAACGGTTGCTTCTCCGGGGCTTGCCGCCACGCCTTCTGCATCACGGGGCGCGCGCCGGGTGTCGGTGTCAAATCCAGCGGATCTCGGGGAGGGGGTCCCGAGTTGTGCGTCTAAGGTCGATGGTAACAGGAGATGAGGGACACGATGTTTACCCAGGTTCGGGCCCTCTCTATGGAGGTAATACCCTACTTCCTCCTTGATTGATCTTGATGAATATGAGTATTACAAGAGTTGATCTAACACGAGATCGTAACGGCTAAACCCTAGAAGTCTAGCCTATGGGATTATGATTGCCCTCTATGTACTAAACCCTCTGGTTTATATAGACACTAGAGGGGACTAGGGCTACACAAAGTCGGTTACAGAGAAAGGAATCTACATATCCAAATCGCCAAGCTTGCCATCCACGCAAAGGAGAGTCCCATCCGGACACGGGAAGAAGTCTTTTGTCTTGTATCTTCATAGCCCACACTACAAAAAATACACTTCCGTGATGATACGTGTTTGTCACAGTAGGTCGCGTTTTCTGTCATGCATGTACATCCATGACGATTTTATGACGTAATCAAGATAGTCATACTGTCTTTGTCGTAGAAGTGTTCCATGACATTACCAAAATTATCATCACGGAAGTGTCCACTTCCATGACGATAAATCGCGCGTCATAGAAGTGCTTTCGTCAAGGGTGGCCGACATGTGGCATCCACCGTAACGGGACGCCGTTAACCGCCGTTAACCTATCGGGTCTGTTTTTTGGATCCGATAACCCGCTAACAGCCACGACCAATGCCGATTTTCCACGTGTAAAATTCTCATTGGCTGACAGATCCACGCGTCAGCTCCGCGTTGGCACAGGTGTCACTCATCCAACGGTCGAGATGTGCCTATGATATGTTGACACGTGGACCGGCCCAAAAGTGGCCCACAAAGTTTAAATGGGCCGGCCCAACTGAAGGCCCATAAGATTTAGCGGACCATAATGGGCCGGCCCAGCTAAAGGCCCACAAAATTTAGCGGACCATAATGGGCCGGCCTAGCTAAAGGCCCACACGATTTTGTAGACCATAATGGGCCGGCCCAGCTAAAGGCCCATAAGATTTTGCAGACCACAATGGGCCGGCCCAGCTAAGGGCCCACAAGATTCTGCAGACCATAATGGGCCGGACCAACTAAAGGCCCAACATTCTCTGTCAAATCGGCCCGTCAACGGCCTGTCCTAAACTTGTCATCAACGCGGCCCATGGTCACTTCTGGCCCATTAACAGCCCGCTAAGTAATTGGGCCGAATTATGGCCCGGTGTATTTCCGGCCTGTTAAAGGTCCGGCTTCCTTTGGGCCCATTTACAGGCCATCAAAACTTTCGGCCCATAAACGATCGTGAAGGATTTGGGTCATATTCGGCCATGTCTGACATTGGGCCTGTTAGATGCCCACTATAGATTTGGGCCACTTTCGGCTTGTTGTCATTTTCGGCGTGTTAACGTCGGACGAAAACCATGGGCCATGTGGCCCAACGTCATATCGGGCCCATTAATGGCCCATATAAAAATGACAATAATCTAGCCCGACCGAAGTTCCGACCTGTTAAAGGCCCGTGTATTAGGTCGGCGCATTTACTGCCCGTCCGAATTTCGCCTGTCAAAGATCTCAGATCGTAAATGGGCCACCATTTCGGCCTGCTAAGACCAGTGGGTTATTTGGCACAATCAGGGCCCAATCTCACTTTCGGTCTATTAAAGGCCCATGTTTTTTATGGGCTCGAGATATTTACACCTGTAAATGGCCTATTTTTACCGAGGGCCCAAATTATGTTTAGGCTCAAAAGGCCCACTATGGGCACAGCCTACCGAGAAAAATATGAAAGCTTATGTTGATCTAGGCCCAGATATTTTTAGTGGGCTACATGCCAATTTTGGCCCGTAATCGTTTTTAGCCCAATTGGAATGGGCCCGACGAATGTTGGCATGTTGGGCTCCTACGAAGCTTTCGGCCAAATACATTACTAAAATAAACCTACACTATACAAAAATAGTGTCAGAATTATCGCAGCCTGTGGCGATCATAAATGTTGTATCACAACAAAATAAATTCCAACCATACAACAAAAGGCCTGTTGGCATAAAGTTTATAGTCCTTCCAGATAAAAGCACCATCAGATGTATAGAAGCACAGATCATTTGATCTGAGTGCTAATGTTTCAGGCTATAGAATCTGATGGAGCAACACGATCTCCACCTTTTTCCGCCATTGCTCTTGAACAATGAAGCGAATGTCTGATAGTCTGGTTTCAAAACCATTCATATCTTGACAATATTTCTCAACCACTATTCTTGTTTCCGAAACAACGTCCATTAGGGATTGGACTTGTGTCTGGAGCACGATATATCACTGCCTAGCGAGGAAGATTTTGTTCAGTAGGCGATTTGGACGAGGTTACCTTGACAACCAACCCAGAATTACACAGGAAGGTGCTTTTTGCACTGTTAGTGGAGAGATACTGACACACTGCAGCAAGAGGTGACATTGTGCATGTGGTAGCCTCGTCACCTTCAGGTGGTTGTGGCTGTTCAATCATTTGTTCCATAGCTTCCTAAAAGTTTGAACTTGTAGATTAGTGTACCAGATAAGTTACTAATGAGATAAAAACAAACAAAGTAGGTTAAATGTTTATACATAACTTATTTTGGTGAACTACTGTAATACATTAGCATGTATTGTAGTGCCAACTACATAATAAAATCACTTTCGGAACATATGTCCATGTAGCATGCCTACTGTATTGTCTATTTCCTCACCGTTGACATCTAAGGATACAGAGACATGGTTTAAAGTAGGGTGAACATAGTATGACATCATTCATATCATGGGCAAACAAATATAAAACAAACAGGCTATTTTATCATTGTGTGCGCACGTGAACATAACAACTAGATTACAGATCAAGACCAAAAGAATATCCTTCATCTCTTTTAAACCATGTAAGGTGAAATGATACGTTAAGACAACTGTGTATAAAAGTGAACAAAGTAACTGACATTGGTTGCAAACCAAGTAGTTAAATGAACACATCATAGTACCAATCAGTTCAAGGCAGGAGGAGTAAGGACTTACAACAGCGGCTTGAACTGGTGTGCTCATGCCCTTCATCTTGTTGGTGTGGCAATCCTTGAAGATTTGTACTGCATTCGGTTCAGGTTCTTTTTGGTCCGCATGGGCTTTCCTCTGTATTTGGAACAAGTCAATATAGATACGATAATATGGCACAAAAAAGAAGAAGGAAGTAGCAGCTATTTACAAGAGCCTCGCAGTGTGCAATATAACTACGAGATCTTGTTGTCTATTGGAATTTCACTTTAGAACGGTTGGTTTTGTTCTTCAAATAGTTAGCCTAGAAGAAGATACACTTGTAAGGCACATACATAAATACAAGTTCAATATGTGGTCTGATCAAATACATATAGCCTACCTAATACTTTGGATCAGACCAGTGTTTAACGAGGGTTGTCCAGTCTTCATCTGTATATATTCCACTGGAGATGTTTGGGCGATTTCATTGTTAGCTTTGCCTTCAAAGTGAGATTTTCTAAGGTGGTACCGATACTATCGCAGAGCAGACTGAAAAACATGAGTGCATGCTTGTTTAGTTGCATCATCTTTCGGATCCAACTTGAACCTCATCTGTTGAAAAAAGAATGTGAGTCTTATTAGGAGGAAGCTAGAAAGTATGGGATAGAGCAAGACAATATTACTAATTGCGATGAATAACATTACTTACGGATAAATGGTCAAGGAAGGTGTTAAACTGGGTATTGTCTTTCTCATTCTGCATCGGATCCACGTTGGGAGGATACGTGCATGACACCTAACGGCAACGGCTGCCTCTGATACTAACTTGGATGACTCTGTAGCATCACGTGGCCTTTTTAAACCTGCCTCAAAATGGATCTCCATTCTTCCTTCTTTAGATTTTGTTAATCTGTCAAGCATTATCCCTGATGTCTGTTTCCACTCGCGCCGTGGTGCTAGTTCAACAACGAATATGGAAAGTGTTAGTGTACATCAAACTATGAGAGTACATATAAAGGAGCATGCAACTGCAACTTGACTCGGTCAGGTACCGTCTTGGTGTTGATGTTCATGAGGTTCATCTGACCTTGCCAAGTCCTGTTGTGTCAGTAGTGCTTCGGAAGTAGTGCTAGGTGTGAACACAGCTTGGGAACCGCCGCCCGAGCAAACAAAGGAGTTCTTGGTTGAGATCTTTGATGTACGCTTGAAGCGGATGTTTGCAGCTGGTGGAGCAGTGATACTATGTTTGTAGATTTAGCCGGTGGACTTGGACCTTCTACATCACTATAAGTACCAGCAGAATCTCGACGGCAGATCCTTTTCCGTTTCACCGACGAGTAACGACACTCCCTACTATATTATTTTCCTTGCTCTTTTTTGACTTTGCCATGTCAAGCTGTACCCACAACACAAAAGAATAAAATCACTCTTCAGAACTCATTGATGCATGATACACACAAGCAATACTTTGATGTAAGACAACCGTATGAGGATGGAATATGTAAGAAAAACAGGACGGCATGACATATTCACAGCTATGATGTGCGAACTAAGCAGAAGGATTTTCAAGAAAATAGAAGTAATGCAAGCAAGACACCATATGAAAGATGCAACCAATATTACTCTGCCAAGTTAAAAGTGTCTTGTCATAAGTGGCAATTCGAAAAATTAGAAGCAGTACAATCTAGAAACCAATGCAAGATGCAACCACTATAAAACTGCCATGTTAAAAGCGTCCAATCATGAGTGACTGATGCGGGATACACAACAGCAGTACTTTGATGTAAGAACATGGTATGATAGATAGATGCAGTGTATTCTAGACACAGAAAGCCATGTCATATGCACATGTATAACATATAAACTCAGCAGTGCAATTTAATCAAAATAGAAGAAATACAAAGCTAGACAACATATGCAACATGAAACCAATTATCACATTTGTCAACTTAGAGCAAGCACTGCGATGGTGGAGTACGGAGATGAACTCATCATGTAGACTTGGGACTTCAACTTCATTAGCGATGGCGATGGCAAATCTAGAGAGTCTCTGTTTGCGTCGGTGCGGAGGACCACCAACATCCCCTAACTTACTCGTTTCCTTCCTATTTTCTGATTTTGCCTTATGAAGTCAAAACCACAAGAAGATGAATAAAATTAGCTCTGCATAACTGGTTGATGCATGATACAGACGAACACTACTTTGATGTAAGGCAAGCGCAGGATAGGAGGATGGAATATATACAAAAAAGGCAGCGTTTCATATTCACACGTACAATAGGAGGATGGAATATGTATGAAAAAACAGTAAGCGGAAGGCATTTCAACAAAACTAGAAGAAATGAAAGCTAGGCACCATATGAACATGCAACCAATATCACTCTTTCAGGTAAAAAGTGTAACGCCCTCGATGCGGCTATATCTCCCATGTGTCGGAGCACGACTTAGAGGCATAACCGCATTGAAAGCAATGTCGCAAGTGAGGTAATCTTCACACAACCCATGTAATACATAAGGGAAAGAGATACATAGTTGGCTTACAATCGCCACTTCACACAATTACATTAATAAAGCATTACATCATCCAGATACAATCAAGGTCCGACTACGGAACCAAAATAAAAGAAGAACCCCAAATCGACAAAGGTCCCCGATCGACCCCAATTGGGCTCCACTCTCGATCAACTAGAACGAAACAACACAAAGGGCAAGATCTTCATCGAGCTCCTCCTTGAGCTTGGTTGCGTCACCGCTTTCGATAACATCGGCACCGCAAACTGGTTTTGAAGTATCCGTGAGCCACGGGACTCAAAGAATCTCGCACCATGCGAGATCAAGACTATTTAAGCTTATGGGCAAGGTAAAGGCATGAGGTGGAGCTGCAGCAGTTTACTAGCATATATGGAGGCTAACATACGCAAATGAGAGCGAGAAGAGAAGGCAAAGCACGGTCGATAAAAGTATGATCAAGAAGTGATCCTATAGCAACTGCGTCAAGCATAACTCCAACATCAGTGTTCACTTCCTGACTCACGGAAAGAGACCATCACGGTTACACACACGGTTGATGTATTTTAATTAAGGTCAACTTCGAGTTTTCTACAACCAGACGTTAACAAATTCCCATCTGCCACATAACCGCGGGCACGGCTCTCGAAAGTTTATAATCCTGCAGGGGTGTCCCAACTTAGCCCATGACAAGCTCTCACGGTCAACGGAGGAATAGACCTCCACCCGAGACACTCCGATCAGACTCGGTATCCCAGTACAACAAGACATTTTGACAGGGTAAAACTAAACCAGCAACACCGCCCGAATGTGCCGACAAATCCCGATAGGAGCTGCACATATCTCTTTCTCGTGGCACACTCGGATGAGACTAGCTACGAGTAAAACCAACCCTCAAGTTTCTCGAGGTGGCCTCATGAGTAGCTCGGTTCGGACCAACACTCGGAGGAGCACCGCCCGGGGTTAAAATAAAGATGACCCTTGAGTCTGCAGAACCCAAGGGAAGGTGGTAGGTTGTTAGTGCAAATGGTAAAACCAATGTTGGGCATTGCTGGAGGAGCTTTACTTAAGGCGAACTGTCAAGGGGTTCCCATTATAGCCCAACCGTGTAAGGAACGCAAAATCCGGGAACATAACACCGATATGACGGAAACTAGGGCGGTAAGAGTGGAACAAAACACCAGGCATAAGGCCGAGCCTTCCACCCTTTACCAAGTATATAGATGCATTAGTTAAATAAGATATATTATGATATCCCAACCAAAATCCTGTCCACCATGGAGAATTCTTCAACTTCACCTGCAGCTAGCAACGCTATAAGAGGGGCTAAGCAAAGCGGTAACATAGCCTATCAACGGTTTGCTAGGAATGGTGTCAAAGGTTAGAGGTTTGACATGGCAATTTGGGAGGCTGACAAGCAAAAGGTAGGCATCGCAGCATTGGCATAGCAAAAGAGCGAGCAAACTAGCATAGCAAAGATAGAAGTGATTTCGAGGGTATGGTCATCTTGCGTGAAATCCCGCAAGGAAGAAGAACGAGTCCAAGAAGAAGACAAACGGTCGTAGACGAACGGATCCTCACAACTCCGGAATGAAACCGAAGCTAACGAGAGAAGCAACCCGGAAAGAAACAAACAACATAGTAAACAACCATCACATAAGAATGGCATGATGCACAATCAAGTATGATGCATGTCCAGTTTAAATAGCATGACATGGCAAAATGCACAAAACAATCTTACAAATTAAGTGGAGCTCAATATGCAACGAGTTGCATATTGACGAAAACACCACATGACTTATTTAGTTCTCTCTCGGTTATGCTACTCA
Source organism: Aegilops speltoides (assembly GCA_021437245.1). NCBI lineage: Eukaryota > Viridiplantae > Streptophyta > Magnoliopsida > Poales > Poaceae > Aegilops > Aegilops speltoides. The sequence goes on along the minus strand of CM038147.1, from coordinate 430,404,804 downwards.
ACAATATTAAATATGGGTTAACATGGCAAGAGGTGAGGCATATGAAAACTACCTATCTAGGCAAGTTTAAGTGAGGCCGGAACAACAAACAACAATTCCGGTAAATCCCCACATGTCTTTTAGTAGTTTAATGCAAACACAATTTTAAGCATTTAAATGTTGTTATCATGATGCGAAAGACATATGCAAGTTTTATGCAATTTTTATAAAAATGTTGACATAAGCATGTTATGAAGCATTTGTCACCATGGCGGAACAAAAAGGGTGCCACGGCGGCGAAACAGAAATGGTGCCACGGCAACATTCTGATGATCCGATAACTCATTGAGATACCGATGCAAAAGAGCAAGTGCGGATGTGCGCAACAAGCTAGAGATGGTGGGTGCTCCCGACTACCGGGTTCCCACGGGACGGTGGCATGGCAATAGAGGAACGTGCAAAGACAATTCGAACATGGTTCGAACATGAGCATCTCATACCACATGCATTCGTTCACGGGCGACGTCTCGAGGTTATACCTTCGAAGCGTGCGTTTTTCGGAGCGGGTCGAGTTCGTCGAGGGAAGTAGTGGTACACGTGGGTCGTAGTGGAAGTAGACGTTCTCGCGACGGTAGTTGTTCACGGGTCGTAGATGTTCAGGTCGTCGGAAGAGGTTCACGTTTCGGAGAGGAACTTGACGCCCACGGGGTCGACGGTAGAGGTTCACGTTTCGTACACGTTCGAGCCATCGGTAGCGGTACTTAGCGATTCTAGGATGTCGTAGCCGTGTAGTCGTTCATGTATCACCGTGGTGTAGTCGTACTTGGCGTCCGCAGCAACATATCCATGCTGGCCAAACAAGCCAAAAGCGACCGAAGGCAGCAGGGTGCGAGGCAAGGCTTGAGCGGGCGAAGCTGCTTTGCTATTCGAGGCGGCGGCGCGGTAGAGATGCAGCAAGGAGCTCCAGCTCCTGTTTGTGACGGGCAGAGGCGCTCCGGCAGGGGCCAAGGCGGCGGCAGGGGCCAAAGCGGCGGCAGGGGAGGACCCTGGTGGTCGACGGGGAGGCACGAGGCCAAGGCGGCGGAAGGAGCGGCTCGGGGTTCCTCGAGCCATGGGGATGGCCGACAGAAGAAGGCGGCGCGCGAGGCACACCAGAGAAGGCGGAGGGCGGCGCCGAATATGGCAGCAACTTAGCCAGAGGACAGCGGAGGCACGCAGCCGGCCGGCCGCGAGGGGGGGGTGGTGAGGCACGGAGGAGGCCTCAGTGGGGGCTAGGCGGAGGAGGAAGGGACACGACAGGGTGGCCGAGGACGGGCGCCATGGGGTTGCGTGGTGGAGCAGAGGGGGACGCGACGGGGCAAAGGAGGTCGGCGGCGAGGTAGGTCGAGGGCGGCGGCGGTCGCTTGGCGGAGGGAGGAGGCAGCGAGGGAAAACGGAGAGGGGATCGCGCGAGGCTGCGAGGGAGAGGGTGAGATCGAGAGGCTGCGAGGGAGAGGGTGAGATCGAGAGGAGAGGGCGACGAGGAAGATGGCGGCACTGGAGGGAAACGGAGGAGAGATTGGATCGGGAGTCGGGCTAGGGTTCGAAGGCGGGGCCGGCTGGGCTTTGGCCTTGGTGGGCCGGCTTTGGCTGCTAGGCTTAGGGAGGCCACGGTGGCTCGGGCCGAGCTCTTGCAGAAGTGGGAGGCCCATTGGGCTGGCTCTCCTCTCTCTCCTCTAATTTTCTTTAACGAGAAAAGCATAAGAGAGAAGGGAAGGAAGAGGTGTTAGGGAAAGGAATTTGAGCATGAAGACAATTTTCCTGGGCTCATAAAAATAAGCTTGACCCAAGAAAAAGGAAGTTGGCACGAATGCAAGATTTGAATTCAAACTCATTTGAATATCATTCAAATGGGTTTGAATTGGGACTAGGTTTGGTGAAGCCAAAAATGTTGAGAATTTTGGTAGAGCTCCGGAAAATGATGAAATAATTACGGGCAAGGTTAGAGAACAAGAATTGAGATAACAACGGCATGGGATATTTTGCAAGGGGGTTATGGTTAAATCCAAAAAATGGAATAATTACTATAGCTCTCTAAATATCGAGAGGATATGTTTTAAAGAGAATCACCATGTGAATTCCCTTGATTTAAATGGATCAAAGATCCATGCCATTTATTTAGTTGAGGTTTAAAAATTAATGGAATGATGGCATGATGACATGATGCAATGCAAGAGATGCAACAAACAAAACAAATCACACGACGAAACTCGGAGTAGCTGGAAGTCTTCTGGAGCATCGGTCTCGGGGCGTTACAACACTCCACCACTACGAGAGGATCTCATCCCGAGATCTAGAATTGCACCGGAGAGAAACGGAAGAGAAAGAGAAGAGGTAAAACTAAGTTGCTTCTTTGACAAACGAGTGAAACCACGAACCTTGAGAGGTTGAGCAATTTAAAAGAAAGAGTACAACAGAGATGAACGAGATTGCAAACAATCCGTTAGAAAAGAGGAACAAGGAACATTACGAGGACTTGAAGATTGCAAAGAGACGAACCAAGAGTTTAATGGACAAGATAGAATTCGAAACTACTCTGGTTAAAACAAGATGAGAGAGAAAGAATTCGGGCAGGACTCCGGTAGAAAAGAGAATTAAATCTTGACAAAACAGGAAGAGCTTGGAAAGAGGACATGACACTCCGGTTAAATGGCTAAGCACGAAAAGAACACGATCCTCACGAATCGAGATGGTGAGTGAAGAGAGCAACATCACAATGCCACCGGAAGAAATAATAGAAGATAGATCATTTGAATAAAAGAATGGAGAAGAAAACAACATGTACTACCTCAAATGAATTTGAGAGAGCATCTTTAAAAAGAAGGATTGAACGGAGTTGTTAGAAAACCAACAACGAAAAGAATAAGCGTATAGTGGACTTATTGAAACATCTCAACATTATGAGGTGACAAATGGCCACTAAAGGAAGCCATTGATTTGAGTGAGAGCACCAAGGCGATGAAAAACTTCTTTCACCAAGAGTATAAAAGAAAACTTGGATCATTGATAAGCACCATAATAGCAACATTCCTTAGGGAAGGCTTTAGGTGAAATCTATACCAAGATAACTCCAATGAAGAGATTGACGGTTGAAAAGATCTCTTGAACAAAGAGAAAAAGATGGATTTAAATATGTCACTCTTGAAAACTTGTGAATCATGAAACGCGAAGGGAAAATTATCAAGAATGACCTAACACCACCTTAGAAGATAAGGTAGAAAGAATCGCACTCCGGATTACCATATGAAGAAAGCTTGAGCTCCTTAGGAAAGAATCTCGATGAAAACTTTGAGAAGGGAATAAATCCTTGATGAACCATCCTATAGAGCCTCCATGAAGAACTCCGGTAATAAAAGGATGATAAAAAGAAAGAGAACTTGAAAACACAAGGTGAAGCCTTGCGATGATTTAGATGGAGCTTCGCGACGAGATAATTGAGAGAGCTTGGAACTCCAAAACGAAAGATGAAGCCTCTCGAACCGAGAATGTGATATGATGACCAACTCCGGAAAGAAAGATGAATCACTTGTAATCAAGAATTTATTCGTCATGAATAATCTCCGGAAGAAAAGAATTGAATCACCTCGAGGAAATAAGAATAAGATTTATTGTATGCTTATCCTTCATCAAATTAAATTGATGGCAAGCAATGGATTTTGCGTATTACTTATTCTCGTAGAAAGGATTAAGAGAGATATAGCGCGAAACTTGAGAAGGTATTGATGGAACCACCGGTGGGATTTCGAAACAACGAATGAATTGATATGATAATAAAGGAAGTGAAATCTTGAATGAACCACCATAAAAAATTGAAAAATGAACATAGCAAAGGCACAATTCACTGGGAAGAATTGGATAACAAATGAAGATACTTGAGGGGATTTAGATACATGAGAACGAAGAGAACATGAACTGATTAGAGGATATTCGATTGATGCACCGGCAAGATAGGAGAATGATAACTGACAGCTGAGAATGAATAAACCTGAATTGATGATCTCCGGATGACAAGCTGAGAAGACTCTTGAATATCTCCTGATGGGTGAAAAAGATTCTCACAATCGAAAACAATTATGAGAGGATGGCATCAAGCTAGAACCATGAATCTTGAAGAGAATGGAGCAAGATTTAAGAGAAATCCTTCTTCGGTCTTCAAATGTTGAGAATGAAGATGAGAACCACCATTAATTGTTGAGATACTCCGGGAGAATGAAAAAGAACAAGGTTGTTGAGCCAACAATGAAAAGAATTTGAAAGATCTTGGAGAAAAGCATTTGACTGATGATAACTCATTCTTACGTCAAACTTGGAGAAGAATTTAGGATAACTCGGGAAAATAGAAGAGTCGTAAGATCACTCGAAAAGACACGTGGGTTAGGGCCCACTCAAAAGAACACCGTTGAAAAGATTTAAAAGAGATGTTGCACGGTTGAATTAAATGACTTGAATGAGATACCAATCTCGAAGAGCTTGAGCGAATGCAGAGTGGACACACGAATCTTGAGATATCTTGAGTACTCGAATAACAAATAGCGAGAAGTAGAATGATAATGAGGTGCACCGGTATGAGAAGACATTGAAATGAGGAAAAAGGTATGATCAACAAAACTTGACTTGAATCCACCGGAAAAGAGAAAAGAATGAGGAATGACGAACTAGTAGAACATCTTCTTGAGAACCACCGGGTAAGAACATTGACGGAAAAGAATGAAGAGACTTCACCTGAATAAAAGGATACATGATTAAGAAATCTAAGTCCTTGAAGAAAAGGGGTGGGAGGGCGGGAAAAAACAAAGGCAACTTGGAGACGGATGAAACAAACACCGTTGAGAAGAAATGATAATTGGTCTTGCTGATGTTGAAGTGATCGGATCCACTTGAAGAGAAACACGCCGGTTGAAAAGGATTGACAAGACAATCTCGATTGTCGAGAAGGATTGGTATTCACATCGGAGTATGAGAACACCATTTTGGAAAGGTATGGAATCAACACTTGACATTGAAGCAACTCGAATACCACAACTCAAAACAAAAACAAAGGACTGGCTTGCAGAATAAGCCGGAACAAACATATGATAGAGATTTACCCAATCCCATATCATGCATCTGTCGAAAAGATATTCTAGGAGCTACTTGAATTCCCACCTATAAAACTCCCAAACTTTCGGTTATGCAATCTGGTGTTGGGGATACAGGAAGCAATATATCTCACCCAAACTAACAATACCTACATCCAAGTCAGTATCCATCCGTCAACACATAACCAAGAAACCTTCGAAATCGTGTACCTCAACCTTCAAAAGCATCCGTTATACGAGTCATGGCAATACTCCGTACTCACCTCGATCTTTGGGTTAGCGGGTTATCTCACCAACAACTGCATAAAAGAGATTTTCGATGTCGGCGTACTAAACTCAGGTATTCCAGAACTGCAACGATAAAATTATGACGACAACACCTCGGAGCTCAACTCCCCGGGACACCTCCACTAAAAAAACCCTGCTGACGGGAGGCAACCAAGACAATGTTGTCATCATAAAACCATCGGAACGATTCTAAGATACCCGCGTGATCCTAAATTTTTTTTATTGAAATTTGAGAAGAGAAGAGTCAAAACTCTACGTCAGGATACCTCACCAGAAGGTCGAAGGGACTGAGGAGTAAAAGAATTCCTAACTCTCCGATATATATAATCCTAAATGACTCAAAACATTTTTCTAGACACAACTCGGCCGCTAAAAACGATCAAGCAGTGGGGCTCCTAAGGTCGGGGAAGGCTCTGATTACCAACTTGTAACGCCCTCGATGCGGCTATATCTCCCACGTGTCGGAGCACGACTTAGAGGCATAACCGCATTGAAAGCAATGATGCAAGTGAGGTAATCTTCACACAACCCATGTAATACATAAGGGAAAGAGATACATAGTTGGCTTACAATCGCCACTTCACACAATTACATGAATAAAGCATTACATCATCCAGATACAATCAAGGTCCGACTACGGAACCAAAATAAAAGAAGAACCCCAAATGCGACAAGGTCCCCGATCGACCCCAACCGGGCTCCACTCTTCGATCAACTAGAACGAAACAACACAAAGGGGCAAGATCTTCATCGAGCTCCTCCTTGAGCTTGGTTGCGTCACCGCTTTCGGTAACATCGGCACCGCAAACTGGTTTTGGAAGTATCCGGTGAGCCACGGGACTCAAAGATCTCGCACCGCGAGATCAAGACTATTTAAGCTTATGGGCAAGGTAAAGGCATGAGGTGGAGCTGCAGCAAACGACTAGCATATATGGAGGCTAACATACGCAAATGAGAGCGAGAAGAGAAGGCAAAGCACGGTCGATAAAAGTATGATCAAGAAGTGATCCTATAGCAACCTGCGTCAAGCATAACTCCAACATCAGTGTTCACTTCCCGGACTCACGGAAAGAGACCATCACGGTTACACACACGGTTGATGTATTTTAATTAAGGTCAACTTCGAGTTTTCTACAACCGGACGTTAACAAATTCCCATCTGCCACATAACCGTGGGCACGGCTCTCGAAAGTTTATAACCCTGCAGGGGTGTCCCAACTTAGCCCATGACAAGCTCTCACGGTCAACGGAGGAATAGACCTCCACCCGAGACACTCCGATCAGACTCGGTATCCCGGTACAACAAGACATTTCGACAGGGTAAAACTAAACCAGCAACACTGCCCGAATGTGCCGACAAATCCCGATAGGAGCTGCACATATCTCTTTCTCGTGGCACACTCGGATGAGACTAGCTACGAGTAAAACCAACCTCAAGTTTCCCGAGGTGGCCCCAGAGTAGCTCGGTTCGGACCAACACTCGAGGAGCACCGGCCCGGGGTTAAATAAAGATGACCCTTGAGTCTGCAGAACCCAAGGGAAGGTGGTAGGTTGTTAGTGCAAATGGTAAAACCAATGTTGGGCATTCTTTGGAGGAGCTTTACTTAAGGCGAATCGTCAAGGGGTTCCCATTATAGCCCAACCGTAAGGAACGCAAAATCCGGGAACATAACACCGATATGACGGAAACTAGGGCGGCAAGAGTGGAACAAAACACCAGGCATAAGGCCGAGCCTTCCACCCTTTACCAAGTATATAGATGCATTAGTTAAATAAGATATATTGTGATATCCCAACCAAAATCCTGTCCACCATGGAGAATTCTTCAACTTCACCTGCAGCTAGCAACGCTATAAGAGGGGCTAAGCAAAGTGGTAACATAGCCAATCAACGGTTTGCTAGGAGTGGTGTCAAAGGTTAGAGGTTTGACATGGCAATTTGGGAGGCTGACAAGCAAAAGGTAGGCATCGCAGCATTGGCATAGCAAAAGAGCGAGCAAACTAGCATAGCAAAGATAGAAGTGATTTCGAGGGTATGGTCATCTTGCCTGAAATCCCGCAAGAAAGAAGAACGAGTCCAAGAAGAAGACAAACGGTCGTAGACGAACGGATCCTCACAACTCCGGAACGAAACCGAAGCTAACGAGAGAAGCAACCCGGAAAGAAACAAACAACATAGTAAACAACCATCACATAAGAATGGCATGATGCACAATCAAGTATGATGCATGTCCGGTTTAAATAGCATGACATGGCAAAATGCACAAAACAATCTTACAAATTAAGTGGAGCTCAATATGCAACGAGTTGCATATTGACGAAAACACCACATGACTTATTTAGTTCTCTCTCGGTTATGCTACTCAACAATATTAAATATGGGTTAACATGGCAAGAGGTGAGGCATATGAAAACTACCTATCTAGGCAAGTTTAAGTGAGGCCGGAACAACAAACAACAATTCCGGTAAATCCCCACATGTCTTTTAGTAGTTTAATGCAAACACAATTTTAAGCATTTAAATGTTGTTATCATGATGCGAAAGACATATGCAAGTTTTATGCAATTTTTATAAAAATGTTGACATAAGCATGTTATGAAGCATTTGTCACCATGGCGGAACAAAAAGGGTGCCACGGCGGCGAAACAGAAATGGTGCCACGGCAACATTCTGATGATCCGATAACTCATTGAGATACCGATGCAAAAGAGCAAGTGCGGATGTGCGCAACAAGCTAGAGATGGTGGGGTGCTACCGACTACCGGGTTCCCACGGGACGGTGGCATGGCAATAGAGGAACGTGCAAAGACAATTCGAACACGGTTCAAACATGAGCATGTCATACCACATGCATTCGTTCACCGGCGACGTCTCGAGGTTATACCTTCGAAGCGTGCGTTTTCCGGAGCGGGTCGAGTTCGTCGAGGGAAGTAGTGGTACACGTGGGTCGTAGTGGAAGTAGACGTTCTCGCGACGGTAGTTGTTCACGGGTCGTAGATGTTCAGGTCGTCGGAAGAGGTTCACGTTTCGGAGAGGAACTTGACGCCCACGGGGTCGACGGTAGAGGTTCACGTTTCGTACACGTTCGAGCCATCGGTAGCGGTACTTAGCGATTCCAGGATGTCGTAGCCGTGTAGTCGTTCATGTATCACCGTGGTGTAGTCGTACTTGGCGTCCGCAGCAACATATCCATGCTGGCCAAACAAGCCAAAAGCGAATCAAGGCGGCAGAGTGCGAGGCAAGGCTTGAGCGGGCGAAGCTGCTGCTGCTCGAGGCGGCGGGCGCGGTAGCGATGCGGCAAGGAGCTCCAGCTCCTGTTTGTGACGGGCAGAGGCGCTCCGGCAGGGGCCAAGGCGGCGGCAGGGGCCAAAGCGGCGGCAGGGGAGGACCCTGGTGGTCGACGGGGAGGCACGAGGCCAAGGCGGCGGAAGGAGCGGCTCGGGGTTCCTCCAGGCCATGGGGATGGCCGACAGCAGAAGGAGGCGCGGCGAGGCACACCAGGAGAAGGCGGAGGGCGGCGCCGGAATATGGCAGCGGCTTAGCCAGGAGGACGACGGAGGCACGGCAGTCGCTGGCCGGCGCGAGGGGGGTGGTGAGGCACGGGAGGAGGCCTCCAGGCGGGGGCTAGGCAGAGGAGGAAGGGACACGACGGGGTGGCCGAGGACGGGCGCCATGGGGTTGCGTGGTGGAGCAGAGGGGGACGCGATGGGGCAAAGGAGGTCGGCGGCGAGGTAGGTCGAGGGTGGCGGCGGTCGCTTGGCGGAGGGAGGAGGCAGCGAGGGAAAACGGAGAGGGGATCGCGCGAAGCTGCGAGGGAGAGTGTGAGATCGAGAGGCTGCGAGGGAGAGGGTGAGATCGAGAGGAGAGGGCGACGAGGAAGATGGCGGCGCTGGAGGGGAAACGGGAGGGAGAGATTGGATCGGGGGAGTCGGGCTAGGGTTCGGAAGGCAGGGGCCGGCTGGGCTTTGGCCTTGGTGGGCCGGCCTGGCTGCTAGGCTTAGGGAGGCCACGGTGGCCTGGGCCGAGCTGCGGTAGCTGGGAGGCCCAGTTGGGCTGGCTCTCCTCTCTCTCCCTCTAATTTTCTTTAACAGAAAAGCATAAGAGAGAAGGGAAGGAAGAGGTGTTAGGGAAAGGAATTTGAGCACGAAGACAATTTTCCTGGGCTCATAAAAATAAGCTTGACCCAAGAAAAAGGAAGTTGGCACGAATGCAAGATTTGAATTCAAACTCATTTGAATATCATTCAAATGGGTTTGAATTGGGACTAGGTTTGGTGAAGCCAAAAATGTTGAGAATTTTGGTAGAGCTCCGGAAAATGATGAAATAATTACGGGCAAGGTTGGAGAACAAGAATTGAGATAACAACGGCATGGGATATTTTGCAAGGGGGGTTATGGTTAAATCCAAAAAAATGGAATAATTACTATAGCTCTCTAAATATCGAGAGGATATGTTTTAAAGAGAATCACCATGTGAATTCCCTTGATTTAAATGGATCAAAGATCCATGCCATTTATTTAGTTGAGGTTTAAAAATTAATGGAATGATGGCATGATGACATGATGCAATGCAAGAGATGCAACAAACAAAACAAATCACACGACGAAACTCGGAGTAGCTGGAAGTCTTCTGGAGCATCGGTCTCGGGGCGTTACAAAAAGTGTCTCGTCGTAAGTGCCATTTCAAGAAATTAGAAGCAGTACAAGCTAGAAGACAATGCAAGATGCAACCTACATCACAATCCCAAGTTAAATGTGTCTTATGGGTAAGTGACCGTTGCAGGTATAAGTTGTAAGCTACGCAGATGCAATTCAACATAATCAGAAGCAATACAAACTAGACATCATACGGAAAATGCAACCACATATAACTGTTCCAAGTAAGAGCAAGCACCTGTGATGGTGGAGTAGGGGAGATGTGCTCATCATGTACACGTATGTTCTAGAAACAAGAACACATGTCATATTCACAGGCATTATGTGTAAAGTAAGCAGATGCAATTCAAGTTAGAAGCAATACAAGCTAGACATCATACGCATCATGCAACCACATATAATAGTGCCAAGTTAGAGCAAGCACCTATGATGGTGGAGTAGGGGAGATGTGCTCATCATCTACACAGCTACGTTGACTGTCCAACCTTGTGTTGTCTTGCAAATCTTGTTGGGAGGATGGCAGAGTAGAATCTGTAGATACCCCCTGTTTGAGTTGCTCCGAAGGACCACCATCATCCACTGTCGGACTAATTTCCTTCAGTTGTAATGATTTTGCATTGTGAAGTCAAACCGATAAGAAAAAGGAATAAAATTTGCTCTTCAGAACTCATTCATGCATGATACTGACGAACACTACTCGGATGAAAGGCAAACACATGATGCGAGGATGGAATATGTATGAAAAACAGGATGGTGTGACATATTCACACCTATGATGTGGTAACTAAGCAGAAGGCATTTCAACAAATTAGAAGCACTTGAAGCTACACACCATATGAAAGATGCAACCAATATCACTCTGCCAAGTTCAAACTGTATGGCGTTTCAACAAATTATAAGTAGTACATGCTAGAAATCATATGCAAGACACAACCAATATCACAGTGGCGACTTAAAGGTGCCTTATCATAAGTGACTGATGCGGGATATGCAAGAATAGTAGTCTGATGTAGAAACAGGAACACATGTCATATTCACAGGCATTATGTGTAAAGTAAGTAGATGCAATTCAACAAAGTTAGAAGCAATACAAGCTAGACATCATACGCAACATGCAACCACATATAATAGTGCCAAGTTAGAGCAAGCACCTGTGATGGTGGAGTAGGGAGATGTGCTCATCATCTACATAGCTACGTTGACTGCCTAGCCTTGCGTTGTCTTGCGAATCTTGTTGGGAGGATGGCGGAGTAGAATCAGAGAGAACCTCCGTTTACATTGCTCGGAAGGACCACCATCATCCAATGCCTTGCCAATTTCCTTCACTTTATTGATTTTGCATTGTGAGGTCATACCAACAAGAAAAAGGAATATAATTCGCTCTTGAAACTCATTCATGCATGATCTTGTGAACACTACTATGATGAAAGGCAAAGTCATGATACGAGGATGGAATATGTACAAAAAAATGGACGGCTTGACATATTCACACCTATGATGTGGTAACTAAGCAGAAGGCATTTCAACAAATTAGAAACACTTCAAGACACCATATGGAAGGTGCAATCAATATCACTCTGCCAAGTTAAAACTGTCTCGTCATAGGTGGCGTTCATCAAACTAGAAGCAATACATGCTGGAAATCATATTCAAGACGCAAACCAATATCACACTGCCAACTTAAAGGTGTCCCATCATAAGTGACTGATGCAGGATACACAAGAAGAGTAGTTTCATGTAAGAACATGGTGTGATAGACAAATATAGTATGTAGCAAAAACAGGAAAGCATGTCATATTCACATGTATCATGTGTAAGCTAAGAAGATGCAGTTTACACTAATTAGGAGGAATACGAGCTAGACACCATATGCAACATGCAACCAGATATCACACTGCCAAGTTAGAGCAAGCACCTTGGATGGTGGAGTAGGGGAGCGGAGACTTGGACCTTGTAATGCACTATCAGTACAAGGAGAATCGGTACAAATGCTCCGTTTATGTTGCTGCAGAGGACCACCATCATCGCCTTCCTTACTCTTTTCCTTCCTCTTTCTTGATTTTGCCTTGTCAAGTCAAACCCACAAGAAAAAGGAATAAAATTTGCTCTTCAGAACTCATTGATGCATGATACTGACAAACACTACTTTCATGCAAGGTAGCCGCATGATAGGAGGATGGAATATGTATGAAAAACAGGACGGCGTGACATATTGACATGTATGATGTATAAAGTGTAAACTAAGCACAAGGTGCTTGAACTTGTTAGAATCGATGCAAGCTAGAAACCATATGAAAGATGAAACCAATATCACTCTGCCAAATTAAAAGGGTGCCCTAACAAATGTATTTGACCAAATTAGAAGCAATACATGGCAACAGGCTAGAAATAATATGCAATATGCAACAAATAAAGGTGACTCATCGTAAGTGATTGATGCAGGATACAAAAGAGAGGTAGTTTCATGTAAGAACAAGGTTAACACATAGATGTAGTGTGTACCAAAAATAGGAAGGCATGTCATATTCACAGGTATAGTGTGTAAACTAAGCAGATGCAATTTACCCTAATTAGGAGCATTACAAGCTAGACACCAGTATGCAACATGCAACCACATATCACATCGCTGGGTTAGAGCAAGCACTGTGATGGTGGTGTAGGGAAGTGCAGTCTTGGTCTGAGAGCTATGTTCAATATCTTCATTTAGGCTTGCTGTTTCTTGAGAATCATGTGGAGAGGATGAAATTGCATTCTTTATAAGAGTATTGCGTCTCATATTAACCCACGTAAGTGACTGTCTCATCATAAGCGATAGATGCAGGATACACAAGAACAGTAGTTTGATGTAAGAACATGGTGTGATAGGCAGATGTAGTATGTACCAAAAACAGGAAGGCATGTCATATTCACATGTATAATGTGTAAGCTAAGGAGATGCAGTTTAACAAATTAGGAGCATTGATGAGGGATACACAAGAAAAGTAGTTTGATGTAAGAACATGGTTAATAGAAAGACGTAGTATGTACCAAAAACAGGAAGGCATGTCATATTCACAGGTATAATGTGTTAACTAAGCAGATGCAATTTACCCTAATTAGAAGCATTACAAGGTAGACACCATATGCAACATGCGACCACATATCACACTGCCAAGTAAGAGCAAGCACCTACGATGGTGGTGTGGGGGAATTGAGGTGATCAACTAAAGAGCTACGTTGACTATCTTCATTTAGCCTTGCTGTTTCTTGAGAATCATGTGGGGAGGATGACACTGCACTCTTTAAACGAGTAGGGCATCTCACAGTAACCCACTCGGGTGACTGTCTCATCATAAGTGATTGACGAGGGATATAAAAGATCATTAGTTTGATGTACGAACATGGTTAATAGACATATGTAGTATGTATCAAAAACAGGAAGGCATGTCATTATCAAAGGTATAATGTGTAAATTAAGCAGATGCAATTTAACCAAATTGGAAGCAATACAAGCTAGACACCATATGCAACATGCAACCACATTTGACAAATGTGAAGTTAAAGCAAGCACCGGGATGGTTGTGTGTGGCAATTGAGATCATCAACTACTGAGCTACGTTCTCGTCTCCAATCACGACATTGCACCCATTAGATGGCCAAACACTTAGCGCTTATCTTTGAATTACACCGGGCGACTTACATCTTTTCTTTTCTACATTCATCAACACTGCGTCAGTCTGAAATACCCATGCATAAAAAAACAATAGTGTGAGTATGGGTGAAGTGTGTGCACAATTAGTACAGTGTAAAGGTAGCAGATAGCAGGTCAGTGAGAAATAAATGACGGAGACATATGATAGCTGTACAACATGCATGGCACACTAAATTACTATAGGATTCTATGAAAATAACAGTCGACTGAAGGCAAATAGGTCAGTACATTTTTTCTGCACCGTCTGATGTACAAAGAACGGGCAGATCACCTTCATCTACCTCGAGCCAGTTAGTGTTGACGATCTTCCTCGAAATGCGAGCGACCACCGGCCCAGTATTCCTCCCCTGCCTGCGCCCTCCCCTCGACCTCACCGCACCGCCGTGCTTGGCACCGCCCCCCGGCCATCCATTTAAGCCCCGCTGACCTCCAGATCGGGCGCAAGCAGCTCCTGCGCCCACACCCCTATGATAGACACCGATGCGCCGCTTCCCCGGGGAATAGGCAGACTAGGTGCTCCGCGCGCCTAAGCGGGTGATGCTTCTTTTAATTGCGGTTCGACTGACCCTGAATTGAAATCCAGGCAGACTCTTGACCTCTAGCAAAGGTGAAATAGTAAAAGGGAGGAAACCTTGTGCATTTAGTATCACGAAGAAGATGCAGTAAGAAGCGCTCAACTAGTTTCTTTCGTGGGATGAATACGGTGTGAGCGGAGACGTAAGATTTGCATGAATAAGGGAAGAGGAGTACCTCTTTCTGCTGGTAGTGTTGTGTCCTCCTTCTGTTTTTCCAACGATCTTCTTGTTGTTCGCCGGAAACCAGAAGTTGTGGAGGACGGTGCAGCCTTGGAGGAACCCATGGCCAAGTTATTGAGTGTGGTGCGGTGGCCATCTGTCGGCGGCGGAGAAGCAGATCCAAGGCGGCGAATGACGGCGTAGCGGGAACAGCTCCGGTGCGGTGAACAGTTGCGACAGTGGAGCCGCAGCAGTGAGGCATAGGACGGCGTGGTCGGAGTGGTTCTGGTATGGTGCACGTCGGCGTCGGCATCGTGGAGGCAGCTCTGCTCGGCTTCAGCTACTAAGTCCTTGAGGGCGTTGCAGTTGCGGTTGCGTTGGACGACGACGTTGGGGTACCGGCTCCGGCGTGATGGAGGAGGGCGGCGGTGGATTGGCCGCTATGGGGTGGAGGACGGAGGAGGCTGGGGTTTTGCGGCTGGTGGAGAGGGCGTTTTCGCGCCCACGTAGTATGAATGGGGAGACGGAGGGAGGCGGGGAACTAAGGGGTACAATGTTTTAGTTTGGGACGCGCTTGTTTGAAATTTGGGGAAAGTTACAAACTTCGCCCCCATCTAAAATTTCGGACATATTGTGGGTTGGGGGTAGGACAGTCATGTCCGGTGTCCCAAATGTGGGCGGGATAGATTTCGACCGAGCGCATGGGTGTTTAGGCGCCCACGACGTATGAATGCTTCTCAGAGGCGGTTGAGACTGGCGTCTTGGTGAAGTTACAAACCTACCCCGGTTTAGACCTTTAGACATCGGGCCAATAGGCTACACGGGCCAGAGTCAGGACAGTAATTTCCTACCACCAAACATTAGTCTCGCGCGGTTTCGGGTGACCAGAGGCCTATTTGGCGCTTCATTCAATATTTGGGAGCAGAAGCATTAACGTTTTCGGTTCTCTTGAATTGAACTTTCAGGATTTGTCAAACTTCACAAATCTTTACTCTTGAAAATCCTAAAGCTACGATTATTTTGGAATGGAGGGGGTACATTTGAATATACATTGTACACGAGTATATATTAAAAAATATGCAACTTACCTCAGTTCATGCATGGTTCCAGATATAATCTCGGTTGCAAAAAAAAGTTAGATATGGGTATGAATATATATAGCATGTTCAAACTCACAACAAAGATTGATGCCCCCTTTTACATCTAATTTACAAATGCCATTATCTCGGGTTCAAATAGATGAATGCACTTTCTATGAATTCGAATCTTTAAAACCCCCTTTATGTTGAATTCGAATGTATTCTATTTCGTAGCTAGCAATTTGGAATGTATCCATGCAAGTGACAAATGTATAAAGTGCTTCACACTAACAACATGGAGTGCACTAATTAATGTTTATATATGAATTGCAAAAGCATCCATTGCCTGTATTTCAAACCGCTCTCACTCTATGGATCGATAATATGAAATAAACACATGCACATGCTAGAATTCAATAGAGTATGGGTGTCTGATAGACCGATTTTTGTCCATACGCAATTTGCAAAATTCATGATCTCATCCAAAAATAATAATGCCATTTATATTTTAATTTAATGCGTAGAACCGTCTTTTACACGTAGATGCACTATGCCTCGGCCCGTTCTCACAAACGTGTTATATATCTCTCTATCTAACGCATAAGTGCACACACTTTATATGCATCAACATTTCTCTTTCACACATGCTCACAATATCTCTCAGGGTGTCGGGGTGTCTCACGCACATGCTCTCTCTGTTTCTCTCTCTCTCTCTCTCTCTCTCTCTCTCTCTCTTTCTGACTACTATGTACCACTCTTTTCACTAATCATAGTTGGAAAACACTATTTCTCTCACATGCATATATACACACGCACGGTCTCTACTAGCCCTCTATACGCACATATATGTGCCTACGTGTCTCCCTTTACATTATCTTTAGGCCTCTCTACACACATTGCCCCTCGACACACCTCTCTCTTAGTAGTTGGCGATATGATTTCATCATATCATTGGTAGGATATCCCTGGTTGTTAGGCTGGATGGTAATCTGAGGCAAAGTTTTACCCTAGTTCGGATCGGACCCTTGCAGTTGAAGAAAGAGCCTACTCTGATCAGTATATTAGTAATAGGGGTGTGTACAAAGTACACGTGAATACCGAGCATTGTGCGTGTGTGTATACTATCGATTTAACTAGCCCCCAAGCTTGTATAACATACTGGGGGCCTAGGGTTACAAATCATATATAGTCGGCTTATCACCAGTGGGGATAGAGTCCTCCGCGACTCTGGTAGCTTCTTGTTGTACGCCGAGTCCTCCACATGGGTCTTCGTATAACACGTCTCAGTCCAACCTATATGTGGCGGAGGATGGAACCAACCCATGAGTCTTCATGTTGACCCACCACAACTAGAAATGATGTGCCCACCACACCACACACGCAATCACCCACTAAGAAAATAAGCATATACAATAGTATAACGATATCTAGCTCACGATACGTCTCCATATTTTGTTGATGAAACTGACGGACTTTGCATTTGATGCGTGCTCCGTATTTTGTTGACGACACTTATGGTCATTGTATTTGAAGTGAAAGCACGATATGATCACTGGACTTCAGAATAAGCTCATCACGATCACCACATACATTTTGTCATGCTAACCAACATGTGGTTGGATGGTTAGGAGGACAGTGGTTTCTCGAGCCCACCAAGGTTAAAGTCCCGGTGCTCGCATTTACCCTGTGTTAATTTTAGTATTTTCCAGTGATGTACGTTTAGTGGGAGGAGACGTTCCACTCGACTACGAGGCACCTATGGTGACTTTGTAAAATCTCAAGATCATATATGCTGGACCAGTCTCTCGAAGGTGCTCATAGGGGTAGGGTTCGCGTGTGTGCGCTTATAGCGGTGAGTGCTTGCACGTATATATGAGCCCTTGCGTCTGTACCATGTTAAACAAATACATGTCATGATTATACGGTCACTGGCTCACCCGTACAACTCCGTATTTTGTTGATGACACAATCAATTGACCAGTCAAACGTTCCACACAGCGCAACTAGTGTTGCACCATCGGGGCGCGTAACCGTGGGGCCCACCTGTCAGCCCGTATATGAAAGAAAGAAATGGTAGTTTGAGTCTATATTGTGTTAATAAAATAGGAGTACATTTTAGGGTGATCATACGGTCACTGGCTCACCATACAGCTCCATAATTTGTTGATAACACGATCAATTGACCAGTCAAACGGTCCACATTCAGCAGCGCACATTACCATAGGGCCCACCCGTCAGCGCGTATATGAAGGACAGAAATGGTAATAAATTAGTGGTCGATGGGTATTCGAAGTCGTGAGACCTTTGGTTGGCAGTCGCCGGCAGTTGGGGGCGTTGATTGGGCGGTGGGGTGGGGATCGCTGGAGAAAAAGCTCGGCGGGGGGGGGGCTAGAGGGATGGCCGGTGCGGCGGCGGACCGGCGGTGGGGAGTGGTTTCGGGGAGGGTGGGGCGGCATGGCGGCATGGGCCGGCCGCGGGCAGCGGGGGCTGGCGGTTCGGCCCGTGGTGGCTGGCGGCTCAGGGGGTGGAGTTTGATGATAAACTGGAGGCCCTTGATTTCGTATCCAACGGTTGGAAAATCTAATGGCCAGAGATGAAAAAGTCAGTCGACTGACGTGTAGCCTCACCCCGCATGTACACATGCACACACGCAAGACATGCACGCATGCATGCATGCATCACTGACACATACACATAACATACACACGCACGCATGCTGGCGTGCAACACTAACACGTACACATGCACTCACGAACACACGCACGTACGCACCCATGCATGCAACACTGAAATGTACCCTTGCACGCACGCAACACTCGCACGCCTGCATGCACACAGCACACGACGCAAGACACACGCTCAACCTATACGTGCATGCACCCTTTTATAAGGACATGGATTGTTACGGGTATTAATCAATCTTATCTCTGATGAGCAGAACATTGATGTTTGCAGCGGTCTTTATGAATCACAACGTATCGAACGAGCTATCAACATAGTAGGCTTATCTACATGAAAAAGATGACATCACACTCAATGAACAATCATCGGTTTATTAAATGCCCGCTTCTGACCGCCCTGGCCCACCAAAGGTTCCTCTGCTGTGCGCTGTCTGCGTTGGGTCACTAACATGCAGGCCATGTACCCAAAGAGCCCACACGTCAGTGGAAGAACAGCGCGGTGTCCTAGGTCAGAGTCGAGGGCGCCACTCACTACACGCTCAGCTGAAC
Source organism: Aegilops speltoides (assembly GCA_021437245.1). Taxonomy (NCBI): domain Eukaryota; kingdom Viridiplantae; phylum Streptophyta; class Magnoliopsida; order Poales; family Poaceae; genus Aegilops; species Aegilops speltoides. The sequence continues at coordinate 430,386,031 of CM038147.1, read as the reverse complement.
ACGCCTCCATGCCGCATTCAAACGCCTCCATGAAACCTGCGCATGTGGAAGCCGAGAAACCCACTCTGGACACACGTCCGTTCATGACCAGGCCGACATTAAACGCTACGCCGACCGAGCTCCTCCTATCCGCCGTCTATTTAATCTCCTATTTAAACGAGGCCAAACGCCGGCCAAGAATCGCACACCTCCACCGCTCCTCTATCTCCTCCACCATTTTGTCCACTCTTACAATGGCTTACGAAGAGTAGTTATTCCGCATCCAAGCCGGCCGGGTAGCCCACAGGATATGAGCTATGTAGCTCGCTGATCCACCTCCCTCCCCTCGCTCGATGGAGCCAGTTGCCGCCACAAGCCGGCACACGGTTCAGCAACTCGCCGCTCCAGGCCAGCTCGACGAGGAGCGACACACGGGTGTCTTTGCTGCCATCCACGCTGCCGCCTTGTACCACGTCTCCCATTTCTGTGGCCGAGACTCCCATGCCGGCGACCGCGCCATGCAAGCAGCGATGAGTCGGTGGCCAGCGCCTCCACGTCCGCCGCCATCATCGAGGAGAAGTAGAACACGGGAGGCCGCCGCTGCCGCTTGGGTCCCATGAAGGCCACCGCGGAGGCAACGCCGGTATACACATCAGGTGTCTTGCCGGATCCTTTTGTTGGGAGGACCTTTGTCGACCCTGCATGGGCTCCACGGAAGAGGGGAATGTTAGGATGAACTCGAGCTGGTGCCAGCCATGGCGAAGTAGTGGCCGGTGATGGACTCGAACCGGTGCCGGCCACCATCATGTTTGGCACTAGCCAATGATATCAGTTGGACAGTGGACAAGCGAGCCGTCCTTTGCGCTGAAGCATATACCTCCGGGGCTCCCGGCAGTCCGGTGATCGTGCTACCGGACATGGGGAACACAAATCGATCGGTGGGTGTTCATTTAGGCCAGGTATTATATACACGTGTTGTCCAGAACTAGCACCGCGTAGTTCATTTGAATGTAATGAAATCTGTCATGTTTGTATGAAAATCCGGTATTTTATATGATTTCCGTCGTTGTTTATATGCAATATCAGTTTGTCTACGTGTTTGCGTGAATTTCATCCGGTTGGTTGAGTTGCTGCCATAATGTGTGCGACTACGGTTGGATGGCGTAATTTTCGGGTCGCCGGTCGGTCTGCGGGCGGCTCGGGCAGCGTTGTGGGACAAAAAAAAACACAGCTCGTGCGAGCTCGTCTCCAACGTGCGCGCTGGAGGATGCATGACAGCATGAGCACCCGAGCCATTCCTCGTTCATCGGTGGCAAAGGCACCGGTGGACAAAAGGGTCGCCAATATTTTGGCTACCCCAGGCAAGATCCAAACATCCCCTCCCAATAGATTCAAATCCCTCGTTCGCCGTGGAATTTTGCCATGTGTTGTTTTCATGGACTAGCAAGATGTCCGTGCATTGCACGGAACATCAAGATGCATTTTTTACAAACTCCCGCATGCATTCAAGGGATAATTAATGTTCTCCTTTGCTAGTACCACGAGGCAAACACCATTAATATTGCATCGATTAGTGTTAGTGGCCTTGTATATCTGCAAATTGTAATTTTGATAGTGGCCCCTTGTATATAAAAATGGAGGGAGAAAGATGAGAGATAAGGTGAGGAGGAGTGGGGCGTGGTGGTGACTGGTGGTCGGACTGGGCGGAGGCATGGGGATGGACGGCGCATTATGTCTAGGTTTGTATCTCACTCACACACACCCACGTAGGTGGGGGACGTGCACGAAGAGAAGAGGTGCACGCACGGCGCACGTACTCCCATCTCTTTCCCAACCACACCCGCGCGGGTACACGGTGGAGCTCATTTCTGTACGAAAAGGCAGCCCACGTGGTAATTTGACACGTGTACTGGTTGTCCACTTGGTGGAGGGAGGATCGTCTACCACGGGTGAACAAACAAATTGCGACTTGACGTGTTATGTTAAAAAAGAGGCAAACCATGTGGGGCCTACCTTAGAGGCAGGGCTCTATACACTGGAGTACTTTTGATGTGTCCCGTCAACCCGCAGAACGAGGAGAAGCTTGCTTAGTACGCCATCTCCCCCGCCCACGGGCGCGATGGCTCGCAGGATGAGGTGAAGCTTGCTTACGAGTAGTAGTAGTAGTAGTAGTACTCCTACTACTGTATGCCTTATGCCTGCTCCCTCTCCCACGTGCGCGGTGGCTCGCAGCACGAGGAGAAATTTTTACTACTCCCTCCGTTTACTCCTCGTCCCTACTACGTACCTTGGTTAGTACTCCCTCCATTTACTTATACAAGGCCACTATAAAAAAAATACATTTTGCATCTATACAAGGCCACAAAATAGTAATCGAGACAAAAGTTACTACTCCCACCTTTCTAGTTTATGGCTCAATTTCAAAATCTCTCCAACCAAGGTAGCCGGTGAGTGGTCGAATTAATTTTGTAGTTTGCACAAGTAATTAGTACGTCCGTTTTTATCAAGAAGTTATGTTTATCGAGGCATTAATTAGAACCAATGCATGAATGACCACTAAATTTCCATGAACTTCTACATGCATTGGTTAGTTTCCTCTTGACACTGCTTGCGTCGGGTGATCTAACGCACCTCAAAATCCAACATGTAATGGTACTACTACTAGTAGTAGAATTGAGACTTATCAAACGGAAAAATGAATGTTTTTTAGATGAGCCCTATAAACCCTAGTGGGTATGTACTCCGTAAAAATAGTTTTTTCCAAAACTAAGTCGCTCCCTTTCATGAATTCTGTAGTATACTCCTCCGTCGATGCTCCCTTTCATGAATTTCACTTCACATCGTCACGACATGTGGGACATATAGCAACCGGGTCAACGTGTCAAGCACCAAATAATAGTGAAGAACAGCAGGGGGGACGCACCCCACTCGTACCGGCCCAATAGTAGTAATGAGCAACGAGACGTCAAATCACAACGCCGCACCTTCCCAGACGGACGAAGCAACCATTATTTCGCACTTCGGTTCGCCATCATCTCAAACCACATAGTATTGCTTCTGCCTCAAGAGGGACACACGCATCGCCTTGGCATGACACCTGGGACCGCATGACAGGTCATGCTCCCTCGCCGATCGCTCGGTAAAATCACCTCATTTTTACTATACTTCCCGCATATCGGTTTACTACATGGCATGCACGTCGTTCTAGGTTGAGAATTTAGCTGGCTATATATGTGATGAACAGTACTCTAGCCTTTTAAAAAATGTATACTTATGTACAGTAGTAGTATCGATGGATTGCGCCATGGAGCAAAAATTGAAATTAAAAAAAAGGTGGTACATATAAAGAGCGCTCGTCGCCAAATTATGCATATAGTACTATTAAAAAAGCTAGTACGTGCTTAATTGGGGTGCTAAATTCTATTAAAGAAATACTAGTAGTATGTACATACCGAAGAGTTAAAGTAATGAGAAGAAACATAACATAGTTCTGCTGGGGGCTCAGCACAACGCACCCCTCGAATTAAACTAAGCACGCCTGAAATTAAACTATGCAACTAATCTGGTAGACACTGCATTAGAACCACCATGAGCAACAATACTAACACCTTACTCACTCGGAGTCCTCGTCCACGTCCTCGACTTCGTCCTTGTCCCTCTTCCTCTTGGCCAACACTTCTTTGCTTGAACCGCACACTTGGCTCTTGCTCTTCATCCAACCCTTGTAGATATTGAAACAAAGGTAGCCATCCATTGCAGCGTAGTGGATGTGGTCTATATCTAGTACATTCTGCTGCCATGCATGACGATGAAACGTGTAATGAGGTTTCTCCGGTTCTGATGCGAAGGATGAACCATGGCTCCTGCCAGGGTCAGCATTGAAGGCTGACGAGAGGGCAGCAGCCGATTCTTCTGGAGGTCGAAGGGGTTGCCTACAACGAGTCCTATCCGACCCAGGACTTGTTTGTCGTTCTTAAAGTCTACAGTAACGAATTTTACTCTTTTGTCCTTGAGAAAGTTCTTAAAATCCTGGCACTCAACGTCGGCATGGCATATGTGGTAGACCAAGCAAACATTATGTACGCAAACCTGGATCACGGCGGGCTTCTTCCTCTCTTTGTCCTTTAGATTCTTCTCTCGTCCCAGGACTGTGGTGTATTCAACATCTAGCCCAGTGACCCACTCATAATCTGAGTTTTCGAACATGTGTCTGAAGCGAGAAAGGCATCCTTTCACCGTCGCGGAAGAACGGGTGTAGATGACGTCGAACTCATCGTCGGTGATGGTTCTAACCTTGTACTCACCGCCGATCGTGGAGATTTGGGACGCCATGGATTTGGGAGGAGGGTTAGGATTAGTGGAACTGCCATAATGTGAAAGGATGGGACGACTAGGAGCGAACCGCCGTAGTATTGAAGGACGTGCGGGGACGAGTAGGAGCGAACTGCCAGCGTGTGAATGGCAGGGTAGTGGCTTTCCATTCTCCCATGATACGGGCTTCCGAGAGCCCTTGGATCTGAGATCGAACGGTTGCATGGCGTGATTCTAGACCTATGGGTGAATATCCTATCCTGGAGGGTTATTCTGCAAATTTTCAGCAACTTAGCATGCGGCCGTTTGATCTCAGATCCAAGGGCTGCCAGCAGCCCGTATCATGGTCGCGCCTACCACGATCGTCACATCGCTCGCGCCCTTGGAGATTTAACACGGTGCGTTAGGCTATCTGATGTTGGCATGTCATACATAGTCATCACTTAGTCACTCATACTACAACAAGGTTGGCTATAAGTGTATTTTTTTTACTTCTCTCAATCTCATTCTTCGTACTCCCTCCGTCCCATAATATAAGAATGTTTTTGACACTAGTGTAGTGCCAAAAACGTTCTTATATTATGGGACACATGGAGTACTAGTATTTATTGCATTTGCCAAGGAGTGACCTCTTCCAATGAAATGGTGTGCTTATTAGTTTTTTGTTGCTAAGTTTGCTTCATTTAATTATCTATAGACTCAAAATTGTCTTTTCACCTAGGTACACGCGCTTAGCACCGTTTCTTCCTTGGGTCACCAAACTAGCCTCTCTCTTCTTGATTGACTTGCCACATCAGACTTTATGCCTATGTGGCAAGCTTAGCACCTGTAGGAGCAAGTAAGTACAATAGTGCGCTTTACATGGCATTTTTGCATACGTGGAGGAAAGAGAGGCAAGGAAAAAGTGAAGAAGTGGGCTCTGATGCAAGAGCCAGCCTCTACTACATGGTGGAGCATTGGGAGAGGCACCTATATGGAGGTGGTCAGGAATCGGGAGACTCACGCCGGTCGTAGCGCCACTGTTAAAATGATAATGGCAAGTCAAATCACGGGGTGCCACCTGTCCAGCAGTAACTCGCTGTCAAATCACACAACCCTACGTTTGAAGCAGCTACTCCCTCGTCTTCTCGCGTCTCTGTCGAATCCCGCCTACCGCGCAGGAAAAGCCCCGCCCTTGACTTTTAAATACAACTACATCCGCTTAAGAATCCAATGATATACTTTTTGTGACATAGTAACTCATATTTAGTTAGTCAAATGGATGACCTAGAACTACGTGTAGGCCCTATAAACCGAGACGCCTAAAAATAAAAAAACCGAGGGAGAGGGTAGTTCAACATGTATCTTTTTAGATCAATATAGTCGGGATACACCAAGGAGCAAAACCAAGTGGTAGGCTGCTCCTGTCGTGTTGGCGTAGCAACTCAAGCAGGGTCAGTCCGCACATGAAATGGTGACACACTTAACTGGACCCCTTTGGCCGACATGTGGCTCATCCACCATCTTGTTCCACGTGCGATGCACCAAATTATAGTTCGGAGCTGCGGTTGGAATTGGAGGCACCCCGGTCGTAGCGCCGCAGTAGTAGAAAATGAGCGATGAGGGGTCAAATCACAAAGCCCCACCTTACCCGCATTAAGCTGGACGGACGAAGCAACCATCATTTCACTCTAGTGCGCAAGAGCATAAAGAAAAGAGAAAACAATGATGCGTGCGACAGCTACCTAGGGCACCCTAGGGTAGGGGACTCCACTACAGATCCTTTTTTTGAAAGCGCCTCCACTACAAATCGGCTTCTCCCTCGTCCTCTTGAAGAAAACCAATGATGAGTGCGGCGGTAGGGTTTGTAGGAGTACTACGGCGTGCGGGGCCACGTCGTAGTAAATGGGTTCGAGTCGACGCCTTAAATATGTGTGGGCCACTTGGTCTTACGGGAACGAGGCAGCATTTTGGGTTCGGGAACCAGTGGAGATATAGTACGTACAAAAAATTGTGGACGTAGGTTCGACCGAAAGGCAATGATGCATGGGCCCTGCATTTTGATATACCCGGGGCCGCGTGAAATTTCCTACTCTACTAAAAACTAGTAAGGTACACATGTATTGAACACATGAAATTTCAAAACCAAATTATGAATAAATACACACTATAGCATGTAAAGCTTTGAGTCATATATGCACGATGTAGATGTTCGTTTAGTTCTTATAGTTCATCTCATTCAAAATCATTTAGTTTTATAAAAAATGTTAAGATTCATGGGGTTGTGCATTGTAAATCATAAAGTAAAAAACAAATAATGGAAATTCATTTAGAAAAAAATAATCAATTATGATACAGAAGATTCTAGAGCAAAGGAGAAGTGCTTGTGTTTTGAGGTTTGTGCATTATGCTTAAGTTCAACCATGGAGTCTTCTAAATTGTACATGTGGCAGATCTGGTGGAATGTTGATGATATCCAACGACTAGTAGTGCTCGGATTTGCCTATCCCTGAACTGTCGGATTAGCTTCATCCAGCGACCATCTTTCAAAGTTATTGGCACACTATATAGTTCTTGTGCCATAGTTGGATGTTTTGGAAAAAATCTAGTAGTGGGTTGTACTATCTATTTAGGAATAAAAGATGTATACATGGAAGTTGTAGGGAAAGAGATGACATGGAGCATCTCAATTCCTATGAGTAGGGATTGGAAAAGAGATGTCATTTGGTTCACATCATAGGAACTTTTCTATTGAATCTAGAGATGACATGTATCTCAATTCCTATGAGGAGGGATTAGAAAAGAGATGTAATTTGGTTCGTATCATAGGAACTCTTCTATTGAATATACGCTAATGTTTATTTTCCTTGAAATTAAGGGAGTATAGGAATCCATTCATATGAACCAAGTGGCTCTAAAGCTATAGAAATGATATCATGTTTATTTCCTTTGAAATGTGGAGTATATGAATCTATTCCTATGAACCAATTGGCTCTAAAGGAAAAAATCCTATAAAAATCATATCATATAGAGTTCCTATGATATTCCTCGACACTAAAGGATGGTTGAAATTGCTGCGGGTGATACGATGGTCCTTCTTTGTGGACTCCTCACCCATCTTTACAGTTACCTCTCGAAGATGAATGAAATGATATATACAAGTATTCTACATGTGCAATTTGGTACATGAAAACTCAGTAAAAGTTTGCAAGGTTTGAATTTTCAATAAAGCTATATGCACTGCATTTCGGAACGGAGGGAGCATACGGCAGTTGCTAACACTCACGTGGAAGATTTGTGTGTAGGAAGAGTGGCTGTTCTGTTAAATGACATGGCAAAGCTGACACTGTCGGATGCCGATCTAACGGTTCTTACGGCGTTCGTCAAGAAAAGGCTTGTGGCAAACGTTTGTCGAATAATGATTTACGGACACATGCATTGCATTGATATGTGCCCCCCTCTCTCTCACGCACACGCACCCTCACGATTCACGACTCTCCCGAGTTCTCTCGCAGACTCGCACGTTGCACCCACCATCTATCTGCAGGTAGATGTCACACACATATGTGCTATTCACACCCTACCCTCAGAACTTCTAAAAAACAAAAGACGTCGCGCACATTTTATTTTAGCTCACACGTCACACACCTATACTATTACTCTTGCGGCGAACATTCTTTGGGAATAGTATAATGTACTCTCACGAAGAGAAGTGATGCATGAACGCACTAGTTCTCTCACACCCACTCGCGGGTACACGTAGGAGCGCATTTTTTTGAAGCTGGTACAACAAAATCACTCCACTATATATAAAAGCAGGAGCCTTAGCGCTTGCTTTACTAGGGTTCCTCTCGTTCACTCTCTCATGCTCTCCAGATCTAAGGAAGACATAGGTGGCCACACTCTCTCTCAGCTAACGACTGGTCACAAATCCGGCCAGACAACCTCGACCGGGACAGGGGTGTAGGTGCATCGTTCACGCTGTCGTCGGCGGCGAGGGAGGAGACCAACGGCTGCCCGCGCGTCCCGATCGGCGGCCATGCCGTTCTCTCCGAGAGAGCGCCGGCTCGAGAGGGCCTCTGACCCCTTCTTCCTCCCTGCGGTATTGTAGCGAAGATGCGGCCTCCCGGTGCCGTCTTTGCCACATGCCGACGACCCTAAGGTATATATTCCTTCGAAACCTGCCTTGCTCTACTGCCCCAGCTCACTTCGTGTGGATCCTTTTCTACTTCCGTCCGCTGTTCCAAAGCCACCTAGACTTCTACTATTATTAGAAGTAAAGCTAGTTCATACAGTCGACTCTAAGCGTTGGTTAAAAGAGGGAATAAAGTGGGAAAGCTGTAGCATGAATCTAGGACTTGGTTCTAAGAGGAAACGGGGGAAAGTAGTAATACCTGCTGTCCCTACGCCCATATCGCTACCGTTAATGTAAAATCACATGAAGCATTAAACAATGCCACCTAATATCACTATAAGTAATGATCTAGTGCCGTCGATAAATTGAAGCAATGCCACCACCATTTTATGAAGTGCTTCCGTCTTGCTTGATTTCCCGTGAATTGTGTTTTTGTAGTTACACTTAAATCTCACACCGCTAACATTGCTTCATCCCAGTGGAACTGCACAAATTTGATTGCACATTTACTGACCATGTGCTACTCTCATGACAGTAATACTAATGCGATTGTTCTGCATGTTAATCTAGTGGCATTGTTGATGTGATGTGATGCTACTTACTTAAGGACTCTTCATACTGTCAATCTAGTGCCAATTATAACACAATAGATGATGCTGTTAATCATACGCCACTATGTTGACACCAGATTTTCGCACAGTCAAGAACTTATTTAAAATGGCCTCAAATGGAGAAGTGTTCTACATGAAAAAGTTTCGTGTTGTCGATACGAACATCTTTGAAGTTTGGGCCATCGCCATTTGTTCTCATCTCGAAGGCCGAAGTTGTGTTCGAAATACTGAGATTTTGTATTCAGAACACTATTTGGCACATTACGCCCCCAAGACTGCCTCGTATGGAAAAATGATCTACATGGATTGTCTTTGTCTCGTCGAAGCGATTGATTTTGATATAAGAATCGTTCAAATCCGAGTTCATATGCAAAAGTTAGAGCTATCCGAATACAGCACTATCACAAACCAAAAGTGGCGCGCCCCACCAGACACCGTGTCTGATGGGTAGCACGAATAACAGCCTGTATTGCACGAGCGATTTGACCCTCAAGATGAACTCTAATCAAAAAACGTTCAACATAAAAGTTGTTCGCCTCGTCGAAACGGCCAAGATTGCTTTTGGGCTCGTTTCTATCCGAGGTCGTTTACCACCTCAAAAGTTACCCGCAAGGTGCAGCCAGTTTAAACCGAACAGTTTTGGAAAGTTCGGACAAAACCAATCCGAATTTGACTAGGGTTTTGGACGTGAATCCAAGACTTTTCCTTGCACGGGAAGTCCAGCCGCCTCTTATATACCTGAGGGGTGATGGCCGATTGAACAGTACACAATCGATCAATCAATCTACCACTTTTTATCTTTTATCTTTTCTCCTTAACCCTAGTTCTTCTTCTTCCTCGTTCTTCGTTCGTTCTTCTTCATTGCAGGGCAGCGAACCTCGAGGCCCTAGGGGCGATCAGGTCAACCTAGGGCAGCCCATAGCCGCCGCGCGCCCAGACGGGGTCCCTCCCGGGCATGTGGGGTTTCGGGTTCCAAAAGCGCCGGCTTGCTGTCTTGCGTATCGCACTGGAAGTCGGCCTCCCGCGGTGTGAGTTGCGGAGAATCTCCCTCGGTGCCGTGGGTACACATCGACGTGTTCGTGTGACGCGTTCCAGCGTCAACACACTTTTTGGCGACTCCGCTGGGGACGAAGCTTTGAACAGTCTCCAGCCCGTTCTTGCTACGAAGAGATCGTCATCAAGTTGCTGCAATCTACAAAGGTAATATGAATACCCAATTCCCCTTTGTAGATGCAAATAATCCATATGTTGTTGCTGGATCACCTATTGAGCATAATGTATCGGCTAGCCCTAGTTTTATCAATCATGCATCTAATTATGTGCAAGGGCCGATGCAAAACAATCTTCATGTTTCAAATTCTTATAAATTTAGCAACATGCAACATATGTATCCCAACTCCCATGCATCGGCAACCCCACAAATTCATATATCGATGAGCAACATGATGAGTTTGATTAATCAATTTGAAACACCCCAAGTTAGAATTTCCAATGCCATACAAGAAAGTGTTTCACCCTTTTATTCATCGGCAGCTAATGTGCAATATAGTAATCCAACCATGCCGATGAATGAGAGAATTGGCCATGCTACTAATGGCTATTTGGCCAGTTACTCTCAACCATCATATGCTACACCTCATGTTAGTAATTCTTCGGTACCATACACAACTGTACATGCTCATAATTCGGCTTCACACCTTCCTGGTTATAGCCGAATGAATGTAAATTTTACAGGAGCGGTTGTGCCCAACATTGTAGAAGATGAGGTAGTGGTGGCTGCATTGAAGAGTTTAGCCCAAAATATGAGAATTAGTGCTCTTTTCCTTGAACAACATGAAAAGGGGCTATTTCCTGATTATGCCGCAATAAAATCTAGAGTTTTGCAAGAAGATGAATCTTTGCCAGTTGATAAAATTGGCGAGCAAAAGTATGGTCTTAGAACACTGCATATGCCTTCACCTAGTACTACATCATATTATACACCCCCTACACAATTGCAAAATTTCGGCAACACCCGTGTGTCATTGTCGAAAGAATCTAAAAGCATTGGGGGGCAATCATATCCGGAGTGGGCTAAAATTGAGAAAAAGCTTAAAGCTAATTTTGCCGCTCGCCGTCAGAAACAAATAGAAAAAGAATTGGCTCAGATAAAAGAAGCATTTGCAATTGGTACTATCAATGAAAAGAAGGATGATTCGGAACATGAAAGTGCTTCGGTTGAAAAAGCCGAATCAAGTAGTATATATTCCAAATCCATCAAATTCAACGAGGCAAGCATTATTGAGAAAGGGCATGGCAAGCATAGGAAAACAACGGTGCTTGATTTTTTTGAAGTTAATGGAACCTACTTCCTGCCCTATGAGTTCCGTGCCGTAGAAATTGACAAGCTTCAAGGACAAGAACAAGTAGCCGAACAAAGTTCGGCCGACAAAAATCTTCAAAGCAATGATGCACGGATTCAAGAAAAAGATGATGACAAGGTGTTGGGGAGCCATCCAAAGATGGAGCAAGATGTTCTTCAAATGGCACCACTATCATGCTCTCCCAACATATTTGAAGAGGTATGCATAGCGAGTAATTTACCTATTTTCACATTTGGTCACAACTTCATTATTGATGCATCTATAAGAAATATTCTCATTAGTAATTTTGAAAGACCAATGAGGAAGGGTAATTTACTTGTTAGCAGTAAAATTGTTATGGAACATATCGGTCAACCCATTGCACCATTTATAAAGACCGATAATGACTTATTGTTACAGCCAAAGCTTTTCCCGTTGCTTTCTCTAAAGTTCATATCTAGTTGGGTAGCTTTGCTTATTTCTTACTTGGCTTACACTTGGTCTCAATTGAGACATGTATGTTCTAAATATCTTCGTTTTAAAAATTTAAAGCCAAGGTTAAATTCTATTGAGAAAACCGATGCTAATATAATATCATATCCAAAGACATCGGAGATAGAGTGGAAAACACAATGCATAGCCGAATGGGGAGATTCCAAATATGAACCATTCGTTTGCTTATCTCCAAAGCCATTCAAACAACAAGATCGGCTAGGAAACAAGAAGTATACTTTCAATTCAAGCATGTGTGATAAAATATTTGATTTGTTGCTGAAAAATAATTACATTACAATTCATGATCACCATGTTAAGTCATCAATCCAAGGACGAATGTATTGTAAGTTACATGATTCGTCCAAGCATAATTTTGAGGATTGCAACATGTTTCGTCAAATAGTTAAATCGACCATTGAAAAAGGACAATTGAAGTTTGTTGAAACACCAAGAGATGACCAGTCTATTCCGATTGGTCCCGATGGCAAAAAGGTTTTACATCGGCTGCTTCAAGCCGATCCATTTAAAAAGAATGTAAAAGCTGCAGGTGATGGGATCAAGCTTTCAAGTAAAGAAGTTGTTGAAGATCATAACGAGCATAATCTTGAGGGCGGGAGTTCCATCGAAGCAACAATGGAGACGCCAAGGACTGGGGGGCAGCAAGCAAATCTTATGATCGATGAAAGCAAACCAAAAGAAAACAAAGGCCGGAATAAGCGCAAGTGTAAGAGATCAAAAATCACCTTTGCTGAACTACTGGATAAATATCAAAAGAAGAGTGAAGAGAAGAATGCTTATCGGCCAAATCATGCAAAGAAACCAAGCTCACCCCCAAGGCGCAAATATGAGGATCGGTATTGGCAAAGTGATAATTTTAATGCAACATATTCATATCCTTATTTTGGGCCGCCGATGCCAATGCCGTGAATACCTCCCTATGCTCATCTAGATACATATTCATCATGGGACAGGTATGATACAAGGGTACATTCTCCATCTTATTCTAGACCATCTCACCAATACTATGCAGCTCCAAGGAGATCAACATTTGAACAATCACGCGTCCAAGACCATTTCAATCATAAGGAATCGGTTCAGAGCTCAAGAAAGAAGAAAGAGGTGGTAAAGCAAGTTTACCGCGTGAAAAGAGATGGTCGTAAGTGTGCTGCTTCAGATTTGATCTCAAATAACAAAGAGCCAATTAAAGTGTTAACATTGGCTACAAAAGGCAAAGTGAAGCAATCAACTGATAAAAATCAGAGTGCCAAATCTGAAGAAAAGAAGTCGAGGGTGCACAAGGCCCAAAAAAGTTGCCATTGGTTAAAACAAAATCACAGCCGAGATGCCCACTCGGTTTATCATATTGGGAAAAGAAAAAATTACAAAATCTTAGTGCACAAGAGCTGAAAAAGAAGAACATGGCATGGGTTCCCAAGAAGATCAATCAACACAAAAATGATGTGCATGCTTCTGTTGCAACAAGTACAATAAAAGTGAAGAAGGAAAATAATGAAAGCAACAAACAATTAAGCCGAAGGTGCGCATCAAAACATCAAAATCTTTGGTTAGCTCATCATCCATTTTCTTCAACCATGTCGTTGATGCCTTTGCCATGGAATTCATCCCTAGGTATGATCAATTACCCTCCATTGATTTATTTTGATCCATGGATGCAACATAATTTTCTATATCATGAGAGAGTATTACCAAATTACCATACATTTGGTTAGTTACATTGTTGCTAATACAAAGGGGCCGAAATATTTTATTCCTATTTTATTTGTTTATTTCGGCTATACATACTTTGGTGGGTGAATTCTACATGGAGCTCATGTTAATGGCTGATATTTATCTATTGCCCTAAGAATATGTCAAAGCATGGCCAGTGTAGTATCCTAACATCATCATTAGTTCAACTGGAGACCAAAACAAGCCTTATGCCACTTAAAATATTTTTACACAATAATCAAAGCCGAATATGAAATTTATTCGGTTTGGAGCTTTTGGTTGCTATAGGTACTACACTGATTGAGGCTTTCAGTGATTTGTTATAAGTAGTGCAACAAATATCCAAGGGTTATCAATGTTTTGACGAGTCACTTATAGTTTATCTTAAGGTATGTCTAGATGCAAAATTACCTAGGGTTGCTATAAAATTGTTCATATTTATAGACACGACAATTTGAAAGAGTTGGCACAGCAAGCATCCGGCTACTATGTTAATCATGGTGTGTTGCATTTCTATGAATAGCCGATGCTTATTCTCGTCAGAGTAGGTAAGGCCGAACCGAAGTCCACCGCTTCGGCCACTAATGAATTTTTCTTATACAGGCGAAAATAAGGATTGGAGAAAGTTTATTATTGATTATTAGCAAAATCCTAGCAAAAGGGTGAATAATATGGTTCCGAGGATGACTGTCGGTGTCAAAACTGGCGGATCCCGGGTAGGGGGTCCCCAACTGTGCGTCTAGGCGGATGGTAACAGGAGACAAGGGACACGATGTTTTTACCCAGGTTCGGGCCCTCTCGACGGAGGTAAAACCCTACTCCTGCTTGATTGATATTGATGATATGGGTAGTACAAGAGTGGATCTACCACGAGATCAAGGAGGCTAAACCCTAGAAGCTAGCCTATGGTATGATTGTTGTAATGGTTGTTCATCCTACGGACTAAAACCCTCCAGTTTATATAGACAACGGAGAGGGCTAGGGTTACACAGGGTCGGTTACAATGGTAGGAGATCTACATATCCGTATCACCAAGCTTGCCTTTCACGCCAAGGAAAGTCCCATCCGGACACGGGACGAAGTCTTCAATCTTGTATCTTCATAGTCTTGGAGTCCGCCGATGATGATAGTCCGGCTATCCGGACACCCCTAGTCCAGACTCCTTAGTAGCCCTGAACCAGCTTCAATGACGATGAGTCCGGCGCGCATATTGTTCGGCATTGCAAGGCGGGTTCCTCCTCGAATAATTCATAGAAGATTGCGAACACCAGATAGTGTCCGCTCGCAAAATAAATTCCACATAGCACCGTAGAGAGAATAATATGTACACAAGTTCAATCTGCTGACGTATTTTGTGGCATGATGTCACGCCACTACCAAGCCTTTACTCGAATTTTATTATACCACCTCGGTAGCGTTTAGCGGCGGTTTCTTGGCACGTCCCGTCAAGCGGATCGTGTTCCCCTTATTCCGGGATTCCCATCAATACGGACGTGGGTGACCCAACCGCGCCATTGATTGTGGCGCTTGGGAGATAGGCGAGTTTTACCAGGCCGGTTGGGACGCATAGTCTTCGACCGCCCATATATAAGGGGATAAGGATCCACCCTTTTCACCTACGCCTTCTTCCTCCTTTGCCTATCCATCTCCGCGCACTCGAGCTCCAGCGCCCAAGTCCGCACATCTCGTCTCAACCTTCTCCAGCCATGTCCGGAGAGGGAGGCAAGTGGATGGCTTCCTCCGTTACGGAGGGGCACATCAAAAAACTGCGCGACGCCGGATACCTGTCCAGCGACATCGCGCACCGGCTGCCCGACAAGGGGTAGCTCATCCCACCCCTGGCCCCATGAGAGGGTCGTATTCCTTCCCCTCTTCCTCCGCTGGATGGGCTTCCCACTTCATCCCTTCGTCCGGGGCTCATGTACTACTACGGCTGGACTTCCACGATCTGGCGCCAAACTTCATCCTCAACATCTCGGCGTTTATCGTGGTGTGCGAGGCCTTCCTCTGCATCCAACCCCACTTCGACATGGCTAAAACCTTCAATGTCAAGCGAAGGTAGTGAAGGGCGTCCAAGCGGAGTGCGGAGGCGCCATGGTGGGCAAAATGCCCAACGTCCTCTGGCTCGAGGGCGCCTTCGTGGAAACCATCAAAGGGTGGCAATCGGGGTGGTTCTATATCACCGAGCCGCGTGACCCTAAATGGGCTGCGGCCCCCGAGTTCAGATCTGGTACCCCCATGCAGCTCACCTCCTGGAAAGAAAAGGGCTTACTATGGGGCAGTGCGGAGGAGCTGACCAGACTCCAGTCCTGTCTCCAGACCCTGGTGAACATGAAGCTCAAGCTTGTCAACGTGATCCAGGTCATGCTCGTCCGCCGGATTCTCCCCTGCCAACAACGGGCCTTCAATATGTGGGAGTTTGATCCGGCACAACACCGGACCCTTAGCGGGCTCTTCGACACAACGTACGAAGCTGCTTTGAGGGTGCTATTCAAGGGCGGAGATGCCCCCGCATCCGCAACCGAAGATCGCGGATTCAGCACGAAACGCCCGGCCGGTGTGGTAAAATATGTTATCCTTTGTGGGACATTTATTTCTTTCATAGTTTGAATCTATTGTGGGATCTAAAATTCCCAATGCCTTTAACAGGACTGGCAGAGGACGTCCGGACAGGTTAACTGTCCGGCTCCCCTCCCCGAAGACCCAGCGGACACCCATTTAACGGGGCTGCTAGTCCCGGCACTTTATGTGGTGCCTGAGAAGAAGGCCAAGAAGAAGGCCACGGGAACCCGAAGGAGTTCTCGGCGCCAGGTGGTATCGGACTCATTGTCCGATGGCTTCGAGGCGGATTCCTCCCCCGAAGATGAGGAGGAGAAATAGGACTCTCCCCAGGAGGGGGGAGAGAGGAAGAGGAAGGCTTCCCCAACGGGGGAGGCCGAAGGGTCCAAGAGGGGAAGGACCCTTCCTCCGGACAGCTCTGCCAATGCCAACGACGGCGACGAAGGGTGGCCCTCAAGGGCCAAGCCCCCTGCAAGATCGTAAGTATCCGGATTCCTGAATGATTTATAATTTCTCTTTTGTGCCACATGGTGTCCTTCTAATGCCGCACACTACCTGTAGTCCGACCGAGGATGATCTTCCCGCTTCATCGAGCGGGTCCTTGGCTCCGTCGGATGTGGATTCCATTCTGACCGCCTCCACCCCTTGTTATGCTAACGACGCCGAGGTGGGATCCCAGGAGGGGACCCATCAGGAGGAGGCTCCGGAGGTGCCGCAAGGCAGCTTCCCGGACTTTGCGCCGGACTCCGTGCCGGAACCCGTAGTGGTTCCAGAGTCCGGCAGGCGGCCCCTTCGTAAGAAGGGCAAGACCGTGACACCGGCAGCCTCCGTCCAACTGGAGGCGCCGGACAACTTGTTGGAGGCGCTCAACGGCGCTTCCATCGACGAAGAACACCGCACTATCATGAGTGCGGTGATTCAGAAGGTTCAGCTCGCCAAGAGCGGGCTGACCGAAGCCTGCAGCAGCCTTCTAACAGGCTTTGAGGTAAGAAGTTTTAAAATATGCAATGTAATACCGCATAGACAAGTAGCCCTGATGCTCGGTTCGGTGTTCGGAAAGAAAAGCGGATGAGGATCTAAAAGATATACGCAGGAGTTCTAAAAATTATGTCAATATGGGGTTGCGGGCTGCTTCTCTGACCTCTGTCGCATTGATCATGGAGGTCGGTGCTTTGAAGCAGGACCTCGGGCGGACCGAGAACGAGCTCGGCCTTTCCAAGAAGCAGCTCGAGGACAAAGAAGGTGAGTAACACCGTATTAAATTTGTACCTTACAGAAAAGGATTTTGGTTGCAATAGAAATAACAAGGATAACGTGGGCACTGCAGGGGCCACGAGCGAGGTGGCGATCCTGAAGGAGGCCGTGTCCGCGGCCGAAAGTAATGCGGCCGCGGAACGAGCGGAACTAGAGAAGCAGGAGGCGCGGGTGGCAGAGGTGCGACAAGAGCTCCAGGCTCTCATGGAAAAGCATGAGAGTTTGGAGCGCGACTCGAAGACTCGAGAGTCGGAGCTTGCCTCGGCTCTTGAGAGTGCCAAAGCCGCTAAGGCCGAGGCCTATAAGGCCCTCCAGGAGATTGAGGCGGTGAAGAAAATAGCGGCGGGTAAGGCATTTTTCATGCAAAGCAAGCATGTGAATGTGAATTACCCGTTACTTACCCGACCGGAGCTCTCCAGAGCATTTGCAGATCTGCCTCGCGGCGTGTCCGATGCTACCGCATTCTACCGGGCCGAGGAGGGAGCTCAGCGGAGAAGGTCTTCGGTCTCGATATCTTTGAGGCCGGACATCCGTGCCCTTAGCGACCAGTGAAGCAGCTGGTCGAGCTCCTACAAGGTAGCCGAGCAGGCCATGAAGGGCCTCATAGTCCGGTTGTGGCTGAAGAGGCCATGCACAGGAGCTACTTGGCATGGTGCGCGGCTGGTGGATGCGTGTCCCTAGGTGGAAGTCATCAAGCGCTCCGCCTGCATTGAAGGTGCCCGTCGGGCCCTTGCCCGCGCAAAGGTGCACTGGGGCAGGCTGGATGCTGAGAAGCTTCTAACGGACGCGCTGCCGGCGGGCAAGGAGTATCGCACGCTCGAAATGTATTATAAGAGTGTCCTGAAGGGTGCCCGCAAGATTGCGGATGAGTGTCCCAAAGGATGTAATATTTGAGTAGACTCGCAATGTGTTATCCTATGCGCTGAAAACTTTGTTCATATGCGCTAAGCAATGCTTATTAATTTAAAAATATTACCTTCTGTGCGGCCGTTTATCAAATTTGAGAGATGGCAAGTCGTCGGCTTCAGCCCCCATGCCACGAATGCTGGGGTGTTCGGAATAAACTTGAGCGCTCTTGTTCCCATTTTTGGGTCCATCTAGGGAGGCGCTCAACACAACGAACAAGGCAACCGGACTTATAATGCTTGAACACTCTCACTTAGCCATAGAATTCTATAATTTTAAATTTCGTGAAGCCCCTAGTGTTCGGAAGACCGAGTTGGGCGCTATCACGCTGGGCAGACGAAGCGGTTCCTCGCTCTAAGCGGCATAAGTCTTTAGGGACTCGAAAAGACCGCTCGAACAGCGACCAGCTCTCGCCTTATCATGACGGTCAGTTTTAGCTTTCTCCACTGAGGCGCTCGCCCAGCTCAACCGGGGCGCAATCGCAGTGGTTCTCCCAGTGCAACCTTAGCCGACGGAACGGAACGTAAGGTACCAAAACATGGGAGCCGGGCAAACCCAACTATTGACCCAAGACATGATTCGGAGCCGATGCATATAATGCTATAAGTTCGGGGTGCCGCACTTGTGGAAGTGTTCGGACTTATCACACCGTAATGCGGGGAACATAAGTCCCTGGTGTATTCGGCCATACCAAAGTGTACGGATGCAAAACGTCATAAATGAACATATATGTAAGAAAGGAGTGCAATTACAAGCGAAAAGTGATGCATTGTTTACTCAAGGAATTCTGCCATGAGTGCAGGACGATACAAATAGTGCGGTAAGCAAGGATTGGACTATTAGACATGTCCCCCTCGAGGGTAGGCTGCGGAATGGTGTATTTAACAAATTTAATGCTCATAATGGAGACCACACGAGTGTTAAATGCGTAGCTTTGTGTCCTTCCCCGGCTGTTGCATCATGAGTTCGACAGATTCACCGCGGACGGGGTCTCGTGAGCGGAGTCCTGTGGATAAAATAAAAAAAGGAAAAGAAAAAGAGCGACACACTTGGGAGCCCCTGGTGTTGTTGAGCCGCACTCTGGGCCTGTCGTGGTCATGCCCCTCCCCCTATGCCCATGGTATCTCCAGAGCGTAATGATGCACGTGAAGGGCTAGTCTTGCAATCATGCAAGGGTTGGGGTTGGGGCCGCATTGCTACGCGTGCTCGGAACGTGCCAGGTGGTCTTGATGTATGTTACTCCGGGCGCGTTTGGCCATGTCCGGTCGTTTAACGGCCGGACTAAAAAATTGCCTTAAGAGGCTGCTCAGACTTCCGCCGCGAGAGCATGTGTGTTCCTCCGTTCGGAGGAGCGTTGATGTTTCCGTTGGTATGATGAATCCACGAGGGCTGGCATCTCGAGCTTAAGGTATGCATAATGCGGCACCACGTTGAACTTTGCAAACGCGGTTCGTCCGAAAGCAGAGCGTGATAGCCATCGCGAGCGGGACTATGTCAAAGATTAACTCCTCGCTCGGAAATTATCCGAGGATCAAAGACCACTTCGGTGTGACCGAGCTCGCATAATTGGCCTCAACACCGGTATGGCGCCTTTGAAGGTCGTCTTTGTAGGTTTAATCCTTGAGGGTCTATGCCCATCTTGCGCATTGTATCTGATAAAGCAGGTTCAGTTGCTGCCGCCATCCATCGAGACTCTAGTGAGGTGAAATCCATCGGCGATTGGGTCTAAAACCAATGCGGCGAATCCGCCATGGCGGATCTTGGTGGGTGGTCCTTCGATCGAAACTGATCGGGCAAGAGGACCATGGATTGAACCGGACGACCGCTCCATCGCATATCGTCCGTAAGTGCACGCTTCCGCTCCCTCTTGGGTATGTGGGTTGCGTATATCATGTTTACCGTCCGCACTAGTGGGGGAACCCTTCATCTCTGTTGTTCGGCGGCGGGTCTCTTCCTCGTCATCGCTATGCAGCCCCTTGTCATTGTTTTCGCAATTAACTTGCTGCTGCTGAATACCCAACAATCCCTGTTGGTGTGGTTAGCTAGCTTTTGGGTGCCATGTATCCGCAAGAGCGATCAGTATTCGGTCCAAATTGGACGGACCCGGAGTTGTTCTTTTAAATGGCTTTTTCCGCTGACCGGATTTAGAGCCTCTGAATCCGGTGTTGACTGCCGTATCCTCAGTGTTATCGCCATTAACGCAGCGTTTGTTTTTGTTACGACGCGACCTGCCACTGCGGTCCTTGTTGTCCGGACTGCCAGAATTTTTGCTGAGGTTGTTACTGCGGACTAGCCAGCTGTCCTCCCCCGCACGGAAGCGGGTCATGAGTGATGTGAGGGCTGCCATGGATTTCGGCTTTTCCTGTCCGAGGTGCCGGGCCAGCCACTCGTCGCGGATGTTATGTTTGAAGACTGCGAGGGCCTCT
The DNA here is from genome assembly GCA_021437245.1 of Aegilops speltoides. NCBI lineage: Eukaryota > Viridiplantae > Streptophyta > Magnoliopsida > Poales > Poaceae > Aegilops > Aegilops speltoides. Next base: position 430,365,306 of record CM038147.1, on the reverse strand, counting down.
GCATCCAGACAGTCGACGATTTGATTTTTCTTTGTTAAGAACCGTGTCCAGAACTGTCTGGCCGATTCGTCTGGCTGCTGAATTATGTGGCTTAGGTCATCGGCGTCTGGTGGTCGCACATATGTGCCTTGGAAATTGTTGAGGAATGCGGCTTCTAGGTCCTCCCAACACCCAATTGACTCTGCTGGCAAGCTGTTAAGCCAATGCCGAGCTGGTCCTTTAAGCTTGAGCAGGAGATACTTGATGGCGTGGAGATCGTCACCGCGGGACATATGGATATGAAGGAGGTAATCTTCGATCCAAACCGCGGGGTCTGTTGTGCCATCGTAGGATTCAATGTTCACGGGTTTGAACCCTTCGGGGATTTGATGATCCATTACTTCATCTGTGAAGCATAGTGGGTGTGCGGCGCCTCTATACTGGGCAATATCACGACGCTGCTCAAGAGAGCTTTGTCTGCTATGTTCGGCCCGGCCGGAGTTGCTGTATCCGGCACGACGGTAGTCGTCATGGATCGTGGGGCGCCCACGTGATCCGTAGATAGATCTTGATTGTCTTGCCTTGTCCTCCAATATGTCTCGCAAGTCCGGCGCATTCCCCCGTGGCTTCGCGCTTTTCAAGCGGTGCCGGGGTACAGTTCTGGTGGAGGGCCTAGATGCCTCTTTGTCGCGGCCACGAGGTGGTCGGTCTGCCGTATTGTGCGCTGGTGATGAAGGTTTATATGCCTCCTCCTCTAATCGGGGGAGCAACTTGCGTTTTGGGTAGCTTTTGGAGGGGCGTTCGATTTCATGCTCTTCGGCCGCGAGGACCTCGGTCCATCTGTCGGCCAGCAGGTCTTGATCAGCTCGAAGCTGTTGCTGCTTTTTCTTTAGGCTGTTTTCCGTGGCCATTAGCCTACGTTTAAAACGCTCTTGTTCGACGGGATCCTCGGGCACGGCAGATTAAATGCGTTGTTGAGGCTTGCCTCGCCTCGGAGGGAGGCATGTAATTGTCATCCTCTATCTCCTCGTCGCGCTCTCTCTCGGGCTGGCTGCTCCGTCCTCTGTCTTTGAATCTTCTTTGGAGGGTTGTCTTCGCACTCTCACGGGTGTTATTGTCTCCGGTGCCGGAATCTCCATTCTTGCTGTGGCGGGATTTAGAGCGGCGCCGCTGACGTCGGTGCTTGGGCTGTTTCTTAGAGGAATCTACCTCCGCTGTTTCTTCGCTGTTCCCATCCTTTGGGATGTCCACCATGTATATGTCGTATGACGAGGTGGTCTTCCAGTGCCCCGTAGGCGCTGGTTCTTGGTCGTCTCCGGCATCGTCGTCCATACCGTCGATGTCTTCGGAGTCGTAGTCTAGCATGTCGGTTAGATCATCGACAGTGGCTACAAAGTGGGTGGTGGGTGGGCTTTGAATTTCTTCGTCGTCCGCATCCCAACCATCTTGACCGCAGTCTGGCCAGGGCTCTCCAGATAACGAGAGATGCTTTAGCGAATTCAGGATGTCGCCAAAGGATGAGTGCTGAAAGATGTCCGCAGCGGTGAACTCCATGATCGGCGCCCAATCGGATTCGGTTGGCAGGGGCGCAGCAGGTTCGGAGTCCGGCAAGGAGTCCGGCACCTCGGAGTCACGAGCTTTGCAAGGGACAAGGTCAGTGTTCGGCTCCATCGCCGTAGAAGTTGCAGCCCCCGAGGCGGTGTCTAGCCACCTGTCCTCGATCTGCGCGGTCGGCTCCGAACTATGGGTCAGAGCGGACTCGTGTGCGGCCTCCAGGGTACTGTCCGGCGACAGAGCTAAATCATGCCCATCGTGACAGTGCGGCGCGCTCGGCTGTGGCTCGAATCCGTTGAAGATCAAGTCTCTGCGGATGTCAGCCGTGAAGTTTAGGCTTCCAAATCTGACCTCATGGCCAGGGGCGTAGCTTTCGATCTGCTCCAGATGGCCAAGTGAATTAGCCCGCCGTTCGAAGCCGCCGAACACGAAGATCTGTCCGGGGAGAAAAGTCTCACCCTAGACTGCGTCGTTGTTGATTGAAGAAGCCATCAAGGCTATCGGTGACGACACAGAGGAACTCTCAATGAAAGCACCAATGTCGGTGTCAAAACCGGCGGATCTCGGGTAGGGGGTCGCGAACTGTGTGTCTAGGCGGATGGTAACAGGAGACAAGGGACACGATGTTTTTACCCAGGTTCGGGCCCTCTCGACGGAGGTAAAACCCTACTCCTGCTTCATTGATATTGATGATATGGGTAGTACAAGAGTGGATCTACCACGAGATCAAGGAGGCTAAACCCTAGAAGCTAGCCTATGGTATGATTGTTGTAATGGTTATTCGTCCTACGGACTAAAACCCTCTGGTTTATATAGACACCGGAGAGGGCTAGGGTTACACAGAGTCGGTTACAATGGTAGGAGATCTACATATCCGTATCGCCAAGCTTGCCTTCCACTCCAAGGAAAGTCCCATCCGGACACGGGACGAAGTCTTCAATCTTGTATCTTCATAGTCTTGGAGTCCGGCCGATGATGATAGTCCGGCTATCCGGACACCCCCTAGTCCAGGACTCCCTCAATGACCTTGAGATACATAACTATGGGACTTTATCATCGGATTGTTAAGGAAGTTGAGAAAGTTTCACCCAAGCTTGCGTCAAAATATTCACACAAGCAATGGCCGATATAAACTTATCGTCCTAAGAATATGCCAAAATGGCCGATGGAGTGTTGACATCGTCCTTAGAGCAAGCTATGTGCAAGTTATTTTTCGCACACGAGGCTTTCTTTGAAAAAGCAGGGGGCATGTGTTGACACCAGATTTTGGCACAGTGAAGAACTTATTTAAAATGGCCTCAAATGGAGAAGTGTTCTACATGAAAAGGTTTCGTATTGTCGATACATACATCTTTGAAGTTTGGGTCATCGCCATCTATTCCCATCTCGAAGGCCGAAGTTGTGTTCGAAATACTGAGATTTTGTATTCAGAACACTATTTGGCACATTACGCCGCAAAGACTGCCTCGTATGGAAAAACGATCTACATTGATTGTCTTCGTCTCGTCGAAACGATCGATTTTGATATAAGAATCGTTCAAATCCGAGTTCGTATGCAAAAGTTAGAGCCATCCGAATACAGCACTATCACGAGCCAAAAGTGGCGCGCCCCACCAGACACCGTGTGTGATGGGTAGCGCGAATAACAGCCTGTGTTGCATGAGCGATTTGACCCTCAAGATGAACTCTAATAAAAAAACGTTCAACATAAAAGTTGTTCGCCTCGTCGAAACGGCCAAGATTGCTTTTGGTCTCGTTTCTATCCGAGGTCGTTTACCACCTCAAAAGTTACCCGCAAGGTGCAGCCAGTTTAAACTGAACAGTTTTGGAAAGTTCGGACAAAACCAATCCGAATTTGACTAGGGTTTTGGACGTGAATCCAAGACTTTTCCTTGCACGGGAAGTCCAGCCGCCTCTTATATACCTGAGGGGTGATGGCCAATTGAACAACATAGAATCGATCAATCAATCTACCACTTTTTATCTTTTATCTTTTCTCCTTAACCCTAGTTTTTCTTCTTCCTCGTTCTTCTTTCGTTCTTCTTCATTGCAGGGCGGCGAACCTCGAGGCCCTAGGGGCGATCAGGTCGACCTAGGGCAGCCCATAGCCGCCCTTGCCAGCACGGGGTCCCTCCTGGGCGTGTGGGGTTTCGGGTCCCAAAAGCGCCGGCTTGCTGTCTTGCGTATCGCGTTGGAAGTCGGCCTCCCGCGGTGTGAGTTGCGGAGCATCTCCCTCGGCGCCTGGGTACCTAACAACGTGTTCGTGTGGCCAGCGTTCAGCGTCAACACTGCGCAAATATCATCCTTGTTTAAATAACCATATTTCGTATTTGTGCAAACAGGGATGTATGTCTCCATATCGTTTCGGGATGTCTGTCTCCATATCGTTTCTATCCGCGCAATCAAAAGCACACACCTCAGTTTTAGTGCAACTGTGCAAAATGAGTTGGCAAACTCTCGTTGCCGTCGTCTAACCTCCCGTCTTCAAGGTATCCCTACATTGGTAGTAACTAAGGTAGAATGACCAACGCAATCTAAAAGAAGCTGATTCGTACGTTTTACTTCCTGATTGCAGTGCAGGGACGAGCGAAAACAACTGCATCCTAGTCCGGAATGCACTTTCTACCAGTTCATCCATGGACCGAGGACTAGCTGGCACGGCTGCATGGCGGTTTTTTGGACAGGTGCGCGGACAAGAGGCATTGTGGTCTGCTTATTTCTGCAAATAGCGGTGCTTAAATTTAGTGGAATGCACAAGAATTTCACCGCCAAGATTACCTTTGCATGGTTCAGTTCAGCATTCCAGCTGAGACCACAATTATAATTGGTTATTCTGGAATGAGATAACCTAACCCTGGATGGTGGCAACAAGAAAAAACCAGAGTGAACTCCAGGAAATTTAAGCCTGCTGGGAGGCCCTTTGCTGAGAGAAGTCTTGCTTGTTTTTTTTCTGATTTGTAGACCTTCTTACAACTTTGTCTTTTGCTGTGAACTAGTATATGTTTGTTATGTTCTATGAATCATTGAGATGTATAAAATTGCTTAACTTATGCTTTTCAAGTTTTTTATGAAGGCGAGTTTAATGTGAGTGTTCCACATGAGCGCTGGACTAGCGTGTGAACATTTGGAATTTTATTACATTGTGGCCTCAGTTAACTGCATGAACCACTGTAACAAGATACATAGTTGCTTATATATCAGACAACAGATTGTTGATTGTTAGCTGGTCGATAGCCTAGTGTTGAAGCGAGCTGAGCCAATGTGCCGTGTTTTGCACAACTGCTTACAAGTGGGGTAGCACCAACAGTGTTTACAAGTACTTATGTATATGTCGGCGCACAGTTCTCGAACGAGTGCTCTATTTCATCAAAACACACACTGCTCGTATGATAAACCATGACAACTTATGTCTTACCATGCCATATTCATGAAAAAACTAGTGAGGGCGCATCTGTTTTGGCAACAATTATGATGGTTCTCACATAATTCATGGGCACACAAAAGTAGTAGTAGTTCCCATAGACGGATTCAAATAGAGTACTAGCCCCAGAGGGGTCGATAACAGGCAAGGTCCGGATAATTAGACACAATCCAAACTAGTATTAAATACTAGCTGGGGCAACTATTTCATGCCTCGATCTAATTTGGGCTGGACACAAGACGGACCTTGCCATGAACATCATCGAGGACGTCCTGCAGCAGCTCAATCCTGTGAACCTTCATGAAGACAACCTTGTGGCCTTGCCAATGATAAATTTGTTTGTGGAGGCATGCCACGTCATCTTCCTGCGTAAGCTTGACAAGAACAGCATGCCTCACAAACGAAGGAGTAGCTTTGAACTTCTTGTGCTTTAGTACACCCTGGACAACATGCCTGACAACAGTGAGGCTAGAATACAACTCTTCATTGGTATAACCACAAATGGCTTCCAGGATCCAACAACCTAAGAACTCTGTTTTCCCTGTGCGTATATTCAGGTCATCCGCCTCATAGCGAGTGACATGTACAACCACATAATCCTTGTCTGCATCAGGGCTCTAATTGAAACAGAAACAAATTCTGAATTACTTTTCAGTATAAGAAACACAAGTTATTTAAACCACTATGTATAGCATGGCATTGAAGCTAATAAAATTTTGCATTATTAATCACCACATACTTAGATGAAAAACCACAATCGAGATCGGCAAAGAAGAAAATCACCTTGGGCAACTCAACGGGGGGGGGGGGGGGACACATCCTCGAAGGGGGAAAACTGCTCCTGCAGTGCCACGGGGGTTGTAACCTCCAACGGGGCGTTGACCATCTCAGTAGTGGCCGTGAGCGTATCTGGGGTCGGCTTGGTGGCTGCCTCCATCTTCTTGGATCTCTTTGTCTCGTGGGGATCAACCTCCTGCGTCTGCTCCAATATCGGCAGATCTTTGCCTGGTTCTCCTTGGTCCATCATGAAACTGACGAATACTAGGAGACCACTGAAAGGAAAACACAATCGCAATGACAATGAAACAAAAAAGAGAGTGAGGATCGGTTACTGCTTTGCAAAAGTTATTTTTTTCTCTGAACGAAAATATACCAACATCACGGATCCACTTACCTTCCCTTTGTTGGGAGAGAAGAACAGTGGCAGATGCGAGTGTTGCCTTTCTTGAAGACGGTGAGGGAGAAGAGGATTCAGCGAAGAGTGAAATGATGGTTGCTTCGTCCGTCAAACTTAGACTATGGGGAGGTGGATTTTTGTGATATGACGGCTCGTTACTGCCGCGCTACGACCGGGGTTACTCTCCGCATGCATACTGCCTTCTAATTTGGTGGATGGCATTTGGGCCCGCGCGCTGCATGGCCCGCATGTTGGTGAACAAAAGTATAACGGCATTCCGTAGAGGGAGACGTTTCAATAACCTAGGAGGAGCCAGAAGCGGTAGAGTGTCTCCACTGTACTAGTAGTAATTGTTTTTTTGGGTAGCTGTAGAGTGTCTCCACTGTACTAGTAGTAATTGTTTCTCTGGGCCCAAGACAAAACAGCCCATCCACACTAGTAAATAGTAAAATCAATTCAAAAGCCCATATATTTACTGAATGAGAGGCGCTACCCACACCCAAAGACACCCCCCCAAAAACACAGGTGCTCTTCTTCCTCCTCGCTCCCACCCACCTCACGTTAGCTCGCTCCTCGTACCCCAAATTCCTCACCTCACTCCTCTGAAAACCCCAGCTCCCTTCTTCCTCACTCCTACAGAAAACCCCCAGCTCCCCTTCTTCTTCACTCGCACTACAACTAGGCTCGTCATTCGTTACTCTGCTCAAATCCGTGAGCGCGACACAATGCCCTCGAGGAAAATGGAGTCGGCTGACCCCAGCGCCAAGAAGATGAGGCTCCTGCCAGTGGCGACGCCTGTTATAGATCCCGCACCCGGCAGCACGGGGAGAAGCAGCGACCCCGCCCCCACCGGATCCCAGGAACCCGTAGAATCTCCGGTGGACCGCATTAGCGATCTCTCGGACGCCGTCCTTGGGGAGATCATCTCCCTTCTCCCCACCAAGGATTGCTGCGGCACCCAAGTCCTCTCAATTCGGTGGCACCCTCTATGGAGCTCCATGCCCCTTAATCTCGACTATTGTCAGCTATCTCTCTTCAATGATTTTGAAATCCCTAGAGCCATCATCTCCTCCCACCAGGGCTCCGTTCAAAGCCTCTGCATCCTGTCATGCTACCTGAGCAAGTATACCATGCCCTGCACGGTGGACGCCTGGCTGAAATCCCCTGAATTCACAGAACTACAGCTGCTTGAGTTCTACTATTCCCCTGGAAATCACATACCACATACCAAACGCCATGAACTTGTGCCCTCAGCACCGATGTCCATCTCACGATTTCCCTCCTCTCTCCACACCGCCACCTTTGCACTGTGCTACCTACCAGACAATCTGGTACTAAACCTTTGACTCCCATTTCTCAAGAAACTTTCACTTGTGCGGGTTCGTATATCGGAGGCCTCATTGCACAACATCATCCACTCCAGTTGCCCTGCGCTGGAGTGCTTGGTGCTTGCTTTCACAGTTAGAATCGGTTGTCTCCAAATAAAGTCGCCTAACCTTGTAAGAATTGGAATTTCTTTTGACGGAAGGCAGCTCATCATCCAAGATGCCCCTTCACTTCAAAGGTTGATCCTTAATTCTAGTTATTCACCGTTGCAAAAAACCATCCTCTCTGCGCCTAAACTGGAGACCTTGGGTGTAATACATGATCTCTGTGCTCAATTCAATATGGTGTTTGGCTCCACAGTTCTTCAGGTACTTTATATTATCATATACACTTGTAACCATAAGTTGCATTTTAAATTTTTGCGCATAAGTTATATATCATCTTGGAGTACACATTTTCTACTAATATTATGTTCTATGCTCAATGAAGAGTTTCTCCATGGATGGCCTATCAATGGTGCTGGATTCTGTCAAGATCTTATATATCCAAATGAATAGTTTTGATCTGAACAAGATTATTGGCTTGCTGCAATGCTTTCCATGTCTGGAGAAGTTGTATATAAAGGTGATAATTTCACGCACATTGGAAGCCCGCATATAGTGTACTAGAATTAACCGTTCAGCTGCTGCTCTTTCGACACTCTTCTTTTAGACCTTAACTGTTTTCAATCTTCATGTCTATTTAGGCAACAAGACGGGGTAAGAAAGTTATAACCAATCGGTGGATTCGTAAGCATCGGGATTTTCTCACTTCTCATGAGATTCGATTGAAGACAATAACGCTAGAACAATATGTAGCCAACCATGCAAACACTAGATTTGTCACATTCTTCCTGCTGAATGCGAGGTTACTATTGTCCATCAGGCTTAAGTTTATCAGCAGCATGGTTTTGACGGATGGGTATGTCGAAGAGCAAAAAAAGGAGTTTCAGGTGGGCAAAAGAGCTTCTGAATGTGCTGGGCTTCTATTTACAACATATTGTGGTCATAATCCAGTAAATTTTACGACCCAGGATGTTCATTCTATGGACCTGACCGATCCATTTGACTATGACTGCCGAAACAGTGCTGGAGTTAGATGTTGTTGCCCTTTTCAACTCGGCTGTGACTGTCATATTTTCTTTGAAACAAGGCAAATGGCTTGCCATTCGTTTAATTTAGAGTTAAGTATTGTAACAAATCCCAACCAAGGGAAATAACATCACTCTCGCCGGCTGCTTGAGCTCACTGTGCATTACACAAGCCAAGTGATTAGCCCCCACCAGCTCCCACAAACTTATTTCGAACTAGCCCATCAAATGGGCTGTAAATTTTCATAGGAAAGGCTGCATGACCGTGTTGGATTCTGACATTTGGGACCCGCGAGGAAATAGCCTATCCAAGGTGGTGTCGACTTACTAGCCAGTCAACAAACGATTCTGCCCACCAGCCGTTGGATTGACATCCAACATGTGTCGTGTATCTTCTATCTCTTGTCTTGTTCTTCCTCCAGCCGCCCAAACCAAACCACCCCGTCGGCTCCGCCTACTCTCGCCCCCCATGGCTAGCTGCGCCTCCGCCGCCCTACCGTACGTACCCTCCAATGTTGGCCAGTCCCTCCCTCTATTCCCCCACACGTTTCGTTATTCTCTGGCGATGTCAGCCCCAACACGCACCCGCGCCCGAACCAGTCAACCCTCATACTCCCCTCCGTCTGCGACTGGACCGACGCATCTTCCACGGCTCCTGTTTGTTCCGTCCGAGGCCTCGCCGTCGTCCTCCACCTTGCGGCCTTGGTTCGCTCGCCGTGCGCGATGCGCCGCCCTCGCGTTGTCATTGTCAACAACTGAGAGGAACAAGGAGATGACTGTACGTGGAGAGGATGACAGTAGGGACCCACCAGCATCATGGCAGTACACAAGCAAGTGCCTCTATATTACAAGCCCAAAAATATGGTTCCTCCTAATGGTTGGACATCTGGGGCTCACGCCATTGTCAACGTAGTCAATAAACGAGACAATTACACTCTGGCGGTGACACGGGGACCCAAAGAGGTCGCGTAGTTTTTTTGGGGAACAAGCAGTTGTTATTTATACTAGTTTTAGCGATGGATCAGGGTAACAACGGGGTTGTGCGGGGGCTGTGGCCCGTCTAGCCAGGGTTTTATTTATGTTTACCACATCATGAGCCCAGTTGTGTTTTTTTCTTACTGAAAATGGCTAGCGCAGTTCTATTTTTTTGAAAGAAATACCCAAAGAAGGCCTACTTGCTTTATCGGCCCTGCTGGGCTGTAAATCTTTCAAGACGAGGAGAGTTTCATTCGGTTTGCCCAGAAATGGGTTGTATATTTTTAAAACACATCAAACCAGGAATTAGTTTCAATTTTTTTTCATCACAAGATTTTAAATTCCATTGATTTTTATGTGTGGACAATTATTTGGATTTTATATTTATATAAATTATTTTTCAAAATAGTTTGAATGTGAATCGATATTTCTGGATTAAAAACAGTTGATTGCACCAAAATATGCAAAATTTCGTATACTTTTTAACCGTGGCCACAATATGGGGTGTAATGCTAACAAAAAGAAGATGGGCTCCAAAAAAATTCTTAAGAATTAGCAAATGGGCTGTACATCATTAGAAATAATGGCAGATGGGTTGTATGCTGTTTTCCACAGATTTGAGGCTGACTTGTGCGCCTACTACAGGTTGACGCGTATGGTTTCATAAAAAAAGGTTGACGCACACGCAACTCCCTGTCAACTTAGTCAACACACGACAGCAGTGACTGTTGGATGTCCATCCAACGGCTGTCGTGCTTCTTCAACCTCTGCTCTTCATGCTCCAGCCACTCAAACAAGCACCAGCGAGACTGCCTGCTCCCTCCTCCCGCGGCCGGCTATGCTGCTACGCGGGCCTCACGGCCCCACCGTACTCCCATCGCTGGCCTAGCCATCCCTCTACTCACCCACACATGCTGTTATTCTCCGGGGATGGCAGACGAACCAGTAAACCCTCGTACTCCTCCGCGTGGGAAACAACTGCCGAGTATTCCCTGGCTCCATGTCGTTCCCTTCCTAGGCCTCGCTGTCGTCCACCGCCCTGGTGCTCTCGGCACGGCCTGGTCAACGTGGTCAATGAACGACATCCATCGGAAGTGGACTGTACGTGGAGAGGCTGATAGCTGGGTCCACGGCCGCACGCAAGGAAATGCCTCCTTATTACGTGCAAAATAATGATTCCTCCACCTGACAGCTAGGACCCACAGGAAGGGCCTCTGTATTTCGTGAAAAAAACATTCCCCCGCGCTGACAGGTCGGACCCACCAGCTATATCTTCGCACGCAAGGAAGTACCTCCTTATTACGCCCAAAAAATGAATACCCCCTGCTAGCTGGGACCCACCATATTGTTGGGCTGACTTGTGGGCCTACTAAGTTGATGGGGACGGAGGGCTTTGTCAACTTAGTCAATACTCCAGTGACCATATGATGTCCATCCAACGGGCATAGTGCTTCTTCAACCTCTGGTCTTCTTGCTCCAGCCGCCCAAAGCAGCGCCGGTCGTGCCGCCTACTCCTGCTTCCCGTGGACGGTTGTGCTACCACGGAGGCCTCACCGCCCCCATACTACTCCCACCACTGGTCAGGCCATCCCTCCACTCACCCACACCCCCTGTTATTCTGCAGCGACGGCAGCCTCACACCGCACCCAAACCAGTGAATGCTCGTACTCCTCTCCGCATGGGCATCCACTGTCGCGTCTTCCCTGGCGCCGCATCATCCCCTTCCTAGGCCTCGCCGTCATCCACCGCCGTGGTGCTCTTGGCGCGGCGTGGTCAATATGGTCAACGACCGACTTCCATCCGAAGAGTACTATACGTGGAGAGGCTGATAGCTGGGTCCACAACAGCCGCAAGGAAGTGCCTGACAGTCGGGACCCACCTGGTTGAAGCATACACAACGTTGTCATTCTGGTCGCGAACGTGTATGTACATATATACTGGTTGATGTAGAGGCGCGCACGTGTCGTAGTAGAGGCGCGCACGTAGCATGTACACGTATGTACAGCGGCCAGTGTGCAAGAAAGAAAGTACGGCCACGTATGTGTACATACGGGCGGGGTCTCGAATGCCTACTCGCGCATACGTATGGCCAGGGCTCGTGTACATGGCTGGGTCAAAACGGAGAAACAGGGTCGTCGTCGTGTTCATGGGGAGGCAACAGAATGCGTCGTGTTCATGGGGAGGCAACAGAATGCGTCGTGTTCATCGAGAGGCAACAGAACGCGTGGGAGCCAACCAGCTAGGTCGGAACGGAATGCGTCGCGTGTTCATCGGGAGGGCTTGGACGGAACAGGCGATGGAAACGAGGCCTGGCATACCGCAGAACGGAGGAAATGGCCTTGTGTTCAACCGGCCATGTTTGAAAGCAAACACGTCCTTATTTGCACGGAGGAAGCTGACCAGTAGCTCTTCCTGGCCCGGGAGGGAGGCCGACACCTATGATGAAGGTGGGGCTTGATTCCCCATTGTCGTTGACTGGCACCTGCTTCATCTTGGCCCGGTCCTGGGAGAACAACTTGCTTTTCTTCACCGGTGCGGCCTCGCCCTCCGCATTCGGCCGCACGGCCGCCGCGTACTTGAAAGCGAGCTTGAGGGCCATGAGCCGTCCTTGGTGTCTCCCGCCACGGTGAGGACACCGCTGCTCCCCCACATCTTCATGATGTTGTATCCGGGGTGAGTCGCTACCATGAACTTGGCGAGGGTCGGATATCCGCAATGGGATTATACCAGAGGCCGATGCGGGTGACGTCAAAGTCGATGAGCTCGGTGAGGTAGTTGTTGCACGTGACGAAGGTGACGGGGAGGCCGACCTGCCCCAGAGGAGAGGTGGAGCCGTTGGCCACCCTTGATAAAGGCTTGGTGGGGAGGAGCCGGTCATAAGGCATGTGAAGCAGACCGAAGGCTTCCATGAAGAGGATGTTGAGACTGGCGCCACCATCGATGAGGGTCCTGGTGATTGCAATGTTGCAGATGGTGGGGGTGCAGAGCATGGGGAGCGCGCCGGCGCCGACCGTGGTCCGGGGGTGATCGCTGAAGTGAAAGACGAGGTCGGCCTAGGGCGCCGCTCAGCCTGGGGGAGCTGCTTGCTGCGGCCGGACGGCCCCCACTTGCCGAAAGATCTGCTTGGCGTGGTGGCTCGATGCCGGTGCTTGTGACCCGCTGAGGATGGCCGCAACGACGTGAGGCACCGGTGCCGCGAAGCACATGATGAAGAGATTGTGCAGCTCTTCCCAGGAGGTCACCGAAGACTCTGGCCGGTTGAGTAACCAGAAGCGAGGCATGCCTGTGAGAGCCATAGGGAGCCAATTTGCCATGAACTTGTCGTCACCGCCCATTGCCCAGATGGCCTCCGCGTACACCCGGAGGAACCTCGCAAGGTCCGTGGCACTGTCGAACCGCGGCGCCAACTCTGTCCTGAACTTGGGCGGCCACTTCACCTACCGCAAGGTGGGGGAGAAAGCTTGTAGGCCTGCGATGCCTCCAATTGCGGCTGTCGGCCTGGCAGGTGGATGATACGTCTCCAACGTATCTATAATTTTTGATTGCTCCATGCTATGTTATCTACTGTTTTGGGCAATATTGGGCTTTATTATCCACTTTTATATTATTTTCGGGACTAACCTATTAACCGGAGGCCCAGCCCAGATTTGCTGTTTTATGCCTATTTCAGTGTTTCGATGAAAAGGAATATCAGACGGAGTCAAAACGGAACGAAATGAACTGGAGAAGTTATTTTTGGAAGGAAAGCCACCCGATGGACTTGGAGTGCACGTCAGGGAAGAAGGGAGGTGCCCACGAGGGTGGGGGTGCGCCCACCCCACAGCGCGCTCCCCCTCGTGCCCCCCTTCGTCCACCGACGTACTTCTTTCACCCATATATACCTCGCACCCTAAAACTTCCGCAGAAGATAGATCAGGAGTTCCGCCGCAAGCCTCTGTAGCCACTAAAACCTCTCAGAGCCCGTTCGGCGCCTGCGGAGGAACCCATCACCAGTGGCCATCTTCATCATCCCGACGCTCTCCATGACGAAGAGGGAGTAGTTCACACTCGGGGCTGAGGGTATGTACCAGTAGCTATGTGTTTGATCTCTCTCTCTCTCGTGTTCTTGATTTGGCACGATCTTGATGTATCGCAAGCTTTGCTATTATAGTTGGATCTTATGTTTCTTCTCCCCCTCTACTCTCTTGTAATGAATTGAGTTTTCCCCTTGAAGTAATCTTATCGGATTGAGTCTTTAAAGATTTGAGAACACTTGATGTATGTCTTGCCGTGCGTATCTGTGGTGACAATGGGATATCAAGTGCCACTTGATGTATGTTTTGGTGACCAACTTGCGGGTTCCTGATACTTCTCCAACGTATCTATAATTTTTGATTGCTCCATGCTCTTTATCTACTGTTTTGGACTATATTGGGCTTTACTTCCCACTTTTATATTATTTTTGGGACTAACCTATTAACCGGAGACCCAGCCCAGAATTGCTGTTTTTTGCCTATTTCAGTGTTTCGAAGAAACGGAGTATCAAACGGAATGAAACCTTCAGGATCGTGATTTTCCAACCGAACGTGATCCAGGAGACTTGGACCCTACTCCAAGAAGTGCCAAAGGCGGTCACGAGGGTGGAGGGCGTGCCCCCCTGGGCGCGCCCCCCTACATCATGGGCCCCCTGACGCTCCACCGACGTACTCCTTCCTCCTATATATACCTACGTATCCCCGAACGATCAGAATAGGAGCCAAAAACCTAATTCCACCGCCGCAACCTTCTGTATCCACGAGATCCCGTCTTGGGGCATGTTCCGGAGCTCCGCCGGAGGGGGCATCCACCATGGAGGGCTTCTACATCATCACCATAGCCCCTCCAATGAAGTGTGAGTAGTTTACTTCAGACCTTCGGGTCCATAGCTAGTAGCTAGATGGCTTCTTCTCTCTTTTTGGATCTCAATACAATGTTCTCCCCCTCTCTCGTGGAGATCTATTCGATGTAATCTTCTTTTTGCGGTGTGTTTGTTGAGACCGATGAATTGTGGGTTTATGATCTAGTATTATCTATGGAAAATATTTGATTCTTCTCTGAATTCTTTTATGTATGATTGAGTTATCTTTGCAAGTCTATTCGAATTATCCTTTTTGGTTTGGCCAACTAGATTGGTAGTTCTTTCAATGGGAGAAGTGCTTAGCTTTGGGTTCAATCTTGCGGTGTCCTTTCCCAGTGACAGAACGGGCAGCAAGGCACATATTGTATTGTTGCCATCAAGGATAGCAAGATGGGTTTTTTATCATATTGCATGAATTTATCCTCTGCATCATGTCATCTTGCTTAAGGCATTACTCTGTTTTTAACTTAATACTCTAGATGCATGCTGGATAGCGGTCGATGAGTGGAGTAATAGTAGTAGATGCAGAATCATTTCGATCTACTTGTTTTGGACGTGATGCCTATATACATGATCATTGCCTAGATATACTCATAACTATGCTCAATTCTGTCAATTGCTCAACAGTAATTTGTTCACCCACCGTAGAATATCTATGCTCTTGAGAGAAGCCACTAGTGAAACCTATGGCCCCTGGGTCTATTCTCATCATATCAATCTCTATCACTTTATTTACTTGCTTTGTTTTTACTTTGCCTTTTACTTTTTACTTTGCATCTATCTATCAAAAATACCAAAAATATTATCTCTATCAGATCTCACTCTCGTAAGTGACCGTGAAGGGATTGACAACCCCTAAGCGTTGGTTGCGAGTTGCTATCATTTTGTGTAGGTACGAGGGACTTGTGCGTGGTCTCCTACTGGATTGATACCTTGGTTCTCAAAAACTGAGGGAAATACTTACGCTACTTTGCTGCATCATCCTCTCCTCTTCGGGGAAATCCAACGCAGTGCTCAAGAGGTAGCAAGAAGAATTTCTGGCGCCGTTGCCGGGGAGGCTCACGCAAGCAAGTCAACTATACCAGCTACCCATCGCAATCCCTATCTCTCGCATTACATTATTTGCCATTTGCCTCTCGTTTTCCTCTCCCCCACTTCACCTTTGCTGTTTTATTTGCCCTCTCTTTCCCAATCTCCTCCTCTCTTTCCCGTTTGCCTTTTTCCCGTTGCCTTTTTGTTTGCTCGTGTGTTAGTTTGGTTGTCATCATGACTAGTTCCTTATCCACTCCTATGTCTCCCGTGTTTGAAATTCTTCACTTCAAGGAAAGGCAAGGAGAAAACTTAAAAGATGCTTGGTATAGGATGATGGAATCTTATCATAAGTGCACCCTAGAGGTGAACTATAGAATTCTTCTTCGGAATTTTTATGTTGGGTTAAATATGACGTATAGACAACTCTTGAATTGCAGTGGCCAAGGGAAATTTTATTGAGATTGATCCCAATATTGCGCATGAAATTATAGAGGGAATAGTGGGAACACCACCCCAAAAGGGAGGATCTCATCCTACCCAGGAAGAAACCCAAGTGTTTGAGAAGATTTGCGAAGTATCAAAGATTTTACAGAAGTCTCTTGAGCCTCTTAAAAATATTAGCGGAAATCTTAACCGTATGAATATGTTGATTACCCTTTGTAATAAGCGGTTGGATTCTTCAGATATAAAAATTTCCGAGTACGACGGAAAGCGGGAAGAACCCCCCGGATCCGAACATGACTCCGCTAAAAAACTGAAAATTAAAGATGGCAATACCTAGATCTATCCTTGCTTTTATGCCTAGCTAGGGGTGTTAAACGATAGCGCTTGTTGGGAGGCAACCCAATTTTATTTTGTGTTTTTGTTTTTTCTTCTGTTTAGGAATAAATAATCCATCTACCTTCTGTTTGGATGTGGTTTTATGTTTTAATTAGTGTTTGTGCCAAGTAGAACCTATAGGATAACCTACGATGATAGTTGATTTGATTCTGCTGAAAAACAGAAACTTTGCGCGCACGAATTTAGTTATGATAAATCACAGGAACGTGATTTTGCGTTGATTCTTTTTTCTGCTGATCAATAATCAAATTGTCCAGGACTTCCTATTTTTGTAGAAGTTTTAGAGTTCCATAAGTTTGCGTTAGTTACAGATTGCTACAGACTGTTCTGTTTTTGTCAGATTCTGTTTTTCGTGTGTTGTTTGCTTATTTTGATGAATCTATGGCTAGTAAAATAGTTTATAAACCATAGAGAAGTCTGAATATAGTAGGTTTAACACCAATATAAATAAAGAATGAGTTCATTACAGTACCTTGAAGTAGTATTTTGTTTTCTTTCTCTAACGGAGCTCACAAGATTTCTGTTGAGTTTTGTGTTGTGAAGTTTTCAAGTTTTGGGTGAATTATTTTGATGGATTATGGAACAAGGAGTGGCAAGAGCATAAGCTTGGGGATGCCCATGGCACCCCAAGATAATCCAAGGACACCAAAAAGTCAAATCTTGGGGATGCCCCGGAAGGCATCCCCTCTTTCGTCCACTTCCATCGGTAATTTACTTGGAGCTATTTTTATTCACCAACATGATATGTGTTTTGCTTGGAGCGTCTTGTATTATTTGCGTCTTTGCTTGTTAGTCCACCACAATCATCCTTGCTGTACACACCTTTTTGAGAGAGCCATATATGAATTGGAATTTGTTAGAATACTCTATGTGCTTCACTTATATCTTTTTGAGCTTGATAGTTTTGCTCATAGTGCTTCACTTATATCTTTTGAGCGTGATAATTTTTGCTCTAGTGCTTCACTTATATCTTTTAGAGCACGGTGGTGGATTTGTTTTTAAAAAATATTGATCTCTCATGCTTCACTTGGATTATTTTGAGACTCGTTAATAGCATGGTAATTTGCTTAATGTTAATATACTTAGTGTTCAAGACATGTGAAACTTTCTTTTGAGTAAATTGATACTAAGATAAACTTGATGCTTGATAATTGTTTTGAGATATGGAGGTAATAATATCAAAGTCGTGCTAGTTGAT
Source organism: Aegilops speltoides (assembly GCA_021437245.1). Classification (NCBI taxonomy): domain Eukaryota; kingdom Viridiplantae; phylum Streptophyta; class Magnoliopsida; order Poales; family Poaceae; genus Aegilops; species Aegilops speltoides. Next base: position 430,347,799 of record CM038147.1, on the reverse strand, counting down.
AATTGTGAATTTGAGAAATACTTGTGTTGAAGTTTGCAAGTCCTGTAGCATGCACGTATGGGTAAAGTTGTGTAACAAATTTGAAACATGAAGTGTACCTGGCTTGTGCATCCTTATGAGTGGCGGTCGGGGACGAGCGATGGTATTTTCCTACCAATCTATCCCCCTAGGAGCATGCGCGTAGTACTTGAATCTTTTGATGGCTTCTAAATTTTAGCAATCAGTATATGAGTTCTTTTGACTAATGTTGAGTCCATGGATTATACGCACTCCCACCTTTCCACCTTTGCTAGCCTCTTCGGTACCGTGCATTGCCGTTTCTCACCTTGAGAGTTGGTGCAAACTTCGCCGGTGCATCCAAACCCCGTGATACGATACGCTCTATCACACATAAACCTCCTTATATCTTCCTCAAAATAGCCACCATACCTATCTATCATGGCATTTCAATAGCCATAGCCATTCCGAGATATATTGCCATGCAACTTACACCATCATCATCATGACATACATTACTTTTGTCATATTGCCATTGCATGATCATGAAGTTGACATCGTATTTGTGGCAAAGCCACCATGCATTATTTTCCATACATGTCACTCTTGATTCATTGCACCATCCCGGTACACCGCCGGAGGCATTCATATAGAGTCATACTTTGTTCTAAGTATCGAGTTGTAATTGTTGAGTTGTAAGAAAAATAAAAGTGTGATGATCATCATTATTAGAGCATTGTCCCAAGTGAGGAAAGGATGATGGAGACTATGATTCCCCCATAAGTCGGGATGAGACTCCGCACGAAAAAAAAGAGGCCATAAAAAAGAAAAAAAGAGAAAGGCCCAAACAAATAAAAGAGAGAGAGAGAGAATAAGAGAGAAGGGACAATGCTACTATCCTTTTACCACACTTGTGCTTCAAAGTAGCACCTTTTTCTTCATGTAGTGAGTCTCATATATCGTGCTTCAAAGTAGCGCCAAGATCTTCATGGTAGTGAGTCTCATAAGTTGTCTTTTTTATACTAGTGGGAATTTTTCATTATAGAACTTCGCTTGTATATTCCAATGATGGGCTTCCTCAAAATGCCCTAGGTCTTCATGAGCAAGCGAGTTGGATGCACACCCACTAGTTTTCTTTTGTTGAGCATTCATAGCTCTAGTGCATCCGTTGCATGGCAATCCCTACTCCTCATGTTGACATCAATTGATGGGCATCTCCATAGCCCATTGATTAGCCTCGTCAATGTGAGACTTTCTCCCTTTTGTCTTCTCCACACAAACCCCATAATCATATTCTATTCCACCCATAGTGCTATATCCATGGCTCGCGCTCATGTATTGCGTGAAAGTTGAAAAAGTTTGAGATTATTTGAGTATGAAACAATTGCTTGGCTTGTCATCGGGGGTATAGAAGTTGGGAACATCTTTGTGTGACGAAAATGAAGCATAGCCTAACCATATGATTTTGTAGGGATGAACTTTCTTTTGTCATGTTATTTTGAGAAGACATGATTACTTTGATTAGTATGCTTGAAGTATTATTATTTTTGTGTCAATATGAACTTTTGTCTTGAATCTTTCGAATGTGAATATTCCTATCACAATTAAGAAGATTTATATTGAAATTATGCCAAAGTATCACTCCGCATCAAAAATTCTTTTTTATCATTTACCTACTTGAGGACGAGCAGGAATTAAACTTGGGGATGCCTGATACGTCTCCAACGTATCTATAATTTTTGATTGCTCCATGCTACTTTATCTACTGTTTTGGACTATATTGGGCTTTATTTTCCACTTTTATATTATTTTTGGGACTAACCTATTAACCGGAGGCCCAGCCTAGAATTGATGTTTTTTTGCCTATTTCAGTGTTTCGAAGAAACGGAGTATCAAACGGAGTCCAAACGGAATGAAACCTTCGGGATCGTGATTTTCCAACCGAATGTGATCCAAGAGACTTGGACCTTACTCCAAGCAGTGCCAGAGGCGGTCACGAGGGTGGAGGGCGTGCCCCCCTACCTCGTGGGCTCCCTGACGCTCCACCGACGTACTCCTTCCTCCTATATATACCTACGTATCCCCGAACAATCAGAATAGGAGCCAAAACCTAATTCCACCACCGCAACCTTCTGTATCCACGAGATCCCATCTTGGGGCCTGTTCCGGAGCTTCGCCGGAGGGGGCATCCACCACGGAGGGCTTCTACATCATCACCATATCCCCTCCAATGAAGTGTGAGTAGTTTACTTCAGACCTTCGGGTCCATAGCTAGTAGCTAGATGGCTTCTTCTCTCTTTTGGATCTCAATACAATGTTCTCCCCTCTCTCGTGGAGATCTATTTGATGTAATCTTCTTTTTGCGTGTGTTTGTTGAGACCGATGAATTGTGGGTTTATGATCCAAGATTATCTATGGAAAATATTTGATTCTTCTCTGAATTCTTTTATGTATGATTGAGTTATCTTTGCAAGTCTCTTTGAATTATCCTTTTTGGTTTGGCCAACTAGATTGGTAGTTCTTGCAATAGGAGATGTGCTTAGCTTTGGGTTCAATCTTGCGGTGTCCTTTCCCAGTGACAGAAGGGGCAGCAAGGCACGTATTGTATTGTTGCCATCGAGGATAACAAGATGTTTTTTAATCATATTGCATGAATTTATCCTCTACATCATGTCATCTTGCTTAAGGCGTTACTCTTTTTTAACTTAATACTCTAGATGCATCTTTGGATAGCGGTCAATGAGTGGATTAATAGTAGTAGATGCGTAATCGTTTCGATCTACTTGTTTTGGACGTGATGCCTATATACATGATCATTGCCTAGATATACTCATAACTATGCTCAATTCATCAATTGCTCAACAGAATTTGTTCACCCACCGTAGAATATCTATGCTCTTGAGAGAAGCCACTATGAAACCTATGGCCCCGGGTCTATTCTCATCATGTCAATCTCTATCACTTTATTTACTTGCTTTTTTACTTTGCCTTTTACTTTTTACTTTGCATCTATCTATCAAAAATACCAAAATATTATCTCTATCGATCTCACTCGTAAGTGACCGTGAAGGGATTGACAACCCCTAAGCGTTGGTTGCGAGTTGCTATCGTTTTATGTAGGTACGAGGGACTTGTGCGTGGTCTCCTACTGGATTGATACCTTGGTTCTCAAAAACTAAGGGAAATACTTACGCTACTTTGCTACATCATCCTCTCCTCTTCGGGGAAATCCAACAAATTGCTCAAGAGGTAGTAGTTCCGCCCATGAACCTATGCATAGGGGTTGGCACACGTTTTCGTCGTGATTCTCCGGTAGAAACTTTGGGCACTCTTTGAGGTTCTATGTCTTGGTTTGAGTAGATGAATTGAGATTGTGTGATGCATATTGTATAATCATGCCCACAGCTACTTGAGGTGACATTGGAGTATCTAGGTGACATTATGATTTTGGTTGATTTGTATCTTAAGGTGTTATTCTAGTACGAACTCTAGGGCTGTTTGTGACACTTATAGGAATAGCTCAATGGATTGATTGGAAAGAATAACTTTGAGGTGGTTTCGTACCCTACCATAATCTCTTCGTTTGTTCTCCGCTATTAGTGACTTTGGAGTGACTCTTTGTTGCATGTTAAGAGATAGTTATGTGATCCAATTATGTTATTATTGTTGAGAGGACTTGCACTAGTGAAAGTATGAACCCTAGGCCTTGTTTCCTAGCATTGCAATACCGTTTACGCTCACTTTTATCATTAGTTACCTTGCTGTTTTTATATTTTCAGTTTACAAAAACCTTTATCTACCATCCATATTGCACTTGTATCACCATCTCTTCGCCGAACTAGTGCACCTATACAATTTACCATTGTATTGGGTGTGTTGGGGACACAAGAGACTCTTTGTTATTTGGTTGCAGGGTTGCTTGAGAGAGACCATCTTCATCCTACGCCTCCCACAGATTGATAAACCTTAGGTCATATACTTGAGGGAAATTTGCTACTGTCCTACAAACCTGTGCACTTGCAGGCCCAACACGTCTACAAGGAGAAGGTTGTGTAGTAGACATCAAGCTCTTTTCTGGCGCCGTTGCTGGGGAGGTTAGCGCTTGAAGGTATATCTTTAGATCTTGCAATTGAATCTTTTTGTTTCTTGTTTTATCACTAGTTTTGTTTATAAAAGAAAACTACAAAAAAATGGAATTATGGATGCCTCATATGCTTCATCGTTTTAATGTCTTTCGTGAAAATGATGGGAAGGAAAATTGTGCTCAAGTACTAGAAGAAGAATTACATAGAATATTTGGCATAAAATATGTGAATGATGAGCATGATTGCAATGTTGTTAGTATGAATTCCTTGAATATCCATGATGCTAATGATATGCAAAGCCACAAGCTTGGGGAAGCTATGTTTGATGAGGATGATATTTTTTGTCCCCCAAGCTTTGATGAGCAAATTTACTATGATGAAAGCATGCCTCCTATCTATGATGATTATTGTGATGACACGTATGCTTTAAAGAATAATGATAACCATGAAACTTGTCATCTTGATCCTAATTTTAAATCATATGATAGTTATTTTGTTGAGTTTGCTCCCACTACTATTCATGGGAAGAATTTTGCTTATGAGGAGAGTAGTAAATTTCTATGCTAGTAGATCATGAAAAGAATGCTTTAGGTGCTGGTTACATTGTTGAATTCATTCATGATGCTACTGAAAATTATTATGAGGGAGGAACATATGCTTGTAGGAATTGCAATAATATCAAGTTTCCTCTCTATGTGCTTCAAGTTTTGAAGCTATGCTTGTTTTACCTTCCTATGCTAGTTGATTATCGTTCCCATAAGTTGTTTTCTCACAAAATCCCTATGCATAGGAAGTGGGTTAGACTTAAAAGTTCTAGTCATATGCTTCATGATGCTCCCGTTATGTTTCAATTCTTATCTTTTATGTGAGCATCATTGTCATCATCATGCCTAGCTAGAAAGGCATTAAAGAAAAGCGCTTGTTGGGAGACAACCCAATACTTATCCTTACTGTTTTTGTGTGTTCACATGATTATTGTACTGTAGTAATCATGTTTTATAGCTTTTGTTTCAATAAAGTGCCAAGTAAGACCTTTAGGATGGCTTACGGTGATAGTTGTGTTGATCCTGCTGAAAAACAGAAACTTTTGCACCAAGTAAATTAGTTTTGTTAATTCACAGAAACGTGATTATGATCTGATTATTTTTGCTCTGGATTGGCACAAGAATTGCTTAGGACTTCCTAATTTGTTAGGATTTTTGGAGTTCCAGAAGTATACGTTTGATACAGATTACTACAGACTGTTCTGTTTTTGACGGATTCTGTTTTCTATGTGTTGTTTGCTTATTTTGATGAATCTATGAGTAGTATCGGAGGGTATGAACCATAGATAAGTTGGAGTACAGTAGATATTACAGCAATATGAATTTAGAATGAGTTAATTACAGTACCAATGTGGTGGTTTTGTTTTCTTTCACCAATGGAGCTTATAAGATTTCCTGTTGAGTTTTGTGTTGTGAAGTTTTCAAGTTTTGGGTAAAGATTGGATGGACTATGGAATAAGGAGTGGCAAGAGCCTAAAATTGGGGATGCCCAAGGCACCCCAAGGTAATATTCAAGGACAACCAAGAGCCTAAGCTTGGGGATGCCCCGGAAGGCATCCCCTCTTTCGTCTTCGTTCATTGTTCTTGTTGAGTTTGTTGTGAATGAAGCTTTTGATAAAAAGAGAAACCATGATATGAGAGGAATTAAGGAGACACAAAAGATCAAGCTTGGGGATGCCCAAGGCACCCCAAGATAATATTTCAAGAAGTCTCAAGCATCTAAGCTTGGGGATGCTCCGGTAGGCATCCCACCTTTCTTCTTCAACAACTATCGTTTAGTATCGGTTGAGCCTAAGTTTTTGCTTCTTCACATGAATTGTGCTATCCTTGCAATGTAGTTTTCTTTAGCTTTGCTTGCTGTTTGAATAAAGTATCAAGATCAGAAATTATTAAATGAGAGAGAGTCTTCGCATAGTTGCATAATTATTTAGCTACTCATTGACCTTCACTTATATCTTTCGGAGTAGTTTGTCATTTGCTCTAGTGCATCACTTATACCTTTTAGAGCATGGTGGTAGTTTTATTTTGAAGAAATAGATGAACTCTCTTACTTCACTTAGACTATTTTGAGAGTCGTTAATAGCATGGTAATTTGCTTAATATTAATATACTTGGTATTCAAGGTATGTGAAACTTTCTTATGAGTGTGTTGAATACTAAGAAAAGTTTGATACTTGATAATTGTTTTGAGATATGGAGGTAGTGATATTAAAGTCATGCTAGTTGGGTGATTATGAATTAAAAGAATGCTTGTGTTGAAGTTAGCAAGTCCCATAGCATGCACGTATGGTTAAAGTTGTGTAACAAATTTGAAACATGAAGTGTAGCTGGATTCTGCATCCTTATGAGTGGCGGTCGGGGACGAGCGATGGTCTTTTCCTACCAATCTATCCCCCTAGGAGCATGCACATAGTACTTGGTTTTTGATGACTTCTAAATTTTTGCAATAATTATATGAGTTCTTTTGACTAATGTTGAGTCCATGGATTATACACACTTTTACCTTTCCGCCATTGCTAGCCCCTTCGGTACCGTGCATTGCCCTTTCTCACCTTGAGAGTTGGTGCAAACTTCGCCGGTGCATCCAAAACCCGTGATATGATATGCTCTATCGCACATAAACCTCCTTATATCTTCCTCAAAACAGCCACCATACCTACCTATTATGGCATTTCCATAGCCATTCCGAGATATTGCCATGCAACTTTCCACCGTTCCGATCATCATCATGACATACTTTACTTTTGTCATATTGCCATTGCATGATCATGAAGTTGACATCGTATTTGTGGCAAAGCCACCATGCATTATTTTTCATACATGTCACTCTTGATTCATTGCACCATCCCGGTACACCGCCGGAGGCATTCATATAGAGTCATACTTTGTTCTAAGTATCGAGTTGTAATTGTTGAGTTGTAAGAAAAATAAAAGTGTGATGATCATCATTATTAGAGCATTGTCCCAAGTGAGGAAAGGATGATGGAGACTATGATTCCCCCATAAGTCGGGATGAGACTCTTGATTCATTGCACCATCCCGGTACACCGCCGGAGGCATTCATATAGAGTCATATCTTGTTCTAGTTTCGAGTTGTAATTCATATGTTGTAATCAATGAAGTGTGATGATCATCATTATTAGAGCATTGCCCAAAAAAAAGAAAGGCCAAAAAAGGGGGCCAAAGAAAAAAAAGAAAAAAAGGGAAGAAAAAAAATAAAATAAAAAGGGTAATGCTACTATCTCTTTTTCCACACTTGTGCTTCAAAGTAGCACCTTGTTCTTCATGTAGTGAGTCTCATATATTGTGCTTCAAAGTAGCACCTTGTTCTTCATGTAGTGAGTCTCATAAGTTGTCTTTTTATACTAGTGGGATTTTTTCATTATAAAACTTGGCTTGTATATTCCTACGACGGGCTTCCTCAAATGCCCTAGGTCTTCATGAGCAAGCAAGTTGGATGCACATCCACTAGTTTTCTTTTGTTGAGCATTCATAGCTCTAGTGCATCCGTTGCATGGCAATCCCTACTCCTCATGTTGGCATAAATTGATGGGCATCTCCATAGCCCGTTGATTATCCTCGTCAATGTGAGACTTTCTCCTTTTTTTGTCTTCTCCACACAATCCCCATCATCATATTCTATTCCACCGATAGTGCTATATCCATGGCTCATGCTCATGTATTGCGTGAAGATTGAAAAAGTTTGAGATTATTTAAGTATGAAACAATTGCTTGGCTTGTCATCGGGGGTATAGAAGTTGGGAACATCTTTGTGTGACGAAAATGAAGCATGGCCTAACTATATGATTTTGTAGGGATGAACTTTCTTTTGCCATGTTATTTTGAGAAGACACGATTACTTTGATTTGTATGCTTGAAGTATTATTATTTTTATGCCAATATGAACTTTTGTCTTGAATCTTTCGGATCTGAATATCCATATCACAAGTAAGAAGAATTACAATGAAATTATGCCAACTAGCATTCCACATCAAAAATTATCTTTTTTATCATTTACCTACTCGAGGGCGAGCAGGAATTAAGCTTGGGGATGCTTGATATGTCTCCACTGTATCTATAATTTTTGATTGCTCCATGCTATGTTATCTATTGTTTTGGGCAATATCAGGCTTTATTATCCACTTTTATATTATTTTTGGGACTAACCTATTAATCGGAGGCCCAGCCCAGATTTGCTGTTTTATGACTATTTCAGTGTTTCGAGGAAAAGGAATATCAGACGGAGTCAAAACGGAACGAAATCAATTGGATAAGTTATTTTTGGAAGGAAAGCCACCCGATGGACTTGGAGTGCACGTCAGGGAAGAAGGGAGGTGCCCACGAGGGTGGGGGCGCGCCCACCCCCCTGGGGCGCGCCCCCTGCCTCGTGCCCCCCCCCCCTTCGGTCCACTGACGTACTTTTTCACCCATATATACCTACGTACCCTAAAACTTCCAGAACAGAAGATAGATCGGGAGTTCCACCGCTGCAAGCCTCTGTAGCCACCAAAAACCTCTTGGGAGCCTGTTCGGCACCTGCCGGGGGGAACCCATCGCCGTGGCCATCTTCATCATCCCGGCGCTCTCCATGACGAGGAGGGAGTAGTTCACCCTCGGGCTGAGGGTATGTACCAGTAGCTATGTGTTCGATCTCTCTCTCTCTCTCTCTCTCTCTCTCTCGTGTTCTTGATTTGGCACGATCTTGATGTATCGCGAGCTTTGCTATTATAGTTGGATCTTATGTTTATTCTCCCCCTCTACTCTCTTGTAATGAATTGATGTTTCCCCTTGAAGTAATCTTATCAGATTGAGTCTTTAAAGATTTGAGAACACTTGATGTATGTCTTGCCGTGCGTATCTGTGGTGACAATGGGATATCACGTGCCACTTGATGTATGTTTTGGTGACCAACTTGCGGGTTCCGCCCATGAACCTATGCATAGGGATTCGCACACGTTTTCGTCATGATTCTCCGGTAGAAACTTTGGGCACTCTTTGAGGTTCTATGTGTTGGTTTGAGTAGATGAATTGAGATTGTGTGATGCATATCGTATAATCATGCCCACGGATACTTGAGGTGACATTGGAGTATCTAGGTGACATTAGGGTTTTGGTTGATTTTTATCTTAAGGTGTTATTCTAGTACGAACTCTAGGGCTGTTTGTGACACTTATAGGAATAGCTCAACGGATTGATTGGAAAGAATAACTTTGAGGTGGTTTTGTACCCTACCATAATCTCTTTGTTTGTTCTCCGCTATTAGTGACTTTAGAGTGACTCTTTGTTGCATGTTGAGGGATAGTTATGTGATCCAATTATGTTATTATTGTTGAGAGGACTTGCACTAGTGAAAGTATGAACCCTAGGCCTTGTTTCCTAGCATTGCAATACCGTTTACGCTCACTTTTATCATTAGTTACCTTGCTGTTTTTATATTTCAGTTTACAAAAACCTTTATCTACCATCCATATTGCACTTGTATCACCATATCTTCGCCGAACTAGTGCACCTATACAATTTACCATTGTATTGGGTGTGTTGGGGACACAAGAGACTCTTTGTTATTTGGTTGCAGGGTTGCTTGAGAGAGACCATCTTCATCCTACGCCTCCCACGGATTGATAAACCTTAGGTCATCCACTTGAGGGAAATTTGCTACTGTCCTACAAACCTGTGCACTTGTAGGCCCAACAACGTCTACTAGGAGAAGGTTGCGTAGTAGACATCAGTGGAGCAACGCCTGCCATGGGAACCACGCGGCGCGGGAGGAGCACGGCTGATGGGGAAGCGGATCTTCAACACACACCCCTACCTGGCGTGCCAAATTTCGGATTTCGGGCTCCGTAGACACAAGAGAAGGTTCAAACTCTCGGGAGTGTGCGAAGAACTCAACCTCTCCATCCAACCACTTCGTCACCCCCACGGACTAGCTCGATGAACAAACAAGAAGATGGACACGGTAGTTTACCCAGGTTCGGGCCACCTTGCGGTGTAAGACCCTACTCTAGCTTTGGGATAGATTAGCCTCACGAGGTTCTGAGGATGAACTAGTACAAGGGAGGAATGATACTTCTCCAATGTATCTATAATTTTTGAATTTTTCATGCTATTATATTATCTGTTTTGGATGTTTTATATGCATTAATATGCTATTTTATATTATTTTTGGGACTAACCTATTGACCTAGAGCCCAGTGCCAGTTTCTGTTTTTTCCTTGTTTTTGAGTTTCGCAGAAAAGGAATATCAAACCGAGTCCAAACGGAACGAAACCTTCGCGATGATTTTTCTTGAACCAGAAGACAACTAGGAGACTTGGAGATGAAGTTGGAGGAGCCACGAGGCGGCCACAAGGACGGAGGGCACACCCAGGGGGGTAGGGCACGCCTCCCACCCTTGTGGGCCCCCTGTGACCCTCCTGACCTAATTCTTTCGCCTATATATTCCCATATATCCCCAAAGCACTAGAGGCATACACAAAAACACTTTTTCACCGCCGCAACCTTCTGTGTACCCGTGAGATCCCATTTGGGGACCTTTTCCAGTACCCTGCCGGAGGGGGATTCGATCATGGAGGGCTTCTACATCAACTCTGTTGCCCCTTCCGATGAAGCGTGAGTAGTTTTCCATAGACCTACGGGTCCATAGCTAGTAGCTAGATGGCTTATTCTCTGTCTTTTATTCTCAATACCATGTTCTCCTCGATGTTCTTGGAGATCTATTCGATGTAATACTACTTTTGCGGTGTGTTTGTCAAGATCCAATGAATTGTGGATTCATGATCAGCTTATCTATGAATATTATTTGAATCTTCTCTGAATTCTTATATGCATGATTTCATATCTTTGTAATTATCTTCAAACTATTGGTTTGGTTTGGCCAACTAGATTGGTTTTTCTTGCAATGGGAGAAGTGCTTAGCTTTGGATTTAATCTTGCAGTGTCCTTTCCTAGTGATAGTAGGGGAAGCAAGGCATGTATTGTATTGTTGCCATCGAGGATAAAAAGATGGGGTTTACATCATATTGCTTGAGTTTATTCCTCTACATCATGTCTATTTAATGCGTTACTCTGTTCTTCATGAACTTAATACTCTAGATGCAGGCAGGAGTCGGTCGATGTGTGGAGTAATAGTAGTAGATGAAGGAAGGATTCAGTCAACTTGACATGGACGTGATGCCTATATTTCATAATCATCGCCTTAGATATCGTCATAACTTTGCGCTTTTTTATCAATTGCTCGGCAGTAATTTGTTCACCCACCTTATTATTTGCTATCTTGAGAGAAGCCTCTAGTGAAACCTATGGCCCCCGGGTTTCCATCATATTAGTTTCCGATCTTCTATTTTCCATCGTATTAGTTTCTGATCTACTATTTTGCAATCTTTTACTTTCCGATCTATGAACAAAAAATACCAAAAAAGTTTACTTTATCATTTATCTATCTCTATCAGATATCACTTTTGCAAGTAACCGTGAAGGGATTGAAAGCCCCTTTATCGCGTTGGGTGCAAGTTGTTTGATTGTTTGTGCAGGTATTTGGTGATTTGTGCATTGTCTCCTACTGTATTGATACCTTGGTTCTCAAACTGAGGAAAATACTTATCTCTACTTTGCTTCATCACCCTTCCCTCTTCAAGGAAAAACCAACACAAGATCAAAAAGTACCAGGAAGAATTTCTAGCACCGTTGCCACTTGCCGGGAGATCTACGCCAAGTCAAGACATACCAAGTACCCATCATAAACTCTCATCTCTTGCATTACATTACTAGCCATTTGCCTCTGGTTTTCTTCTCCCCCACTTCTAAAATGATTTTCAAACAGATTTGCCTTTTTATTCGCCTTCTTCCGTATGTCTTTTTGTTTGTGTTCCCATGTGCCTCCTATTTGCTTGCATCTTTGCTAGCTAAAAATCTATTAATATGGATCCACTTAAAGTTTTCTACCTGGATCATCTTCGATCCATATCTGCTCGTGCTGAAACCCCAACTAGTTTAATTGAGGGGAAATATTTAGATGAGCATGCTCATTTTGTGTGTCACCGTTTGTCTGAAGAAGGGAGACTCTTACGGGATCAAATAAATTGTTTTCTATGTTATGCTTGGAATATTTGTGAACTTTGTGATTTTACTTGTTGCTCTAAGACCCTAAAAACCACCTTCCCTACCTATGTAAGTTTAATGATAATGAAATCTTATCTTCTTATGAAAAGGGTGTTTACAGTTACTATGATATTGAACAAATTGAAGAATTTGTTGCTTTTAAGGTGCTTATGAAGTTGCTTCTTTGATTGAAAAGTATGATATTACTCTCTACAAATCTGAAAAATTTGACATACTTAAATATTCCTATGAAAACTATGCTCATAATGCTTATGTCAAAGAATTTATTGAGAGAATGACCGTTTCTTTGGAAGAAAATAATGATATGCACGAATCTATAGATGATTATGATTCCGTTGATTTGATTGAAATATCCCTTGATGAACATGATGCTTGCTATTCTTATGGCCATGATGCCAATATTAATTATGCTTATAAAGATGAATTTGCTATAGTTCCTTACGTTAAACATGAGATTGTTGCTATTGCACCCATACTTGATAGCTCCTTGAATCAAAAGCATGATTGCAATGATGTTATTGAAAATTCTATTAATGTCAATTGTGTTAATGATATGCAAATCCCTAAGCTTGGGGATGCTAATTTTGCTATGTCTACTACTTGTTGCAATGATCATGATTGGGGTGATTCTTCTTATGATCTTGAAAATTTATTTAAGCCCCACGAAGAATATGAGATTGATAATAATGTTTGCAATAATATTGAAAGTGGGTTTGGAAGAGTGTCAACTTTAGATCCCACATATTTGGAGAATGTTCAATCTGATGAAATTTTTGATAAAAGTGGGTTTGGGGAGGTCATGACTTTAGTTAATGTTGATACAACTATTTTGGAAGAGTGTCAACTTTTCGCATGCATGTGAATCTTTTTGAAAATATGTTATGCGATAGCTATATTATTGAATTTGCCTATGATCCCACATGTAATTATTATGAGATAGGAAAATATGGTTGTAGAAATTTTCATGTTACTAAATTACCTCTCTTCATGTTGAGATTGTTATCGTCTCTTTCTTTTTCCTTGCATATGCTAGTTTTTGCTTGCCTTGATGATTTGTTTGCTTATAAAATTCCTACGCATAGGAAGTATGTTAGACTTAAATGTGTTTGTCACAGGTTTTATCATGCTCTCTTTGTGCTTCAATTCTTCTCTTTTATGTGAGCATCATTGAAATTATCAATGCCTACCTAAAAAGGCTTTAAAGAAAAGTGCTTGTTGGGAGAAAAACCAATATTTTCCCTTGTTGTTTTTCAATAAATAAATCATATAGCCTATGGTTAGATGTTTTTTTGTGTTCTAATTAGTGTTTGTGATAGCTTACGGTGATAGTTGTTTTAATGTTGCTGAGAAACAGAAACTTTTGCGCCAAGGAAAATAATTTTCATAATTCACAGAAGTGTGCTTTTGATCTGATTCTTTTTGCAATGGATTGGTACACAAATTTCCCAGGTTGTCCTAAGTTTTCAGAATTTTGGGAGTTACAGAAGTATTCGAGAGTTACAGATTGCTATAGACTGTTCTGCTTTTGACAGATTCTGGTTTCTTTGTGTTGTTTACTTATTTTGATGAATCTATGGGTAGTATCGGGGGGTACGAACCATGGACAAGTTGGAATACAGTATATACTACGCCAATATAAATAAAGAATGAGTTCACAACAGTACCATAAAGTGGTGATTTATTTTCTTATACTAACGGAGCTTATGAGATTTTCTATTGAGTTTTGTGTTGTGAAGTTTTCAAGTTAATATTTTCCCAAGGCACCCCAAGGTAATATTCAAGGACAACCAAGCGCCTAAACTTTGGGATGCCTCGGAAGGCATCCCCTCTTTCATCTTCGTTTATCGGTAACTGATACGTCTCCAACGTATCTATAATTTATGAAGTATTCATGCCATCTTTACAATAGTTTTATATGATTTTGGTACGATTTGATTAGAAATAACCCGGACTGACGCTGTTTTCAGCAGAACTACCGTGGTGTTGTTTTTGTGCAGAAATAAAAGTTCTCGGAATGTGCTGAAAATCAATGGAGATTTTTGTTTTTGAAAAATATAAAAAATACCGGAACAAAAATCTACTAGAGGGGCGTCTCATGGGCCCCACGAGGGTGGGGGGCGCGCCCCTGTGCCTCGTGGACTTCTCATGGGGCCCCCTAACTTGTCCTCGACGCCAACCTCTCCTATAAATGCCCAAACCTCCAGAAAATAATCTAGATTGGAAGTTCCACCACCGCAAGCCTCTGTAGCCACGAGAAATCAATCTAGGCCCTCTGTGGCACCCTGCCGGAGGGGGCCATGATCACCGAAGGCCATGGGGAAGGATCTCAGAGGGGCCATCATCGCCAAGAAGGCCAAGGACCAGAGGGGGAACCTCTCCCCATCCAGGGGGGAGGCCATGGAGGAGGAAGCACAAGGGGGAGAACCTCTCCTCCTCTCTCTCGGTGGCGCCGGAGTGCCAGCGGGAGGGGAATCATCGCCGCATTGATCGTCTTCATCAACATCACCATCATCATCACCATCTTCATATCTTTTATGCGGTCCACTCTCCCGCATCCCGCTGTAATCCCTACTTGAACATGGTGCTTTATGCCACATATTATTATCCAATGATGTGTTGCCATCCTATGATGTTTTGAGTAGATATCCTTTGTCTTTGGGTTGATTGATGATCTATATTTGTATGAGTTGTATGTTTTATTTTGGTGCTGCCCTATTGTGCCCTCCGTGTCACGCAAGCGTGAGGGATTCCTGCTGTAGGGTGTTGCAATACGTTCATGATTCACTTATAGTGGTTTGCTTGACTGACAGAAGCATAAACCCGAGTAAGGGGATTGTTGCGTATGGGATAAAGGGGACTTGATATGTTAATGCTATGGTTGGGTTTTACCTTAATGATCTTTAGTAGTTGCGGATGCTTGCTAGAGTTCCAATTGTAAGTGCATATGATCCAAGAAGAGAAAGTATGTTAGCTTATGCCTCTCCCTCATATGAAATTGCAATGACGACTACCGGTCTTGTTAACAATTGCCTAGGACAATTCCGCACACCGACCCATCCTTATTCCACACTCGCTATTTATAATATTTAGTAATATATTCTAACTTTATGATAACATCACCTACTTTTATATTTTAGCTCTCCGATATCATGCAAAGTTATCCTCTTCATACCCACAACATAGTTTTATTTCTTGTTTCTAGTTGGAAGCAAACGTGCAGTGTACGTAGAGTCGTATCAGTGGCAGATAGGACTTGAGAGAATATTGATCTTACCTTTAGCTCCTTGTGGGTTCGACACTCCATACTTATCACTTCCACCTTTGGGAATTGCTACGATGATTCCCTGCACTTGGGGATTATCAAGCTCTTTTCTGGCGCCGTTGCCGGGGAGCAATAGCGTGGGGTTGATATTCTCGTGTGTTCTTGTTTGCTTTCTTCACTAACTAGTTTTTATTTTCCCTTTTAGTTTTTCTTAGTTGTGCGTGAAACATAAAAAAAATTAAAAAATTAAAATACAAAAAGATGCACTTGCCTCATATGCATTGAAGAAGTGAGGGTCGACCTTGAGCACTTGTGTTCATGCTCATGGAAACTATGTAAAAAAATTCATGGAAGTTTCTCTGAAAATAATTATCCCCTTGTATATATCCATTGTATTATAAAAATAATGTGCCAAGCTTTGGTTTTAGGATGATTAGATTGCTTGTTTACTATGTGTAGTACAAAAACAGAAATTTTGGCTGTAGCACGTGAATTGACATTTTTGCTGGAAAGTCAAATGGGTCTAAAACTTTTTGCACATTACTTCTGTACAAATTGTTTGAATTTTTATATTTTTTATAATTTTTTGGAGTTACAGGAGTTTACTAAATTTCCAGATTAGTACAGACTGTCCTGTTTTTGACAGATTCTCTTTTCTATGTATTGTTCGCTTATTTTGATGAATCCATGGGTAGTATCGGGGGGTATTAACCATGCTGAAGTTGGAATACAATAGATAAAGTGCTAATATGAAATTGGAATGAGTTTACAACAGTACCTAAAGGTAGTGATTTTCTTTAGTATACTAACGGATCTCACAAAGTTTTGGGGGATGAAGTGTTCGAAGAATGAGGAGTTACCGATTTGATAAGAATAAAGAGAGGCAAGAGTTCAAGCTTGGGGATGCCCGAGGCACCCCAAGTAAATATTACAAGGATACTCAAGCATCTAAGCTTGGGGATGCCCCGGTTGGCATCCCATCTTTCTTCTTCAACAATTATCGGTATACCTTGGTTTTTGTTTTGTTCACATGATTTGTGTCCTTTGTGTTTTTCTTTTTCTCTAAGAGCCAAGCTAGTATGAGATAGCCCTTCATCGATTTATGGAATTCTTCATGTGCTTCACTTATATCTTTTGAGTAGGACCTTCGAATGCTCTTTGTGCTTCACCTAAATCTTTTGAGTATGGTTTTATAGAATGCTTTGTGTGCTTCACTTATATATTTTGAGCTTGGATATTGGTTAGTATATATTAATTGTAGAATGCTCCATGAACTTCACGTATATATTTTGGAGTGTGAATAATACTATAATATAAAGTGGGTTTGGAAGAGTGTCAACTTTGGGAATTAGTGACCCCACTATTTTGGAGGGTGTTGAATCTCAGTGTGATATTTATGAAAGTGGATTTGGAAGAGTGTCAACTTTAGTTAGTAATGATTCCACTATTTTAGAAGAGGTTCCAATTGATTATGAGAACAAAGTTGCTATTTACGATGATTACTGTGATGACATGTATGCTATAAAGAATAATGCTAACCATGAAACTTGTCATCATGATTTTAATTTTCAATTGGATTATGCCTCACATGACAGTTATTTTGTTGAGTTTGCTCCCACTATTCCGAATGAGAAGAATTTTGCTTATGTGGAGAGTAGAAAATTTCTATGCTTGTAGATCATGAAAAGAATGCTTTATGTGATGTTTATATTTTCTAACTCATTCATGATGCTACTGAAAATTATTATGAGGGAGGAATACATGCTTGTAGGAGTGGCAATAATATCAAGTTTCCTCTCTATGTGCTTAAAGTTTTGAAGTTATACTTGTTTTGCCTTCCTATGCTAGTTGATTCTTGTTCCTATAAATTGTGTGCTCACAAAATCCCTAGTCATAGGAAGTGGTTTAGATTTAAATGTGCTAGTAATATTCTTCATGATGAACCCTTTATGTTTCAATTCTTATCTTTTATGTGAGCATCATTGAAATCATCATGCCTAGCTGAAAGGCATTAAAGAAAAGCGTTTGTTGGGAGACAACCCAATATTTACCCTTACTGTTTTTGAGTGTTCACGTGATTAAGCTACTTTAGTAATCATGTTTTATAGCTTTTGTTTCAATAAAGTGCCAAGTAAGACCTTTGGAAAACTTGGGTGAAAGTTAATGTGATCTTGCTGTAAAAAATAGAAGGGCTCACTAGATTAGCTGTCATTTTTACAGAAGAGTGCTTTCGAGTTGATTCTTTGTGCAGAAGATTAATAGACAAATTACTCATGTCCACCAATTTATTTCATAATTTTTGGAGTATCATAAGTATGCTAGATGTTCAGATCATTACAGACTGTTCTGTTTCTGGCAGATTATGTTCTCATTGCATAGTTTGCTTGTTTTCTAGTTTCTGTGGCTTATATTTCTCAATATAAATTGTAGAAATGATATGGTACAGTAGGAATTGTGTGAGAATAATTATGAATCATGTCTTTGACAGTACCAAAGTGAATGGTTTACTCTTTATCATACTAACCCGTCTCACGAAGTTCCGTTAAGTTTTTTGTGATTGAAGTTTTCAAGTTTTGAGTGAGATATCGATATAAGGAGAATAAGGAGTGGAAATACCCTAAGCTTGGGGATTCCCAAGGCACCCCAAGGTAATATTCAAAGAATACTCAAGCACCTAAGCTTGGGGATGCCCCGGAAGGCATCCCCTCTTTCGTCTTCAAAACTATCGGTATACCTTACTCGGAGCTATATTTTTATTCGTCACATGATATGTGTTTTGCTTGGAGCGTATTTTCAATTTTACTTGTTGTTTGAATAAAATCATTGGATCTGAAATCTTGAATGAAAAAGAATCCTCCCATGGCTAGTTAACTATTT
Organism: Aegilops speltoides; assembly: GCA_021437245.1. Taxonomy (NCBI): domain Eukaryota; kingdom Viridiplantae; phylum Streptophyta; class Magnoliopsida; order Poales; family Poaceae; genus Aegilops; species Aegilops speltoides. The sequence continues at coordinate 430,329,413 of CM038147.1, read as the reverse complement.
GACTACTCAGTGTTCTTCATTTATATCTTTTTGGAGTAGTTTGTCATTTACTCACGTGCTTCACGTATATCCTAGGGATAATTAACTTTATGCCCCTAGTTGTGTCCCACCCGTCTGTTTTACCCCTAGTTTCAGAAACTCACCTGTTCTGTCCAAGCCACTTTGGGATTCTTTCATTTTTGCCCTTCCGTCCCGGTTCCGCTTGGTCAGCGCCGTTTGACCGTATACGTCGCTCCGTTTTGGACAATTTTGCCCATGTAGCCATTGCCCCCTTACCGCTTCGTCCCCCTCGATCTCACTTGGGGAATTAGACAGATGCGCTGGTGAAGAACAGATCCAGAGGCATGGGAGAGGACTGAAGGGAGGAGAAGATGCGGATGACGAGTTTCGGGTCCTCGAGCTCATCGACCGTGGTTGGTTTGGAAGCAGAGGTAAGTGAAGCACTCCATTAGGATTCGACCCCAATATCATTCTAGAGTTTCCCTAATTTGTTTTTTTTGCTCTTTTTCGATTTAGATCGATGGGATTGGATTGTGGAGTTTGTCTCAGAGTACCATCACCTAGACGAGTCATTTTGCGGCTTGGAATCGAGGTCGAAGCATCGATGCCCTGGTCATGGGCTAGTTCCTGCTCGCCGGGTGGCTTGGGGAGGGGCTAGCACTGGCCGGCGTTTTTTAGGATTCCCACTTGATGTAATCAACTAATATTGTCAATTTGTTCCAATTTGGTTGTTGCTAATGTGAAATTTCTAAATCTGTTGTTCTTTTCTGATGTAACTAGTTACCAGATGAGTGCAAGTGGGTGGTTTGGGTTGACCCTCCTCCTCCACTATGTGTGGCACTTGCATTTGAAGATCTACATGCAGAGGTTGAACGCAGTTGGATCAAGTCTCACAAATTACAGAGGGAAAATATGGAGCTGACAAAGAAGAACCGTGCTTTGAAGAAGAAACTGAAGGAGAGAGATGAGATGCTCAATGTTTGGGTAGTGTTGTTTGCTGGAATTATTGTATGTGTTGTACTTGTTGCATTTTCAAGGCAGTGAGTGAATCAAGTATGTTTTGGTGTAAGGGATCCCTTGTATTAATGTACCAAACTTAATGTAATGCAGTTTGTTGTTGGATGATGAAAGCAATTTGGTTCATATTGTTAGATGACTTAGGTACATGACCAAATTGTCGTCGACGATGACAATTTGGTTCATTTTATTAGATGACTTAGGTACATGACCAAATTGTCGTCGACGACGACAATTTGGGTCATATTGTTAGATGACTTAGGTACATGAGCAAATTGTCGTCGATGATGACAATTTGGTTCATTTTGTTACATTACTTATGTACATGACCAAATTGTTGTCGACAACGACAATTTGGTTCATATTGTTACATGACTTATCATTAAGGGAACAAGCATCAATTAAAGAAAGCATCACATATCATTAAGGGAACAAGCATCAAATTCCACAACTTGAAACAACTTCATCAACTTCAAAGAAACAGTAGTTCAACAACTTAAAACACACAGTACTTCATCAACTTCAAACACACAGTAGTTCAACAACTTAAAACACACAATAGTTCAACAACTTCAAACAAGGTCATCACCTAGTAGTTCAACAGGACACACAAATACTGCATCACCTAGCAGTTCAACAGGACACACAAATACTGCATCACCTAGCAGTTTAATAGGACACACAGAATGATATTGGGGCACAACAAGAACTAGAACTTCAGTTTCTTGCCCCTGGTGTTCTCAGCTGGATTTGGGGCTAGCCTACTTCTGCTTCTGGTGTTCTTTGCTGGGTTGGGGGCTAGTACAGCAGGAACTTGAGGTGTTGTTGTCTGCTTCTTAACTGGAGAAGCTCCTCTAGCTGCTGCCCTCTTGTAATTCTTCCTGGGGCTGTCACAAGTGCAAACATATTACATTTCATCTTTTGTGCATGATAACAAACATAAACAAACATACACACAAACATGGATGTACCTGACTACACTAGCATTTGTAGATGATGGTGTTGGCTCTCTAGCTGGCTCTTGTACTGGATCTGCTGGTGGATGTACTTCCTCTCCATCTGTTCCATCAACTACTTCTAGTGGATCTGCTGGTGGATATCCTTCCTCTCCATCTGTTCCATCAACTACTTCTAGTGGATCTGCTAGCTCTTTCACTGCTGGCTCTTCTGCATTCTCTGCTCCCCAATGTTCATCTTCACCAAATGCTGCATCAACTGAATTTTTGCACTTGTTTGCATGGTGGCCTAGTCTTCCACACCTACCACACTTGTACTTCCTGGGACCAAGTCCCTTTCCTTCACTGCTAGACCTTATCCTAGTTTTCCTAGGCCTGCCTGGTGCTCTGTTTTGAACTGGAGCATAGAGTTTAAATCCTGGATTCACAATTTCCCTCTGTTGTTTTCCTTCCAAAGCTGGAAGGTTATCACCATATGTAGCTCTGAATTTCTCAACAGAGTAAAAGTTGTGCACATACTGATCTATTGCACTAGCTTCACCTCTTAGACCAGTGATAAAGAAGAGAGCATGGATGCATGGCTTACCAGTTATTTGCCACTGTCTGCAACTACAGGTCCAGTTCTCCAAGTCAACTGGGTACCTCCATTCTCTTTTTTCTTTGTCAGTAGCAGTAACTTCTGCCTCTTTTGGGCTTCTCCTAATCAAAGTCATCTCTAAACCTTTAGTGTTTGCCATTAAGGCCTTCATTACAGATGGAACAATCAAGTGGCCTTCAAAATGGTCAATGGCAATCCTGTTCCTGATATCAAATTTCTGCATAATATACTGCCTGATCTTGTCACACAAATCTACTATGTGAAGCCCCTTGTATTTCTTGATCCTTGAGTTGAAAGCTTTAGCTAGGTTGTTGTTCACATAGTCCACTTTGCAAGTATCATTAAAGAGTGCCCTAGCCCATATTTTTGTGTGGTGCTCCTCTAAATATTCTTTAACTTTGGGCCTGTTGTGCAACTGATTTAGATGGTAGTTGTGCTTCTTTATGATGTATGTAAGTGAGCATGGCCACAAATTGTCATCATAGAACTTGCCTTTGAACTTCTTGCTGAAGTTCTGAGCCAAATGTCTCATGCACTCCCTATGCTCTACTCCAGCAAATACATCATCAACAGTTGTCTCCAATCCTTTGCAAGCATCAGTATAGATGACTAAACCATCTGGATGCCCTATGAGTTTCTTCAGTTGTTGGAAAAACCAAGTCCAGCTCTCAGTTGACTCTGCTTCTATGACACCATAAGCAACAGGGAATAACCAGTTGTGATCATCAAGGGCACAAGCAGAAACAAGATGACCCCTATACCTAACATTCAGTGCAGTTGCATCCACAGCAAGATAAGGCTTGCACCCCTCCAAGAAACTTTTTTGACATGCCTTGAAACACACAAAAACTCTTCTGAAGCACTCCTTGTACATTTTCTTTCCTCTCACTGTGTACTCCACAGTGTGCTTGTCGATTTCAACTACACTGCCTGGTGATGTTCTCTCAACTTCAGCTTTGAATGAATAAATAAGACTGAAACTCTCACTGTACTTCCCAAACATCTTGTCTAGTGCCAGCTCTTTACCAAAATAACACCTACTGTATGGCACCTCTACTCCATATTTCTCAGTCAACCTCTGCTGAATTTCCTTTGGGCCCATGCCTGGATTATTTCTAAGCCACTGCATACAAGCATCTGCTATTCATCTTCTCTTTGCAGCCCTCAATCTCTAAGATCTATTAACACTTGGACAATTGTGAGGGTAAGGGTTGACCTTAATCTAAAAATAAGAAGAACAAACAGTTAGTAAATGCAACAGAATTGTTTCACAATTACTATAGAAAGAACAGAAAGAAGAAAATGCATAAGTACCTGAAATAATGTGCTTCTCCTCATTAAAGAGGCATGTAGCCTCCACTTACATCTCTCAAAGGCACATTTGACAGTAAAACTTGTTGGGTCACTTTTCAAAATAATGAACTCTGTTTCACTCTTAATTGAGAAAGTTGCAACTGCATTTCTACACTCAACTGCAGAAGAAAAAACTACCCCCTCCTCAATAGAGGGATTTTCTCTGTCATACATCATTATAGGTATGTCCTCATCTTCAGTTACAAATTCTGCATTGTCCTTTTCCTCTAGCTTCTCATCTTCATCTGTATCTGAAAACTCAGCAGGAATGTAGGACTCATTTGCTTTATCTTTCTCCATGTTGTGCTCAGTATATCCTGGGTAAAGTTTCTCATCCTCTTCATCAGACAAAGGTACTGCACCAGGCTCTGCTTTCTCCACAACAGGATCAATATCTATGCTACATTTAGCTTGGGTTTTACTGCAAGAATGCTCTGACTGAACATTTGCACTAGGAGTTTTAGGTGGTTTGCAGCTACTGCTTGTTGCCCCTGTTTTAGTCAGTTTTCCAGATGCTTTAGTACTAGGGGGCCTTAAACCAGTGGGATTGGAATTTTTCTGTGATATAGGCCTCTGAATAACATTGATTTCCATATTGCATGACATGGTTTGTGCATTGGTAGCAAACATGACACCTAACTCACTATCAGACTAAATAGGAACCCAAGCAACTTTGGATGCATCCCAATACCTTATCTCCACAGCATCATATAATCCCCAAGGATATTTGGCACCAATTGTTGCCCTTAACTGATCAAATGTGCTACTGTTGTCCACAACTAATGGAAATGTGAAGCCTTGTTCTTTTCCTTTTGTACCAGCACCAGATAAAATGAATGTCTCCATTCTAACAGTGAGATTAAATGCTCTAGCCGGATCCATCCTATGCAAACATGTCACAATATTAAAATACAGCAAGAGACTAGCCTAAATAAGATGCAAACATGTATATCCTAACCTAAATCCACCAATAAACAGTAGATCTAGGGGACAGAGGCAAGAGACATCAGATCTGGAGGGGATGGGGCAACTTACTGTGTTGTTCTCTGAGATGACTGTGTTCTTCGCTCGCGGGCGCCGCCTGTGGCAGCGCTGCCGTCCAGGTCGTCCCCCATCGCCAGCATGAGTGGATCTGTTGGGCGCTGATTTGGTCACTGTCGCCGCCGCCTAGGTTGACAGTAGGAGTGGATCTGGTGGGCACTGATTCGGTCGCCGCCACCACCGCCAATTGTTTGTGAGAGAGAGTGGGGAATGAGTGAGTGGGGAACGGGAGAGTGGGGATGAGAGTGAGCTGGCCCCGAGTGGGTTATGTCCAAGCCAGGGGCATCTGGTGTCCAAAATGGAGCGCCGTATACGGTCAAACGCCGCTGACCAAGCGGAACCGTGACGGAAGGGCAAAAATGAAAGAATCCCAAAGTGGCTTGGACAGAACAGGTGAGTTTCTGAAACTAGGGGTAAAACAGATGAGTGGGACACAAGTAGGGGCACAAAACTAATTATCCCTATATACTATGAGTAAATGGTTGAATTAATTGAATATCAAAAATCTGAATTTATATATGTTTCATATGCTTATAACATGGGGAGTAATGGCTTCACACATAATAAGTATAGGTACTAAACTTATTGAAAGTTAGCAAACACAGATTTGGTCACTTGTACAATTCATGAAAGAATATTAAAGGAAGAGAGATTTAACATATAAATATACTATCTTGGACATCTTTTGTAATTGTGAAAAATCATTAAAATATGAGATGCTAAAAGGTTGATGTTGGACAAGGAAGACAGCTTAATGGGTTATGTTTTCCTATATCTGAAACGTTATATTGTCTTGGATCATCCAACATATTGAGCTTGCCTTTCCCTCTCATGCTAGCCAAATTCTTTGCACCAAGTAGAGATACTACTTGTGCTTCCAAACATTCCTTAACCCAGTTTTGCCATGAGAGTCCACCATACCTACCTATGGATTGAGTAAGATCCTTCAAGTAAGTTGCCATCGGTGCATGCAATAAAAATTGCTCCTTAAATATGTATGATCTATTAGTGCGAAAAAAATAAGCTTTTTACGAACTTGTGATAGGGAAGAAATAAAAGCGACGGATTGCATAATAAAGGTCTTTATCACAAGCGGCAATATAAAGTGACGTTATTTTGCATTAAGATTTTGTGCATCCAACCATAAAAGCGCATGACAACCTCTGCTTCCCTCTGCGAAGGGCCTATGTTTTACTTTTATCATCTACCCTTATACAAGAGTCATGGTGATTTTCACCTTTCCTTTTTACACTTTTTTCCTTTGGCAAGCACTTTGTGTTGGAGTGATCCGGATATATATATCCACTTGGATGTAGGTTTTCATAAAGTATTATTGTTGACATTACCCTTGAGGTAAAAGGTTGGGAGGCAAAAGTATAAGCCCCTATCTTTCTCTGTGTCCGATTAAAACTTTGAACCCATAAATATCACATGAGTGTTAGCAATTGTGAAAGATTAAATGATAGTTGAGCATGTGTTGTTTGCTGAACCAAAGCTCTTACATAGACTATTCCCGAAAATAAGATGAATTGCAATTGTTTGATGACTAAGAGCATGGTTTGTTAGTTTTCAAGAAAGTTTATGATCTATACTTTTACATGTGAATAGCTTGTTACTTGATCATGAGAAGTTTTATGAGTTGAGCTACTATTATGATATATAAAGATGCTAGAAAAAGTGATTGCAAGTATCAATGATCAAACTTAAGCACTTGCTAGTATTCACACTTCATAAATTATTTCTTTTATCATTTACCTACTCGAGGACGAGCAGGAATTAAGCCATGTTTACAATAGTTTTATATGATTTTGGTATGATTTGATTAGAACTAACCCGAACAGGCGCTGTTTTCAGCAGAACTACCGCGGTGTTGTTTTTGTACAGAAATAAAAGTTCTCGGAATGCGCTGAAAATCAATAGAGATTCTTTTTGGAAAATATGAAAAATACTGGAACAAAAATCTATCAAAGGCGAGTCCCGTGGGCCCCACAAGGGTGGGGGGCGCGCCCACCCCACTGGGGCGAGCCCCTGTTCCTCATGGACTTCCCGTGGGGCCCTCTGACTTGTCTTCGACGCCAACCTCTCTTATAAATGCCCAAACCTCTAGAAACTAACCTAGATTTGGTTTTCCGCCGCCGCAAGCCTCTGTAGCCATGAGAAATCAATCTAGGCCCTCTCTGGCACCCTGTCGGAGGGGGCCATCATCACCGGAGGCCATGGGGAAGGATCTCGGAGGGGCCATCATCGCCATGAAGTCCAAGGACCAGAGGGGGAACCTCTCCCCATCCAGGGGGAGGCCATGGAGGAGGAAGCACAAGGGGAGAACCTCTCCTCCTCTCTCTCGGTGGTGACGGAGTGCCATCAGGAGGGGAATCATCGCCGCAGTGATCGTCTTCATCAACATCACCATCATCATCACCATCCTCATATCTTTTACGCGGTCCACTCTCCCGCATCCCGATGTAATCCCTACTTGAACATGGTGCTTTATGCCACATACTATTATCCAATGATGTGTTGCCATCCTATGATGTTTTGAGTAGATATCCTTTGTCTTTGGGTTGGTTGATGATCTAGATTGGTATGAGTTGTATGTTTTATTTTGGTGCTATCCTATTGTTCCCTCTGTGTCGCGCAAGCGTGAAGGATTCCCGCTATAGGGTGTTGCAATACATTCATGATTAGCTTATAGTGGGTTGCTTGAGTGACAGAAGCATAAACCCGAGTAAGGGGGTTGTTGCGTATGGGATAAAGGGGACTTGATATATTAATGCTATGGTTGGTGTTGGGGATATTACTACTGGGCGTGAACCGGCCTACCTGGGCCGGGTTAACTTCATTAGTAGTGTAAAGGTGATTAAGCCAAGCTGGTAGATGAAGGCCCAAAGGCCTGTAGTCGGTTTAGAACCTGTAGCCGTAAACCGGCTTGATATGTAAACTTGTATTGTAAGTTAGGAATAGAGAGAGACCAACCGGGATACGAATATGAACCGGTGTTGGGACTCTATGGACCGACGGGCGTCACCCGTGTATATAAGGGGACGACCCGGCGGCGGTTCAAGAACAGACAACAACAACTCGAGGCCTAGGCGAAGCTTATTTGCTCCCTAGTCATCGAGACCACATCAATTCCATCACAACTAGACGTAGGCTTTTACCTTGATTGAAGGGGCCGAACTAGTATAAACCCTTGAGTTTTTGCGTCCGCTTTAACCCCTTCAAGTTAACCCGTTGTGATGGCTCCACGACTAAGTCCTTTCACAAGGACATCTGCCGTGACAAAACCACGATAGTTTGCGCCCACCGTGGGGCTATCGCACGATGGTTTGATGATCTTGGAGGGCAAATTCGAAGGACTCGAAGGCTATGTTGTGGGCCGGATGACCAAGAGTCGTCGTGGCAAGCTCTACATCGACGATGCAGGATGGGGTCCCGAAGCCGGCTCGATCGAGTATGGGTACCGGGTCCCCTTTGGTGGCATACACGTTTTTATCGGCAAGATTGGTGAGCCCGGGCCTAAGCCGGACATCTGCACCGACCTCGTCGAGACGGCTCAGCGTGCGAGATCTACCCAGGTTAAACCGGTTGTGAAGCGTGCCTTCGTGGGAGTCATCCACGGAGGAGAACATGAGGACGAGTCAGAATATGGTAGCGAGACCGTCGTCTATTCTGGCGACGAGTCCTCAACCGGGGAGACCGAATCATTGTACCAGTTGCAAGACGACTAGATTAGGGGCTATTCCGATGGCGACAGTATTCCGGACCCCCTGATCAGATCAACCGGGTTGGAATATTCATGGCCGGCACGCAGGCGGCGAATCACTCTTCGACCGCATCGGCAATGGTCTCCGGATCAGCAGCAGCAGGGGCAGGAGGCCTTGTGCGCCCACCGGTTCAAGTTCTGTCTGACCTGTTTGATGCACTAGCTGTACTTATGGCAGAGGCCAATCCGGCGGATGAGGAGGCCCATGATGCAGAGGTTGCAAAGGTGAGAGAGCAGATCATACAGGCCAAAGCCAACCTGGCAGCGGAGAAGGACAGGATGGCCGCAGAGCGGGCCGCTTTGGACGCCCAGGCCTATAGGCTCATGCTCGACCAGAACGCATCACATGAGGTCTTGAAGCGGAAGCATAGATCACGCCTGTCGTTAGGGTTCGACCATAGAAATCTCTTTCACACTCCGGAAGCTGGAACCTGTAATTCGCCGTGGCACCAAGAGGTAAACCGGGTCGAGGCACCAGGGCCAGGAGCGACGGTCCAACCTCGCCTGATGGAACCTCCTCGGCAGAACGTTGTGATTCCTCCGCCGGTCCAGACACCTCCGGGTCATTACTCTAATCCTATGGACAATCTTGTCGCAGCCGCTTCGTGATTAGAAGCCATCCCGATCGAAGGAGACTCTCCGCAAGCAATAGAAACGCGCCGGGTTAAGGAACTTCTCCGAACTGCTTTGATTCAGTAGGAGGCATATTCATACAGCCGCGATCGGATTCATTCCACACCTCGCCCAAGCCGAAACTACAGTAGGCGCATGGATGAACCGGCCGTATCAAGCAATGCGCGGAGCCGTGAAGCGGCCCGTGGCAATAACCCGGCAGGTGGTGTTCGCGACGCTCAGGATGTAGTGGACTGGGCCCGGGCACGAAGGGAGGCCGAGTTAGCAGCACAGAACGAGGCGGGTTAGCTTACACCGGTTCGTCCTACCACCTCCGCCGGGCCAGGGGTCGCCTCTAGCTTGGGAGTGCCCTGTTTAGTCCCCGCTTTACGCAATGTACGCCTGCCAAAAGACTTCAAGGGTCCGCGCAAGGGTCCGCGCAATGTACGCCTGCCCAAAGACTTCAAGGGTCCGCGCAAGGTCCGTGGGTAGAGAGTTATGAGATGGCCATGGAGATGCTGGATGTGAATGAGACCGCGTGTGCAAAGTACTTCACCATGATGCTTGAAGGCACGACCCGTACTAGGTTGAAGAGCCTGCCGCCTAATTCTATCAGTTCATGGGCCCAGTTGCGGACCCGGTTTATCCAGAATTTCAAAGATACGTGTAAGCAGCCCAAGTCCATACTAGACTTGGCGGCTTGTGTTCAGGAGGACGGAGAGTCAAAAACCCATTGGGTACGCCGTGTTTCGGAAGTCTTGCACTCGTCTGACAGGATCAATGCTGACTCGGCGATCTTAACCCTGGAGGGCAACTACCGGTTTAAGCCTCTAAAGTTGAAGTTGGGGCGTATGAAGCGGTTCTGTAACGACATGGGAACTCTCATGGCCGCTTTGGTGAAGTATGCTGATTCTGATAGTACCAAGGATCCCGAGACTAACGATGATGAAGCAGGGAAGGGAAAGAAGAACAACAACTCCAAGGGGCATCAACACAAACCAGCGGGCCATGGGAACGGAGGCAAGCGTAAAGCGGATGGCAGCATGGACTTTGTGGCTAACACCAATGCGTAGGACAAGGGTCAGCGGCGCAGAGGTAAAGCGGCGAATCGTAGTGGGGCTCCGAATCCTAACCCGGATCGCTTAAACTATTTGTTGAATCAGCCTTGTCCAAAACACGGGACGAAGGAGGCGCCGGCTAACCACCTTTGGAAGGACTGTTACATTATGCAGGAATTTAAAAACTCTAATGCCTTCCGGTATGACCATGGGTCAGGTGGTGGCTCGGGATCCGGTTTCCATGGGCCAAGTCACGATGGAGCTTCCAGTTCAGGTTTCAATCAGGGCGGTCATAATAACCAAAATAATCAGAGCAGTCAAGGAGGTTACACCCAGCAACAGCATCAGCATCAGTCGGGTTATCAGAGCCATCCAAAACAGTTGAACAATGGGCAGTATCATGTTTTCACAACCAGCTTGGATAAGCGCAACCGGAAACTTCACAAGCGAGCGGTGAACTCTGTTGAAGCGGCCGTACCACGTTACTTACGCTGGTCAGAACAGCCTATCGTGTGGAGCAGGGAGGATCACCCACCCCGGGTTGACAATCCGGGCCAGTTGGCATTAGTAGTAGACCCTCAGGTGGGAGGTTATAAATTCACCAAGGTGCTCATGGATGGAGGGAGCAGTATTAACATCCTGTACTACGAGACATTCCGCCACATGGGGCTCACAGACAAAAGTCTCAGACCGTCTAATACGGTGTTCCATGGTGTGGTGTCTGGCAAATCAGCATATCCTGTTGGTAAGATATCCCTGGAGGTGGCTTTTGGGGACGAGCATGATTCCCGATCCGAAACACTAACCTTTGAGGTGGTGAAAATCCGGAGCCCGTATCACACCTTATTTGGGCGGCCGACTTATGCCAAATTCATGGCACGGCCTTGTTATATCTATTTGCAGCTCAAGATGTCGGGTCACAAAGGGACAATAACGGTTCATGGGAGCCGCAAGATTTCTTTGGAATGTGAGGAAGGTGATGCGGCCTACGCAGAGTCGGTTTGTGCCACGGAGGAGTTGAAATATTATAGGGACAATGTTGATCCGGTGGACATGACCCCTTTGAAGAAGCCGACTACAGAGCATGATTCAGATCTGAAGTTCAAATCAGCGGCTGAGACCAAGCTTGTTGACCTCGTGCCCGGCGATTCGTCCAAGCAGTTCACTGTCAGTGCCAACTTGGACCCTAAATAGGAAAGCGCGTTCATCGAGTTCATCCGTAAGAATCGGGACATTTTTGCATGGAAGCCTTCTGACATGCCAGGTGTACCGAGGGAACTCGCTGAGCACACTCTTAATGTTGATCCCAAGTATAAACCGGTAAAGCAGTTTCTCCGTCGGTTTAACGAAGAAAGGCGCAAAGCTATTGGAGAAGAGGTGTCCAGGCTCTTAGCAGCTGGTTTCATCATTGAAGTGTTCCATCCAGAGTGGCTTGCTAATCCGATGCTGGTTCTTAAGAAAAATGGCACTTGGCGTATGTGTGTGGATTACACGGATCTTAACAAGGCTTGTCCAGCAGATCCTTTTGCCCTCCCCCGCATTGACCAGATTATTGATGCCACGGCGGGTTGTGAGCGTTTGAGTTTTTTGGATGCGTATTCTGGGTATCATCAGATCAAAATGGCGGTTAAGGACCAGGAGAAGATGGCGTTTATCACTTCCTTTGGAGCCTTCTGCTATGTACCTATGCCTTTTGGGCTCAAGAGCGCCCAAGCCACTTATCAACGGTGTGTACAGAACTGCCTGCATAAACAGATCGGCTGTAATGTGCACGCCTATGTGGATGATATTGTAGTCAAGTCAAGGCAGAAGGAGACGCTGGTTGATGATTTGAAGGAAACCTTTGACAACTTGCAGCTTTACAAGATGATGCTTAACCCCGGCCAAATGTGTCTTTGGTGTTCCGGCAGGCAAGTTATTGGGTTTTCTTGTGTCCAACAGAAGAATTGAGGCTAATCTGGAGAAGATTACGGCTATCACCTCCCTGGCTAAACCGAAGTGTGTCAACGATGTTCAGCGTTTGGCGGGTCGGATTGCCGCGCTGAGCCGGTTTATCAGCCGCCTCGGAGAGAAAGCCATCCCTTTATACCAGATGCTGAGAAAGACAGATCAATTCATCTGGAGTCCGGCTGCTGATGAAGCGTTGGAGGACTTGAAGCGGCAATTAGCCAATCCGCCCGTTCTTGCAGCTCCGGTCGACAAGGAGCCGTTATTGCTATACGTAGCGGCCAATGCTCGCACAGTTAGCGTGGCTATTGTGGTAGAACGCAAGGAGGCAGGCAAGGAGTATCCGGTTCAGCGGCCGGTTTACTATATCAGCGAGGTGCTTATTGAATCCAAGCAAAGGTATCCGCATTGTCAGAAGCTGGTGTATGGAGTTTTCATGGCAAGCCGGAAGTTGAAGCAGTATTTCCAAGGGCACCCCATCACAGTGGTCAATTCGGCTCCCTTGGGCGATATCATACAGAACTGGGAGGCGACTGGCCGGATTGCCAAGTGGGCTATAGAACTTGGGCCGCACGGATTGACGTACGTACCTCGGACGACGGTGAAGTCTCAAGCACTTGTTGATTTCATCAATGATTGGACTGAGTTGCAAGCACCAGAGGAGAAGCCGGATCACACATATTGGACTATCCATTTTGATGGATCCAGGCAATTGGAGGGCTCGGGGGCTGGAGTCGTATTAACTTCCTCACGAGGTGATAAGTTTTGTTATGTTCTCCGCTTAATGTTCCCTTGTACTAATAATGCAGCTGAGTATGAAGCTTTGCTCCATGGTCTCCGGATGGCTAAAGAGATGAATCTAAGTCGAGTTAAGTGCTTCGGTGACTTGGATCTCGTGGCTCAACAGGTGTCTGGCACTTGGGATTCTAAAGACCCACTTATGGCTGCATATCGTCGTGAGGTGGATATTGTTGCGGGTCACTTCAAGGGTTATCAGGTGGATCATGTGGATCGTCGAAAAAATGAAGCGGCGGACGCTTTAAGCCGGTTGGGCTCTCAGCGTAAACCGGTCCCGCCTAATGTCTTTCTTGATGTGTTGCACAACCCGTCACCAAGCTCTGGGTGAAGCGGATTTGGCTATTCCTGATCCGAGGCTCAATTGGTGGCAGCCTTGCATGTTATACGGATTGGGCAGTTCCTTATCTTGCGACATGAACCGGGAGAGTTGCGGAGGATGAGACTCTAGCCAGGCAGATAGTCCGGCGATCCAAGTCTATGACCATTGTCAATGGCGAATTGCATCATTGTAGTGTATCAGGGGCGTTTCAATGCTGCGTCTCTCCTGAGGAAGGCTGTGAAATTTTGCGCAAAATCCATGAAGGGGATTGTGGTCACCACGCCGGTTCAAAGTCTCTGGTGGCTAAGGCGTTTCGTCACGGGTTCTACTGGTTGACAGCTCATGCTGATGCAGAGGACTTGGTTAAACGGTGTGATGGCTGTCAGAAATTTTCACGGCGTGCTCATGTGCCGGCTCAAGAGTTGAGGATGATTCCAATTACTTGGCCGTTTGCAACATGGGGGCTGGATATGGTCGGACCTTTTAAAAGGTCCAAGGATAAGAAAACCCACCTTTTGGTGGCAGTTGACAAATTTACCAAGTGGGTTGAAGCGGAGCCTGTTAGCAAGTGTGATGCAGCTACAGCGGTGCAGTTCATTAAAAAGGTGATTTTCCGGTTTGGCTTTCCACACAGTATCATTACTGACAATGGTACCAATTTGTCCAAGGGCGCTATGAAGGAATTCTGTGAGCGTGAGCACATCCGACTTGACGTATCGTCAGTGGCTCACCCCCAGTCCAATGGGCAGGCAGAACGAGCTAATCAAGAGATCTTGCAAGGCATCAAACCCTGGCTTATGGTTCCATTACAAAGAACACCGGGTTGTTGGGTTGAAGAGCTACCGTCTGTGCTATGGAGTATCAATACTATGCCCAACCGATCTACAGGATACACGCCGTTTTTCATGGTCTACGGAGCAGAGGCGGTTCTCCCTAGTGATATCCGGCATGATTCGCCTCGTGTAGCGGCTTATGTTGAAGCGGACAATGAGACAACATGGCAAGATGCTTTGGACCTATTGGATTAGGAGCATGACATAGCAGCTGCCCGCTCGGCGATTTATCAATAGGATCTTCGTCGCTATCACAGTCGCCGGGTCATAACCAGAGCTTTTCAAGAAGGAGATTTGGTGCTTCGACTCATCCAAGACCAGACAGATATGCACAAGTTATCCCCACCTTGGGAGGGACCTTTTGTGGTCAGCAAGAATATGCACAACGGGTCGTACTATCTGATTGATATTCGAGAGCATAAAGACTCACGCACATCAGCGGAGGAGACCAACAGGCCGTGGAACATAGCTCATCTTCGGCCTTACTACACTTGAGCCATTGGCTCTATCTATGTACATATTATAACAGTGTATATATTATCGTTGATATAATAAAACCGGAGCCTCAGCTAAAGCGGGGTCTCTGTCCTTTCATATCATGTGTGGTTACATGGAGTTGTTATGTCTTAAAGCGGCCTCCGATTTACCCCTTGAAATTTGCTTTTCAAAAAGAAGCTTTGTGATATCACTTGGGGGCTTGGTCGTGTCCGAACCAATGCAACACCTCTTGATAGGAGAAAGCCACCAGATCACTTGGGGACATGGTCAAGTCTAAACCAGTCACGCCTCTTGATCGGCCTAAGGCCACAGAATCACTTGGGGGCTTGGTGTAACGCCCTCGATGCGGCTATAGCTCCCACGTGTCGAAGCACGACTTAGAGACATAACCGCATTGAAAGCAATGTCGCAAGTGAGGTAATCTTCGCACAATCCATGTAATACATAAGGGGAAAGATACATAGTTGGCTTACAGTCGCCACTTCACACAAATACATGAATAAAGCATTACATCATCCAGATACAATCAAGGTCCGACTACGGAACCAAAATAAAAGAAGAACAACCCCACATGCGACACAGATCCTCGATCGCTAAACTGGCTCCACTACTAATCGTCCGGAAAGGAAACATAGTATCGACCAAGTGCCTCATCATATTCCCACTTTAGCTCGGCCAGCCATCAGCACCGGCATCACCGTACTGCATCTGCTTTTGGTAGAATTTGTGAGCCACAGGGACTCAGCAATCTCACACCCGCGAGATCAAGACTATTTAAGCTTAAGGGAAGGCTGGTGTCAAAAGGAGGAGCTGCTGCAGCGACTTAGCATATATGGTGGCTACATCGCAAAAGAGAGCGAGAAGAGAAGCAAGGCGCGGTCGTGAAACTATTAGCGATCAAGAAGTGATCCCGTCTACTTACGCCAAGCATAACTCCAACACCGTGTTCACTTCCGGACTCACGAGAAGAGACCATCACGGTTACATACACGGTTGATGTATTTTAATTAAGGTCAACTTCGGTTTTCTACAACCGACATTAACAAATTCCCATCTGCCTCATAACCGCAGCACACGGCTTTGAAAGATAATACCTGCAGGGTGTCCCAACTTAGCCCATCACAAGCTCTCACGGTCATCGAAGGAATAAACCTTCACCCAAGACACACCGATCGACTCGGTATCCCTAGACATCAAGACATTTCGACAATGGTAAAACTAAACCAGCAAGACCTCCCGCCGTGCCGACAAATCCCGATAGGAGCTGCACATATCTCGTTCTCGTGGCACACCGGATGAACACTACGTCTGCAAACCGAAGATACCCCAAGTTGCCTCGTATGCACCGCAAGTGGCTCTAGTTTGGACCAACACTCAAGGAGCACCGCCCGGGGTTAAAATAAAGATGACCCTCGGCTCGCGAAAACCCAAGGGAAAAAGGGTATAGGTGGCAAATGGTAAAACCAAGGTTGGGCCTTCTTGGAGGAGTTTTATTCAAGGCGAACTGTCTAGGGGGTCCCATAAATCACCCGACCGCGTAAGGAACGCAAAATCAAGGAACATAACACCGTATGACGGAAACTAGGTGGCAAGAGGAACAAAACACCAGGCATAAGGCCGAGCCTTCCACCCTTTACCAAGTATATAGATGCATTAATTAAAACAATAGATATTGTGATATCCCAAAATAACCGTGTTCCAACAAGAAACAAACTTCATCTTCACCGCAACTAGCAACGCTATAAGAGGGCCGAGCAAAGCGGTAACATAGCCAATCAACGGTTTGCTAGGACATGGGTGGTTAGAGGTTGACATGGCAATATGGGTGGCATGATATAGCAAGTGGTAGGTATCGCAGCATAGGCATAGCAAAAGAGCGAGCATCTAGCAAGCAAAGATAGAAGTGATTTCAAGGTATGGTCATCTTGCTGTAAGGTTCTCGAGTTGTCGAAGGCTTGATCCTCGTGGCGTTCTCAACAGGCTCCTCGCTCACGCACTCGCCTCCGGCTCTACCCAAAGCAAGAACACAAGCAACGGAACCACAATCAAACAAGGAACATATGCACAAGCAATATGATGCAATACATGACATGCTATGCGAGATGTGACATGCTATGCATATGTATGCCCCGGAAGGAAAATGATGAACCGGGCATCAACTTGGCAAACCAAGTATGCCGCTGGAAAGATGGAGTGATTTCGGTTGAAATCGATATAAAGATCACCGGAAACGGATGCACGGTTTGCAAATGACAAGCAAAACAAGAATGACGCAAAACTGCGTTTAACAGCCCGATGCTACTTAGCACGCAACACGAAACTATGCTACAGCACCCCAACATGCAAACAAAGCATATGGCAACGAACTACAGGAGATGCTTAACAATAGTGGAACACTGAGCTACGGCTAAATCACATCATAACATGTTCAAACAAGCATGGAGAAAGTGCTCAAAATATCAGGTTCACAGACTTAGTGAAAATACTAACATGGCAGGAATTAACATCAGGAAGGCATGTTTAGAGCAAGCAAACAACATGCTACAGGAACTTATAATAGAAAAGCAAGGCATGACATGATTCTACTCAAAGCATATTTCAATTGTCCCTTACTGACCATAAGCCAAAAAGGACTCTAAGAAATGATGGCACCCATGTAAACATTGCAAGTTTCATTACAGATTTCAGACTTAGTGAAATAACAGGACAAGGCAAAAACAGATTCCACATGGCATGTTCGTGAGCTCGATGCACTCACTACAGAGCACCTCATGATAAACTAAGCATACACCCATCAAGAAGACATGGCATAGGAGCTATACATGGCAAGAACAACATCATAGCATACACGGATCAACTACACCGACCTCGTGAAAATTGAATCTAATGCAAACAGTCTGCCAGGAAACAATTTCAAGCAAAAGTAGAGCACGAAAATGACATGCTATACTACTCCATAAATGCCAACAAAGGCATGGATGGATAGAGAACATCCATATGCTCAAAACACCCTTACTGATCATGCTCAAAAAGGGTATGGATCTCTCTGAAACAATCTAAACATATGGCATAAAATTAACAGCAGGACAAAACTTGGTGAAATCACTAAGTCCCTGAAATCAGGAATAACATCATCCCTACTTTGCATGCTTGTTCTAGTCAACACATAGCTCACAAAAATACATGGAAAATACCCCTGGAAATATGGCATGGCAATGTTCAACTCTCATGTAGGACTCAAATTCATAGGGTGCACACATAATTCATGGCAAAAATGACAAAATAGCTCGAACTGATAAAATCCTGGAACTAACGATCTGAAGCTATCTTCCAACAGCATTTCGGGCATCAAGATGAGCTCAAATGCAAATGATGCAATGGAATGAAATGATGTACTCTTCGAGACGAACATTTTGACATATTATACGCCCAAAACGGAGCCACGGTTGAGGAGATGTGATGCGATGAAAGTTGCACGAAATTACCACAGGAATAAAACTTAGACGAATTTTAGGGGGGGGAAGAAGTCAACCTAGCGAACAACGGATCTGGATCGGGCGCTCGCGAACCGAGGCGAGGCCGAGCTCGCCGGAGAAGGCGCCGGCGGGGCTGGGGCCGGCCGGATCCGGCGATGTGGACGACGGAGGAGGAGGTCGCCGGCGGCGTGGACGACGGGCGGCAGGGCGCGGCGCTGGGCGGCGGCTTGAACGGCGGCGGCCGGAGCATGTGGCGGCGGCGGCGCGCGCTGCTGCGCGGCGGCGGGCTGTGGCGGGCGGCGGCGCGGGCGGTGGTGGCGGCGGCGCGACGCTGGGCGCGCAGGGCGGCGCAGCAGGCGGCGTGCGCGGCGGGCGGTGAGAGGCGGAGGCGGCCGGCGGGCAGGGCGGGCCTCATGGGCCAGATCTGGCGGGCTCGGCGGCGCGGCGCGGCGGCGCCACGTGGCGAACCCGGATTCGCCGGGGCCGGGCGCGGACGTGTCCGGCGCGACGCGGACGTGTCCGGCGCGGCGGATCTGGGATTTTTAGGGTTTGCCCGGGATTCGGGGGAGGGGTCTTTAAATAGGCATAGAGGGAGCTAGGAGAGTCCAAATGGGGTGTAGTTTTCGCCCACACGATCGTGATCGAACGACCGAGGGCATGGAGGTGACTTAGATGGGTTATTGGGCTGTTTTGGAGGGTTGTTGGGCTGCACTCAAAAGATGCCTTTGCGAGGGTGCGGTTAACCGTTGGAGTACCAAACGAACTCCAAATGACCAGAAACTTGACGGGTGGTCTACCGGTGCTATACCAGGGCCACTTGGCAAGGCTCGGTCCATTCCGAGAATGTTCAACACCCGCACACGGAAAAAAGACAAGAGGGGTCGCCGGGGAACATAGGAGTGCCGGATTGCAAAACGGACAACGGGGAATATGCTCGGAATCATGAGACGAACACGTATGCAAATGAGATGCACATGATGACATGATATGAGATGCATGACATGAACAAAATGCAAAATGAAAACAAAACCCAACCACGGAGGGAATATCGTATCACATATCCAAAAATGGCAAGAGTTGGAGTTACAAATATGGAAAGATACATCCGGGGTGTTACAACACTCCACCACTACAAGAGGATCTCGTCCCGAGATCTAGGACTGAAAGAACTCCGGATATTCGCAACGGAGGTGATCCTCGCGCTCCCAAGTGGCTTCTCGGTCGGAATGGTGTGACCACTTCACTTTCGTGAATTTGATTGACTTGTTGCGAGTCTTGCGCCTGCTTCTTCAAGAATAGCAACGGGTGCTCATGATAAGAAAGATCTTCTTGGAGGTCAATCTCCTCAAAGTTGATAGTGCGCCAGAATCTTGAAGCACTTATGAGCTGTGACACGTGAAACACATCGTGCACGCTTGCAAAGTTGGATGGAAGCTCAAGTTGATAGGCGAGATCGCCTCTTTGCCAATGATCTTGAAAGGACCCACGATCTAGGGGCAAGCTTCCCTTTGATACCGGGCGGACGAGTACCTTTCATTGAGAGACGCGGAGGTAGACATGGTCTCCGATTTCAAAAGCCACATCACGGTGCTTGTCATCATAATAGCCCTTCCGCGCGATTGCGGCTTTAAGATTCTCACGAATGACTTTGCACATTTCTTCGCTTCGTGATCAAGTCGCTGCCAAGAAGTTGGCGTTCACCTGTCTCGGACCAATTGAGAGGAGTACGGCACTTTCTGCCATAAAGAATTTCGAATGGGGCCTTGCCCGAACTCGCTTGGAAGCTGTTGTTGTAGGAGAACTCGGCGTATGGGAGACATTCTTCCCACTTCATGCCAAAAGAGATGACACAAGCCCTGAGCATATCTTCAAGGATTTGATTGACTCGCTCGACTTGGCCACTAGTTTGAGGATGAAAAGCTGTGCTGAAACGAATGCTGGTGCCCATGGCCTTCTAAAAAGAATCCCAGAACTTAGAAGTGAAAATGCTTCCACGGTCTGAAGAGATCAATTGTGGAATACCGTGCAAGGAGACAATTCTGGAGGTGTATAGCTCTGCCAGCTGAGCTGCTGTGATAGATTCTTTGACAGAAGAAAATGAGCCACTTTAGTAAGCTTGTCAATGACAACAAAGATAGCATCATTTCCACGCTTGGACTTAGGAAAACCAGTCACGAAGTCCATCTCGATATGATCAAACTTCCATTCGGAATAGCAAGAGGTTGGAGGAGACCAGCTGGTCTTTGGTGTTCTGCTTTCACCCTTCTCGCAGACATCACACTCATTCACGAATTGAGCAATTTCTCGCTTCATTCGAGTCCACCAATACGCTCGCTTGAGGTCATGGTACATCTTCGTATTTCCGTGATGAATGGATAGGAGGGAATTGTGTGCCTCATTCATGATGACTTTTCTCGATCGCCTTTAGGAACCACAATACGATCCTCAAGAAAAGAGTGTCTTTGTCATCCAAGCGATAGCACTTGTATTTGAAATGCCCTTGTCAATACCACGCTTCACCTTCTTCACCATGGTATCCAAGTTGAGCCTCACGAATTTGATCTTCCAAAGTAGGAGAGACTATGAGGTTGGCAAGAAATCCTTGAGGAACAACTTGAAGATTCAGCTTGCGGAAAGCTTCACAAAGATCCGTTGGAAGGGCTTGAGAATTAGATCTGCTGTAATAAGCCTTTCGCTCAAGGCATCTGCAATCACATTCGCCTTGCCAGGAGTATATTCAATACTTGGATTGTACTCTTGAATCATTTCGACCCATCGAGTTTGCCTGAGGTTGAGGTTTGGTTGAGTGAAGATGTACTTGAGACTCTTGTGATCGGTGAAAATGTCCACTTTTCTTCCCAACAAGAGATGTCTCCATGTTATCAATGCATGGACAACTGCCGCCAACTCGAGATCATGAGTGGGGTAGTTCTTTTCGTTGGGCTTCAACTGACGAGAGGTATAGGCCACAACCTTCTTCTCTTGCATTAACACAGACCGAGACCTTGCAAGGAAGCATCACGAAAAACTTCAATGGCTTGGATTCATCAGAGGAGTCAAGACAGAGCTGTGACTAGCTTCTCTTTGAGGGTATTGAAAGCGACATCACACTCAAAGGCCCGGACATACTTGACATGCTTCGGAGGAGGTTGGAAAGAGGCTTTGCAATCTTGGAGAAGTTCTCAACGAATCTTCGCAATAGCTTGCAAGACCGAGAAAATCATGGAGCTGCTTGACATTCGAGGAGGTTCCCAATTCACAATTGAAGACACCTTCTCGGGATTAACAGCGATGCCCTTGGCGGAGATGATATGACCAAGATAAAGAACTTCATCAAGCCGTAACTCACATTTGGAAAACTTCGCATAGAATTGATGTTCTCTCGAGCTTGTCGAGCACCAATCGCAAATGTTTGGCATGATCCTCGCTTGTTCTTGGAGAAGACCAAAATATCATCGAGATACACCAAGACGAATTCATTTGTGTAGGGGTTGAAGATAAAGTTCATCATGCGAGAGAAAGTTGGAGGAGCATTGACAAGGCCGAAAGACATGACAGTATATTCATAAGAACCATAGCTTGTTCTCGAATCTTTGTCTTGGGAATATCTTGTTCACGAATGCGAATCGATGATAACCCATACGGAGGTCAAGCTTGGAGAATACTTTAGCACCTTTGAGTTGCTCGAATAGCTCATTGATGTTGGGAAGTGGATACTTGTTCTTGATTGTCTTCTTATTCAATGGACGGTAATCAACACAAAGTCGGTCCGTGCCATCCTTCTTCTGGACAAAAAGAACTCCACATCCCCATGGAGATGAACTCGGTCTGATCAAACCCAGACGCTCTTGTTCATCGAGCTGCTTCTTCAATTCTTTCAGCTCTTTGGGTCCAAGCTTGTAAGGACGCTTGCAAACGGGTTCAGTGCCAGGCTCAAGATCAATAACGAATTCGACTGGCCGATGAGGAGGCATACCCGAAGCTCTTCCGAAAGACATCTTGGTACTCACAAACGATCGAATCGAGAGATAGCATCCAACTCGCCCTTCTCATTGAGAGAAAACAACCAATGGTTTCATCACGAGCGCATAGATGATAACATCCTCGTAAGGGTGTGTCAATTGAATTTCCCGACAAAGACAATCAAGCTGAGCCTTGTGCTTTGAAAGCCACCCATCCCAAGAATAAGATCAATATCAGAGTCACCAAGGACAATTGGTTTAGACAGGAATTTGTAGTCGCCCATCTTGATAGAAACACCCGGGACACAATTATTAGATGTCATTTGTTTACCCGGAGACACAATCTTCAACGGAATAGGAAACTTTTCTGTCACCAACTCATGCTTTGCAACAAAAGGTCTTGAAATGAAAGAAAGCGATGCACCAGTATCAAATAAGACTTTTGCAGGAATATCATTAACAGGAAGATTACCCATGATCACATCTCAAGAATCCTCCGCTTGAGCTGCATTCATCATATTCACCTTTGCATACTTGGGATTATGCTTGACCACCGTGCATTGCTTGAAGACCTCACAGGGGAGGAGGAGGAAGGCGCTTTGGTTATGGCATTTGTTCGCATAGTGACCTTCTGCTGGCACTTGTTGCAGTCACCTCTGAGAGCGGACGGTGATAAGGAGCATTTGACCTTGGAGCTTGAGGCTGAGACTTGTTCTCGTAGCTTGGGTTGGGTGGGTGGAAGATCCACGACCACCTGAATTCTTCTCACGATAAGGCCGACGAAACGGAGGAGGAGGAAGGTAAAACTTTTGCTGCTTTGTCGCCACTTGAGAGGAGGAAGAAGACTGAATCGCATCCCCGATTCTCTTCTTTGAAGCCTCACACTTGAGCTGAGCACCTTCTAGCTTGAGAGCCATATTATAGAATTGATCAAACTGAGTAGGCTCGGAAAGAACAAGAGATAACTGCAGATCCTCTCAAGGCCACCTCTGAATCGATAGATCATACTTTTCTCATCAGAACATCTTGTTTGGCAAAACGAGCAAGTTTCAAATCAGTATGTTGTATTCAGACATCGACATGTTCCTTGCTTGAGATTGCGGAACTCCTCACGCTTGCTCTCAACAACACCGAAGGAATATGGTGAGCTTTAAAGTCCCGACAAATCAGTCCAAGTAATCACCGACCACCTCTAGAATCCTTGTATTGTTGGAACCAATCAGCGCTCGATCCTTGAGCTGAAAAGACGCGAACTTGACGTAGTCCTCGTGTCTCGACATTGCTGCATTCAAAATGCTTGTTGATATCCACGAGCCAATCGTCGCCGTCTGTGGCCTCGGCACAAAAACCGAAAGACTTTGGCTGGTTGGCAAGGAACTGGTTGAGTGTAGGAAACTGTGGCTGATGATAGAACTGCCCTTGACCTTGATTCCCTTGGTTGCCTTGGCCTTGGTTACGCTCTTGCATCACTGGATCAACAACCGAAGCGTTGGCGTTAGTGGTTGCCATCAAAGTTTGCCATGCCTCCGGAGGCGGAGGTGGAGGTGGAGGGTTCGCCTGACTCCCATCACTGCGTTCCGGATTCTGACGCGTTGGAGGAGCCATCCTGAAGAGGGTGACATCCGTTAGCATCTTGATAGACAGATAGACAAGTTGAATCAACGGATAGAAATTGCAACATATAGTCTTCACAATAAACATTCGAACAGGGATGAACGAATGAATTCCAAAGTAAACATCACGTCCATTAAGGTGAGAAGCCACTTGATAAGAGATATTGATGAATGAAAATAAAACAAGGTATGAATGGAACAAATAAGTGGTAAGGATTACCCAATCACAAACCAAATATCTGCGGAAGAAAATGCTAGAGCTACTTGAATCCCACCTATAAACTCCCAAACTTTCCGGTTATGCAATCAGTGTTGGGGATACAGGGAGCAATATATATATCTCACCCAAGCTAACAATCCCTACATCCAATTGTATCCATCCTTCAACACATAACCAAGAAACCTTCGAAATCGTGTACCTCAACCTTCAAAAGCATCCGTTATATGAGTCATGGCAATACTCCCGTACTCACCACAAGATCAAGGTTAGCGGGTTATCTCACCAACCGACGCATAAAAGAGATTTTCGATGTCGGCGTATAAACTCGGTATTCCAGAATCGCAACGATAAAATTATGACGACAACACCTCGGAGCTCAACTCCCCGGACACCGCCACAACCCCTAAATGTCGAGGCAACCAAGACAATGTTGTCATCATAAAACCATCGAACGATTCTAAGATACCCGTGATCCTAAAAAAAATTATAGTGAAATTTGAGAAGAGAAGAGTCAAAACTCTACGTCAGGATACCTCACCGTAAGGTCGAAGGACTGGGAGTAAAAAGAATTCCTAAACTCTCCGATATATATAATCCTAAATGACTCAAAACATTTTTCTAGACACAACTCGCCACTAAAAACGATCAAGCGTTGGGGGCTCCTAAGGTCGGGATGGCTCGATTACCAACTTGTAACGCCTCGATGCGGCTATAGCTCCCACGTGTCGAAGCACGACTTAGAGACATAACCGCATTGAAAGCAATGTCGCAAGTGAGGTAATCTTCGCACAATCCATGTAATACATAAGGGAAAGATACATAGTTGGCTTACATGCCACTTCACACAAATACATGAATAAAGCATTACATCATCCAGATACAATCAAGGTCCGACTACGGAACCAAAATAAAAGAAGAACAACCCCACATGCGACACGGATCCCGATCGCCTAACCGGCTCCACTACTAATCGTCCGAAAGGAAACATAGTATCGACCAAGTGCCTCATCATATTCCCACTTTAGCTCGGCCATGCCATCAGCACTGGCATCACCGGTACCTGATCTGCTTTTGGTAGAATTTGTGAGCCACAGGGACTCAAAGAATCTCACACCCGTGAGATCAAGACTATTTAAGCTTAAGGGAAGGCTGGTGTCAAAAGGAGGAGCTGCTGCAGTTTACTAGCATATATGGTGGCTACATCGCAAAAGAGAGCGAGAAGAGAAGCAAGGCGCGGTCGTGAAACTATTAGCGATCAAGAAGTGATCCCGTCTACTTACGCCAAGCATAACTCCAACACCGTGTTCACTTCCGGACTCACGAGAAGAGACCATCACGGTTACATACACGGTTGATGTATTTTAATTAAGGTCAACTTCGGTTTTCTACAACCGACATTAACAAATTCCCATCTGCCTCATAACCATGGGCACGGCTTTGAAAGATAATACCTGCAGGGTGTCCCAACTTAGCCCATCACAAGCTCTCACGGTCATCGAAGGAATAAACCTTCACCCAAGACACACCGATCGACTCGGTATCCCAGACATCAAGACATTTCGACAATGGTAAAACTAAACCAGCAAGACCTCCCACCAGCCGACAAATCCCGATAGGAGCTGCACATATCTCGCTCGTGGCACACCGGATGAACACTACGACGGCAACCGAAGATACCCCAAGTTGCCTCGTATGGCACCGCAAGTGGCTCTAGTTTGGACCAACACTCGAAGGAGCACCGCCCGGGGTTAAAATAAAGATGACCCTCGGGCTCGCGAAACCCAAGGGAAAAAGGGTATAGGTGGCAAATGGTAAAACCAAGGTTGGGCCTTGCCGGAGGAGTTTTATTCAAAGCGAACTGTCTAGGGGTCCCATAAATCACCCGACCGCGTAAGGAACGCAAAATCAAGGAACATAACACCGTATGACGGAAACTAGGGTGGCAAGAGGAACAAAACACCAGGCATAAGGCCGAGCCTTCCACCCTTTACCAAGTATATAGATGCATTAATTAAAACAATAGATATTGTGATATCCCAAAATAACCGTGTTCCAACAAGAAACAAACTTCATCTTCACCGCAACTAGCAACGCTATAAGAGGGCCGAGCAAAGCGGTAACATAGCCAATCAACGGTTTGCTAGGACATGGGTGGTTAGAGGTTGACATGGCAATATGGGTGGCATGATATAGCAAGTGGTAGGTATCGCAGCATAGGCATAGCAAAAGAGCGAGCATCTAGCAAGCAAAGATAGAAGTGATTTCAAGGTATGGTCATCTTGCACAGAAGGTTCTCGAGTTGTCGAAGGCTTGATCCTCGTGGCGTTCTCAACAGGCTCCTCGCTCACGCACTCGCCTCCGGCTCTACCCAAAGCAAGAACACAAGCAACGGAACCACAATCAAACAAGGAACATATGCACAAGCAATATGATGCAATACATGACATGCTATGCGAGATGTGACATGCTATGCATATGTATGCCCCGGAAGGAAAATGATGAACTGGCATCAACTTGGCAAACCAAGTATGCCGCTGAAAGATGGAGTGATTTCGTTGAAATCGATATAAAGATCACCGAAACGGATGCACGGTTTGCAAATGACAAGCAAAACAAGAATGACGAAAACTGCGTTTAACAGCCCGATGCTACTTAGCACGCAACACTAAACTATGCTACAGCACCCCAACATGCAAACAAAGCATATGGCAACGAACTACAGGAGATGCTTAACAATAGTGGAACACTGAGCTACGGCTAAATCACATCATAACATGTTCAAAAAAGCATGGAGAAAGTGCTCAAAATATCAGGTTCACAGACTTAGTGAAAATACTAACATGGCAGGAATTAACATCAGGAAGGCATGTTTAGAGCAAGCAAACAACATGCTACAGGAACTTATAATAGAAAAGCAAGGCATGACATGATTCTACTCAAAGCATATTTCAATTGTCGCTTACTGACCATAAGCCAAAAAGGACTCTAAGAAATGATGGCACCCATGTAAACATTGCAAGTTTCATTACAGATTTCAGACTTAGTGAAATAACAGGACATGGCAAAAACAGATTCCACATGGCATGTTCGTGAGCTCGATGCACTCACTACAGAGCACCTCATGATAAACTAAGCATACACCCATCAAGAAGACATGGCATAGGAGCTATACATGGCAAGAACAACATCATAGCATACACGGATCAACTACACCGACCTCGTGAAAATTGAATCTAATGCAAACAGTCTGCCAGGAAACAATTTCAAGCAAAAGTAGAGCACGAAAATGACATGCTATA
Organism: Aegilops speltoides; assembly: GCA_021437245.1. NCBI lineage: Eukaryota > Viridiplantae > Streptophyta > Magnoliopsida > Poales > Poaceae > Aegilops > Aegilops speltoides. The sequence goes on along the minus strand of CM038147.1, from coordinate 430,302,050 downwards.
CTACTCCATAAATGCCAACAAAGGCATGGATGGATAGGAACATCCATATGCTCAAAACACCCTTACTGATCATGCTCAAAAGGGTATGGATCTCTCTGAAACAACCTAAACATATGGCATAAAATTAACAGCAGGACAAAACTTGGTGAAATCACTAAGTCCCTGAAATCAGGAATAACATCATCCCTACTTTGCATGCTTGTTCTAGTCAACACATAGCTCACAAAAATACATGGAAAATACCCCTGGAAATATGGCATGGCAATGTTCAACTCTCATGTAGGACTCAAATTCATAGGGTGCACACATAATTCATGGCAAAAATGACAAAATAGCTCGAACTGATAAAATCCTGGAACTAACGATCTGAAGCTATCTTCCAACAGCATTTCGGGCATCAAGATGAGCTCAAATGCAAATGATGCAATGGAATGAAATGATGTACTCTTCGAGACGAACATTTTGACATATTATACGCCCAAAACGGAGCCACGGTTGAGGAGATGTGATGCGATGAAAGTTGCACGAAATTACCACAGGAATAAAACTTAGACGAATTTTAGGGGAAGAAGTCAACCTAGCGAACAACGGATCTCGATCGGGCCGCCATGACCGAGGCGAGGCCGAGCTCGCGGAGAAGGCGCCGCGGGCTGGGGCCGGCGGATCCGCGATGTGGACGACGGAGGAGGAGGTCGCCGGCGGCGTGGACGACGGGCAGCAGGAGGCGCCGCGGCGGCGGCTTAACGGCGGCGGCCGAGCATGCGCAAGCGGGCGGCGCGCGCGGCTGCGGCGGCGGGGGGCGGGCGGGCGGCGGCGCGGCGGTGGTGGCGGCGCGCGACGCGGGCGCAGGCGCGGCGCGCGCGGCGGCGTGCGGCGGCCATGGGGCGAGAGGCGGCCGGCGGCGGCGGCGGGGCGGGCTCATGGGGCGATCTGAACAAGCGGGCTCGGGCGGGCGGGCGGGCGCGGGCGGGCGCCACGTGGCGAACCCGGATTCGCCGGGCAGGCGCGGACGTGTCCGGCATGACGCGACGTGTCCGTGGCATGGATCTGGGATTTTTAGGGTTTGCCCGGGATTCGGGGGAGGGGTCTTTAAATAGGCATAGAGGGAGCTAGGAGAGTCCAAATGGGGTGTAGTTTTCACCCACACGATCGTGATCGAACGACCGAGGGCATGGAGGTGACTTAGATGGGTTATTGGGCTGTTTTGGAGGGTTGTTGGGCTGCACTCAAAAGATGCCTTTGCGAGGGTGCGGTTAACCGTTGGAGTACCAAACGAACTCCAAATGACCAGAAACTTGACGGGTGGTCTACCGGTGCTATACCAGGGCCACTTGGCAAGGCTCGGTCCATTCCGAGAATGTTCAACACCCGCACACGGAAAAAAGACAAGAGGGGTCGCCGGGGAACATAGGAGTGCCGGATTGCAAAACGGACAACGGGAATATGCTCTAATCATGAGACTAACACGTATGCAAATGAGATGCACATGATGACATGATATGAGATGCATGACATGAACAAAATGCAAAATGAAAACAAAACCCAACCACGGAGGGAATATCGTATCACATATCCAAAAATGGCAAGAGTTGGAGTTACAAATATGGAAAGATACATCCGGGGTGTTACACTTGGTCGAACCCGAACCATTTCCATGCCTTTTGATCGGCATAAATGCCACGGTTTCATTTGGGGACCTGGCTGACTTGAACCATCACCACACCTATTGGGGGGGGGGGGGCTTGGTCCTGTCTGACCATGGTAACACCATCTGATCAGCTCCATAAAGCATGTTTTTGCAAACGGTTTTATCATTGCCTTTGCTTCCATATTTCTTTTATGACTATCCTTCGATTTTTGTTGTGTTTTCTTTAAACCGACAGCACTTTTTAACCGGTTCAGCTGACGGAATTCGGTTCATTTTTAATCCGGAGAAATATGCCCAGTTTAACTTTCCTGTTAACATCATGGAGTAGCAGGGGGGCTTACAATGACCCAGCACGGTTTACATGGTAAGCCAGTATTTTAACACACGAGAGTTGTTTTTTCCCCTTTGACGGTAATGGTTTATAAAACCTCCATTTCAAGCCTGGCTAAGCCAAACTTCATGCCCAGTGATGGCAGGTATTTTGTATCGCCTATTTGATTATATTACATACATCGACGATATATATATAAAGGTCATAAACCGGTTGGCGGTATAACCACCATCGTAGTTCAAGATTTTATGATTGCAGGAAATATGAATTGAGGATTTCAAGCAAAAGCATCAGTACTTATGCACGAAGGCATATTTAGAGCAAAAGTATTGGATATTCTATTACAAGGCAACGCGGTGCCCAAATAAGATCATTGTTCTTCTGGCGGATCATAATAAAGTAGCTACTTAAACCGGCTTCCGGTTCATGCCTGCTCATCTCCCCGGTCTGATGGTTGTGGGTCGTCCCGCGCTGCTTCAGTTTCCTCATCTCTATCCATTGGCTAGAAATCAACAGTGGTCCAGTCGATTCCCATTAAAGCTTGAAAGACAGCCTCTTCATGGATCAGAGAAGACGGTTCAATATCAAGAGCGTAAGTATGCTTACGGATTGGAGGAATCAGATTCTCCGCTTCGGGAATTTGTGCAGCCACTCGTTTGTTCTGATCATTGTACTGAGCTTGATAATGCGACAAGTCTGCCTCTTCAGCCAATTGACAAGCCAGAGGGCGCACTATACGGTTTATCGCCCTCAAATCATCTTCATTGAACTCTGAACCATCTTCCTTCAAACTGGGATAGCCTTGAGCTGCTTCAACAGGATCGAAGTCCGGCACCCATGCTTTTGCCCGGATCAAGGCATTAATGGCTCCGGTTCGAGCAGTAGATTTTTTCAGCTCTTCAATCCGAGCAGGAAGCATTGACAACCTCTTTAGAGTATCTTGAATTAAAGTGGGAGCCGGATTGTTATGAGATGCACTGGTGATGATCCGCTGCGCTCCAGTATACAGCTATTCAATTAAGGTGTAGGCGGCCTTCAACTTCTTCCGAACATCTGACCCTAAGTGACCAATGCGTGTACCTGCAACATTACAGGAGAGATCACAAACCGGATCTATTATAAGAAGGCCGAAGTTATCAAAGAACCCAAAAGGAACTTACCAAAGATAGCAGCGGTCATGGCATGCACTTGCCGCTTTACGGCGGTCAGCTCATCTACCACCGGTTTAAGGGCAGCTTCAGCATTTTCAGCTCTTTTTATTAAAGCAGCTTTCTCAGTGGCCCAATCAGCCCGCTCTTTCTTGAAGCCCTCCTTCAGCTGTTCCGTGATGCTCAAAGCGCTGGTTAATTCTTCCCTTGCTTTATCGGTTCCGGCTTGTTGGGTTTTCAAAGTTCCTTGCAGATCAATAATCCGGTCCTCTTTGATCCTCACTTCAGCCTGCATAAAGATAGTGCTTTGCTTTAAACAAACGGTACAAGAAGTTGAAGTAACAACCACATAACAAGTTATGCGCTTGATACTTGGGGGCTAATGCATGTTCAATCTTCATCTATTACTAAAATCGCAAAGTCCCAAGCTCAATACAGGTATTCAACTTGGCACTTGGGGGCTAATGGCTATTTGCTCAATTATGTTCTGATATTAGAATCTCTATTGGAGTCCCGGTTTAATTATATTAAGTTGAACCGGCCCTTGGGGGCTACATGGATGGATTTCAAAGTATTGAGGATTATATTAAAGTCCCGGCTTGAAGAAGGTTACAAATCGGCCCTTGGGGGCTAGGAGAATTAATAGAGTGGCAGTAATTAAAGAAAGAAGAAGCACAAGGAAGTTACCTCAATTTTTTCCCTCATCAGCTTTACCAGACCAGCTTCATAATCACGACTAGTATATAGCCGGTTCAAGTAACCAGAATGAAGGTCTTGGGCATTCAGAGCGGCATACGTCGTCAGATCAACATCCCATTTGCCTTTGTTCATGGCAGAAAAATCTTCTTTGACAGTATGCTTAGCTAAAGTAACAGGATTCCCTGGGTCAAAGCGACCTACACCGGTAATTACAACGTCATCATCCTTGGACTCGCCGGTTTGCATTGGTGCTATCGGTTTGTCGGCAAGTTTGGAAGGACCGCGGGATCTTTCAATCCGGATGGGGCTGGCAGGCTGGTCAGCAGGATCAAGTATTAACAGCCTCTTCTCAAGAATAAATCATCTTGCAAGGGAGGATCATTGGGAACATCTTCATGAACGAACGCTTCAAGATCTGGTGCTTTATCCTGTTCAGGGGCAACATCTTCCTCGCCGCTTTATCCAAAGCGGCTTTCTTGCTCGGTTTAGGTTTCACCGAAAGAGAAACAAAGAGTCAAGGAACAGCATAAGTTATAACGCAAAGATACCGAAGCATGTGTTCAGCCTAGCTTACCCAAGAACCGCTTTCGGGTGGCAAATGAGTGGCTGATGATTCACCAGAGGATGAATGAGAAGTAACCCGATAATCGGAGTCGGACGGATTAAGAGGTTGACGGATGAAACCCGCTTTAGGATAGAAATTAATAAGAAGGTTGAGACCTCGAGCGGCGCTTCCGAGCCGGACTGTTCGTAAACCGCGGAAGTAACTACCGGCCGCTGTCTGGGTTGTCGGCGAGCTTCATGTTGCCGAGTCTTCATAAGAAATTTGGGATCCAAGTAAGCAAGAGGATGAGAAAATTTAACTTGCCGGTTTGCCTGGCAAAGTTTCGGCGAAGGCAAAGGATCTGAATCGGAAGAGAGAATAGTTACCTCGGCGACATCAAGCATTATCGGCTGCAGATCGCCCGACAAGTATCATCATCAATAAGGCGGTAAAAAGTAAGCCTAGTGAGTCGAGTTCTACCTCAAGGTCCGAGTTACCCACATCATCATCAGCAGCCGGATCAGATGAAGCGGTGGTCTTCCTTTTTTGAGCTGGCCTCTTGACAACCTTAGTCTTTGGCCGGGTTGATCTTTCCGTTTTCTCTGGTTTTTCTTGTGGAAGCTTCTTGCTCCAGAACGGATTATCACGCTGATTAGGCAGCAATGGACGTTATACAGAAATAGCAACAACAGGTTCAGTAAAAACTATAAGCAAAATCTTATAGCTGGCGGTTGGTTGGTAGTACAGAAGGGGAGCAGGCCGGTTTGAGCACAGAGGTGTTCCGGTTCGTTCAACATTTTCTTCACAGCTTCTGTGACTTCGTCATCTAAGAGCTGGATATTAGTGTGTCAGAGTGGGTCATCGACGCTACCAGTATACTTGCACATTAAACCGGAGCGCCGGCTGAGAGGCAGTATGCTCCATGATATCCAACAGCGTGCAAGATCTATTCCTATTAAACCGTTGGCCATGAAGGCTCGGAGTTTGGACAGTTGTGGAGCATATTTACTTCTCTCCTTGGCACTTAACCTTTGTGGGAAGGGGTGTTGTTGCTGAGCCGCTCCAGACGAAAGCCAGGCAAAGGATTTTCATTATCAGGGGAAGTATCTTTGCAGTAGAACCATGTTGAATTCCACTCCTTGGGGTGATTGTGTAGTCTGGCATGGGGATAAGTGATCTCTTTCCTTTTCTGAATTGCCATACCGCCCAATTCGGTGTTGGGGCCATCAGTGAATTCTGTGCGGCGGTTTAGGTGGAAACAGTCTCTAAACAATTCAACTGTGGGTTCCTCTTGAAGGTATACCTCACAGAGCACTTGGAAGTGACATAGGTTGGTAACAGAGTTGGGGCCAGTGTCTTGCGGGCGGAGTTGAAAATTGGCTAACACATCCCGGTAAAATTTAGAACCGGGCGGCTTGAAGCCCCGGGCTAAATGGTCTGCAAAGATCACAACCTCTCCCTCTTGAGGTGTGGGAGGACATTCATTACCGTGGACCCTCCAATGGATAGTATCTTTGTTTGCCTAAAGCGCCGATCAAGACTAAATTATCCAACCGAAGTTTAGGACGCGAGAAGGAACCCAGTTGCACTCATATACTTGTTTGGCCATGGTGAGATCTACAAAAATAAGTGATTCCGGTTCAAGAATGTGTTGGATAAAAGAATGCGTTGGTATGAACAATGTTAAACCGGAGGCGTACATTTAAGCCGGATTTCTATGAGGTGGCATAATATGGTCAAGAATTCGGCGGTTCAACAAGGGACTAATGGTATATACCGGTTTACTAACTTTTTCTATATTAAGTTAAACCGCCGATCTAAACATTGAAGGCAATTGAGGTTGTGTAAGTGCACGTAAACAGGTTTCACATAATCTCTCAGTAAAATGGATCTACACCAGTTCGTAAAAGAAGGAAAAATGTTTACAAGTCGGAAGCGTAACAACATGGGTTCAAGAAGCAGGAAGATTGATGAGATCTATGGATTTGAGTATGAATCTACAGACTGATGTTAAAAGGCCGCCGATAATCACAGTAGGGTTTCAAAAACCTATCCAGAGCCTCGACATGAGCAGGAACAACCGCAGGAACATGAAACCCTAGAACAGATCTAGATCCATAAAAGCAGAGAACTTACTGGAGCTCGGGGAGATGCGGAAGGGCGCCACGGTTCTCTGGTACGGTCAGGGTGATGCAGCGGCCCAAGATGGTGCAGAGGTCAATGACGGCGGCGGAGCTTCGAGGTCGGCGACGCAAGGAAGACGAAGAGAAGGAGACGAAGGGGAGAAAAAGATATGACCCTTCGGTCCTATTTATAAAGCAAAGGACGTGTGTCAGGCGCGCGAATCCAGGAGCCACAAATTTTGGAAGTGGAGTTGTTGCCTTGGTTATCGCAGATCTATTAATGAAGGAAGGCGTTATAAATGTTAACTTCGTGATGACGTCATACCGGTTTACAACAACCAGAGATGATGACGACATGGCGGATCACCAATTACCAGAAGATGTTGAAGACAAAGATTTTTGTGAAGGATTGACATGAACCAGTTCAAATCAATCTGGGGCCTAATGTTGGGGATATTACTACTGGGCGTGAACCGGCCTACCTGGGCCGGGTTAACTTCATTAGTAGTGTAAAGGTGATTAAGCCAAGCTGGCAGATGAAGGCCCAAAGGCCTGTAGTCGATTTAGAACCTGTAGCCGTAAACCGGCTTGATATGTAAACTTGTATTGTAAGTTAGGAATAGAGAGAGACCAACCGGGATACGAATATGAACCGGTGTTGGGACTCTATGGACCGACGGGCGTCACCCGTGTATATAAGGGGACGACCCGGCGGCGGTTCAAGAACAGACAACAACAACTCGAGGCCTAGGCGAAGCTTATTTGCTCCCTAGTCATCGAGACCACATCAATTCCATCACAACTAGACGTAGGCTTTTACCTTTATTGAAGTGGCCGAACTAGTATAAACCCTTGAGTTTTTGTGTCCGCTTTAACCCCTTCAAGTTAACCCGTTGTGATGGCTCCACGACTAAGTCCTTTCACAAGGACATCTGCCGTGACAAAACCACGACAATTGGGTTTTACCTTAATGATCTTTAGTAGTTGCGAATGCTTGCTAGAGTTCCAATCATAAGTGCATATGATCAAAGAAGAGAAAGTATGTTAGCTTATGCCTCTCCCTCATATGAAATTGCAATGACGACTACCGGTCTTGTTAACAATTGCCTAGGCCTATTCCGCACACCGACCCATCATTATTCCACACTCGCTATTTATAATATTTAGTAATACATTCTAACTTTATGATAACAACACCTACTTTTACATTTTAGCTCTCCGATATCATGCAAAGTTATCCTCTTCATACCCACAACATAGTTTTATTTCTTGTTTCTAGTTGGAAGAAACGTGCGGTGTACGTAGAGTCGTATCAGTGGCAGATAGGACTTGAGGGAATATTGATCTTACCTTAGCTCCTTATGGGTTCGACACTCCATACTTATAACTTCCACCTTTGGGAATTGCTACGATGATTCCCTACACTTGGGGATTATCAGTAACTTTACTTGAGGCTATATTTTTATTCACCACATGATTATGTTTTGCTTGGAGCGTCTTGTATGATTTGAGTCTTTGCTTTTTAGTTTGCTACAATCATCCTTGTTGTGCACACCTTTTGAGCGGGACAGGCATGAATCGTGATTTATTAGAATACTCTATGTGATTCACTTATATATTTTGAGCTAGGCAATTTTGCTCTAGTGCTTCACTTATATCTTTTTAGAGCACGGCGGTGGTTTTATTTTATACAAATTGTTGAACTCTCATGCTTCACTTATATTATTTTGAGATTCTTTTTAAACAGCATGCTAATTTGTTTTGGTTATAAATTTAGTTCTAGTATGATAGGCATCCAAGAGGGATATAATAAAAACTTCCATATAAAGTGCATTAAATACTATGAGAATGTTTAATTTCTTATGATTTTTTTAGATATGAAGATGATGATATTAGAGTCATGCTAGTGGAGTAATTGTGAATTTGATAAATACTTGTGTTGAGGTTTGTGATTCCCGTAGCGTGCACGTATGGTGAACCGTTATGTGATGAATTCGGAGCATGATTTATTTTTTGATTGTCATCCTTTGTGTGGAGGTCGGGATCACGCGATGGTTAATTCCTACCAACCCTTCCCCTAGGAGCATGCCTAGTGCTTGGTTTTGATGACTAATAGATTTTTGCAATAAGTATGTGAGTTCTTTATGACTAATGTTGAGTCCATGGATTATACGCACTCTCACCCTTCCACCATTGCTAGCCTCTCTTGTGTCGTGCAACTTTCGCCGGTACCATACACCCACCATATACCTTCCTCAAAACAGCTATCATACCTACCTATTATGGCATTTCCATAGCCATTCCGAGATATATTGCCATGCAACTTCCACCGTTCCGTTTATTATGACATGCTTCATCATTGTCATATTGCTTTGCATGATCATGTAGTTGACATCGTATTTGTGGCAAAACGACCTTCCATAATTCTTTCATACATGTCACTCTTAATTCATTGCACATCCTGGTACACCGTTGGAGGCATTCATATAGAGTCAAATTTTGTTCTATGTATCGAGTTGTAATTTTTGAGTTGTAAGTAAATAAAAGTGTGATGATCTTCATTATTAGAGCATTGCCCCAGTGAGGAAAGGATGCTGGAGAATATGATTCCCCCACAAGTCGGGAAGAGACTCCGGACAAAAAATAAAAAATGAGGCCAAAAAATGAGAAAGGCCCAAATAAAAAATGAGAGAAAAAGAGAGAAGGGGCAATGTTACTATCCTTTTTCCACACTTGTGCTTCGAAGTGACACCATGATCTTCATAATAGAGAGTCTCCAATGATGTCACTTTCATATGCTAGTGTGATTTTTTTCATTATAGAACTTTGCTTGTATATTCTAATGATGGACTTCCTCAAATCACCTAGGTCTTCATGAGCAAGCAAGTTGGATGCACACCCACTTAGTTTTTCTTTTGGATCTTTCATAAACTTATAGCTCTAGTGCATCCGTTGCATGGCAATCCCTACTCACTCGCATTGATATCTATTGATGGTCATCTCCATAGCCCATTGATACGCCTAGTTGATGTGAGACTATCTCCCTCTTTTTGTCTTCTCCACAACCACCATGTTCTATTCCACCTATAGTGCTATGTCCATGGCTCATGCTCATGTATTGCGTAAAAGTTGAAAAAGTTTGAGAATACTAAAGTATGAAACAATTGCTTGGCTGAAGCCAGGGTTGTGCATGATTTGAATATTTTGTGTGATGAAGATGGAGCATAGCCAGACTATATGATTTTGTAGGGATAAGCTTTCTTTGACCATGTTATTTTGATAAGACATAATTGCCTTGTTAGTATGCTTGAAGTATTATTGTTTTCATGTCAATATTAAACTTTTGTTTTGAATCTTATGGATCTGAACATTCATGTCACAATAAAGAAAATTACATGGATAAATATGTTAGGTAACATTCCACGTCAAAAATTCTGTTTTTATCATTTACCTACCCGAGGACGAGCATGAATTAAGCTTGGGGATGCTTGATACGTCTCCAACGTATCTATAATTGTTTTTTTGTTCCACTATATTTTGGATGTTTTATATGCATTAATATGCTATTTTATATTATTTTTGGGACTAACCTATTAACCTAAAGCCCAGTGTCAGTTCCTGTTTTTCCTTGTTTTTGAGTTTCGCAGAAAAGGAATACCAAACGGAGTCCAAACAGAATGAAATCTTCGCAATGATTTTTCTTGGACCAGAAGACAACCAAGAGACTTGGAGATGAAGTCGGAGGAGCCACGAGGCGGCCACAAGGATAGAGGGCGCTCCCCCACCCTTGTGCCCCCCTCCCCACGTGACCCTCCTGGCCTAATTCTTTCGTCTATATATTCCCATATATCCCCAAACCACCAGAGGCATCCACGAAAACACTTTTCCACCGCCGCAACCTTCTGTACCCGTGAGATCCCATCTAGGGACCTTTTCAAGCACCCTACCGGAGGGGGATTCGATCATGGAGGGCTTCTACATCAATTCTATTGCCCTTCCGATGAAGCGTGAGTAGTTTGCCACAGACCTATGGGTCCATAGCTAGTAGCTAGATGGCTTCTTCTCTCTCTTTGATTCTCAATACCATGTTCTCCTTGATGTTCTTGGAGATCTAGTCGATGTAATACTTTTTTGCGGTGTGTTTGCCAAGATCCGATGAATTATGAATTTATGATCAGCTTATCTATGAATATTATTTGAATCTTCTCTGAATTATTATATGCATGATTTGATATCTTTGTAATTCTCTTCGGACTATCGGTTTGGTTTGGTCAACTAGATTGATTTTTCTTGCAATGGGAGAAGTGCTTAGCTTCGGGTTCAATCTTGCAGTGACCTTTCCTAGTGACAGTAGGGGAAGCAAGGCATGTATTGTATTGTTGCCATCGAGGATAAAAAGATGGGGTTTACATCATATTGCTTGAGTTTATTCCTCTACATCATGTCATCTTACTTAATGCGTTACTCTGTTCTTCATGAACTTAATACTCTAGATGCAGGCAGGAGTCGGTCGATGTGTGGAGTAATAGTAGTAGATGCAGGAAGGAGTCGGTCTAGTTGACACGGACATGATGCCTATATTTCATAATTATTGCCTTAGATATCGTCATAACTTTGCGCTTTTCTATCAATTGCTCGGCAGTAAGTTTGTTCACCCACCGTATTATTTGCTATCTTGAGAGAAGCCTCTAGTGAAACCTATGGCCCCCAGGTCTATTTTCCATCATATTAGTTTCCGATGTTCTATTTTCCATCATATTAGTTTCCGATCTACTATTTTGCATTCTTTTACTTTTCGATCTATAAACTAAAAATACCAAAAATATATACTTTATCGTTTATCTATCTCTATCAGATCTTACTTTTGCAAGTAACCGTGAAGGGATTGACAACCCCTTTATCGCGATGGGTGCAAGTTATTTGATTGTTTGTGTAGGTATTCGGTGATTTGTGCATTGTCTCCTACTAGATTGATACCTTGGTTCTCAAACTGAGGGAAATACTTATCTCTAGTTTGCTGCATCACCCTTTTCTCTTCAAGGGAAAAACCAACGCAAGCTCATGAAGTAGCAAGGAACAACCTCGTGAGGTCTGCTCTAGTGTGGATGTGAGCTGAAGGGGTTCGATGTCATCTCTCCCTGCTATGGTGGTGGCTAGCCTATATTTATAGTGGCCTCGGTCCTCTTCCCCCAAAACATAGGCGGGAAGTGATTCCACAGTGACCAATTCGAATGGGACAAGTAGTACATCTTATCCTGACAAAAGGTGGTCTTCTCCTGCAAAGATCATGGTCGCGACGCTGCGGTGGGCTCGGCGATGACATCCGTCCTGCTGTCCTGGCAGTCTTGGTCTTGTTGCACGGGAATAGAAACCTTTGGGCGATTCCTCGTGACCCCGCGCCTGCGCTTGCCTCCTTAGCACCAAAGAGGAAACCTGCTACTCTACGCCCGCTAGCACCTGCCTGACCTTGGTCGTCATGGCTTGCATCACCCTCGTGAGGTTGAGCACCTGCATAGAAATCTCCGCCCCTCATGAGGCAGCCTAGGAAGGCCGCTCCCTTCGAAGGTCTTGATGTCGCCCGCCTCGCGAGGCTTGGCCCCTCATGAGAGGCTTGTCATGTTGGTGCTCTAGATGGGTCGTACCAGGCCGTTGATGGAGCCATGCCCTGGGCCGCAGGCAGGCCAGTCTGGGTACCTTGGTTCCCAGAATACCGACAACCTCAAGAACTAGGGTAACTACTCACAAATAATATTCATGCTCAAAATTTGAGGAGTAATAAATATCATAATGGATCTGAAGATATGATCTTCCACCAAATAAACCGGCTAACATCAACTACAAGATGTAATCAACACTACTAGTCACCCACAGGTACCAATATGAGGTTTTGATACAAAGATTGAACACAAGAGATGAACTATGGTTTGAGATGAGATGGTGTTGTTGAGGATGTTGGTGAAGATTGGCCTCCCAAATATGAGAGGGTTGTTGGTGATGACGATGGCTTTGATTTCCCCCTCCGGGAGGGAAGTTCCTCCGGCGGAATCACTCCGCCCGAGGGCAAAAGTGCTCCTGCCCAAGTTCCGCCTCGAGACGGTGGCGCTCCGTCCCGAAAGTCCTCCCCTTATTTTTTTTCTAGGTAAAAAGACATTATGTACCAGAAGATGGGAACCGGAGGTGGGCCAGGGCCCCCACTACCCACCAGGGCGCGCAGAGGGGGAGATGCGCACTAGTGCCTTGTGGGCCCCTGGGTGACCTCCTCCGGTAGTTCTTTATTCCAATATTTTTTATATATCCAGAAATAATTCTCCATGAGATTTCAACTCATTTGGAGATGTGCAGAATAGATATCTCTGACATAGCTTTTTCAGGTCCAGAATTCTAGCCGTCGGCATTCTCCCTCTTTGTGTAAGCCTTGCATATTATGAGAAAAAAGGCATTAGAATTACTCCATAGAGTGTTATAATGAAAAAAAACACTATAAATAACAGTAGAAAAACATGATGCAAAATGAACGTATGAAACCCCGCACCCCTAGGAGGAGAGGTTGGGAAAAGCCAATCATCACGCGACACTTTAAGATGCCTTTAACTCCGACCTCACCACTAATACTAGCGGCTTCCACTTTTATGTAAATTAATGAATGTACGGCCACACACGAACCTTAGTGCAGATATTCAATACTTAACATTGACTATTTTACCCACACGATCAACTATCACTTACTCAAATACCATAAAACAATTGCAAGGAATGAAGCCTATCAAGTTCAACCTATACCACCCACGTATATCTATCATTTTTAGTACCGCAAAAAGTGGAACCATCAAGATTTTTTTTATCAGTACGGTGGGGGTGATGGCTGAAAAACATCACCAAAACATTTTCGGTGGGCAAAACTGGTTTTACGTGACACAAGTGAACCATCGCTAAAAGTCCTCCGTTTTATAGTCGCTCCTCCTTGACCATCGCTTTCGACAGCTCCTCCTCCATCATTGCAAGCTCGGTGATGCAGCGTGCCTCCTCAGCGGCACACATCTCGGCTTGGATCTTCGTCCGTCGTTTGGGCGTGAACATCTTATAAAACATGATCTTCTACTGGACCATGGCGGATGTGGATGAGCTCGGATTGCAAGTGGAAGAGGGAGAGGAGGGAGCAACGATAGACAGTAGGAAGAGGACCTGAATAGGGACGGAGCTATGGTTCCCTCGTCATCCGACTTAAATAGCCGGATTTAACCCCTCGGGTGGCACGCCGGGGCGGCACCATGAATGCATCCTCGCCAAACTAGAGGAGGTGTCGGACAGATGTGTGACTTTCCATGTGGGTCCCTCCCATCAGTCAATGTGACGGACGCGTCCGGACATACCCGGACCTCCACATTTTCATTCCAAATATGAGCTGGGTTTGAGGAGTGCGGGACAACACAGAAGTATAGGGCCCATTTGAGGGAACAGTTCGGTCGCATTTTGCGACTGGTCACTAACCAGACCATATAGGGCAGGTTTGAGGGTGGTTGGGTCGTATTTTCACGACTAGTCACTTACCGAGCCGTCCGTGCAGACATATATGGGGAATTTGAGTTGCGCGGCTGTAGATGCTCTAAAAAGTAAGGTCGGATCTATGCGAAGATATCCTGCGATACCATGTTATAAAATTCAAATTTACATGTTGCAAAAGAATCTGAATTTTTCTGTGAATGTTCACAAGACAGATGTCTACTGTCTCTAAAAGTCATATTCAAATACGAAATACACATTGAAAAAAAAAGACACAAAATGACAAATGCAAAAACGACACTGTTCACATGTGGATTGCCTTTTTTGTTTCTCCTTGTATATTTCGATTTTGGATCTGAATTTTTGAGGAATTGTAGACACAGGTCTTGAGAACATTCAAAAAAAATTCAGAATTTTTTGAAACATAAAAAATTTAGTTTTAAAATATGGTATCACCCCAGTTTCTATGGCACGCCTAAGAGCAACAGGCAAGTTTCTGTTTGACGAACGTTTGGTCAAGTGTTCATTGAGTGCCAACAACGCAGTTGTCACCTGCCTATCCACCGGCTCGATATGTCACATCGCTCCTTGTATGCACGCACCCGGTAAGATCTCAGGAAGTTATGTGCCCCAGATCCCTCATGTTGATCGAAAACTACTACGTGCGCATATGCACTCCGCAGAGAATAGTTTTTACTGTACGCGCGCATGCAGTTACTGCATGAAGATCTCCAGATCCCCCTGCCTCTCGAGGTGCACAAACCTACCAGCATTCAATCAGCCCGACAGATGTTGCTGTTGCGCACCTCCCTCTTGACCTCTTCTGCCTATAAGTAGCAACCCTCTCTGTGTCACCGTTGGTAGTGTAGTACCTCTGTGTCATGGAGTAAAGCTCACGAGTTACCGTTAGCTCCAGTACCTTATCGCTACCTCGAGTTTGTTTGGTTACCGCCGGCCTCATCTCAGTTCGTTTCACCGACGATGGCCATGGCCAAGCTCGCCGCCGTCGTGGCGTCGCTCTACCTATTTATCGTGGTAACACGGTGCGAAGCTGCCGCTGCTGGTGCGGGCGGTTCGACGAGCTGCGACGGCGGCAGAGCGGTCGTGAGGAGCGGCGGCGGCCGGGCGAGGCCGATGGTGAAGGCCGTGTTCGTGTTCGGGAGTTCGCTGGTGGACAACGGCAACAACAACTTCCTCAACAGCACCGGCGTGCGCGCCGACTACCTGCCCTACGGCGTTGACTTCCCGCTCGGCCCCTCCGGCCGCTTCTCTAACGGCCGCAACACCATCGACGCGCTCGGGGAGCTTCTCCGCCTCCCCCGCGGCGGCCGCATCCCGCCTTTCGCCGACCCGGCCACCAGGGGCCGCGCCGCGCTGCACGGCGTCAACTTCGCGTCCGGCGGCTCTGGCATCCTCGACCGCACCGGCCAGGACACCGTGAGTGCCATTGCTAGTACTGCTGCTCTTTACTTGGTTCCGTGTTCGAGCTTCAACTAATCAACTATTCCCTGTGTTTTAATGGACAAGACGTGTACGCATCCTAAAAATTCAACTTTTGTCATGCGTGTTCGAGCTTCAACTGATCAACTATTCCCTCTGTTTCAATTAACAAGCCGTGCACGCATCCTAAAAGTTTAACTTTTATCATAAAATTATATCAATAGCATATATTTTTATGAATAAAAGATTATACCACTGTTTCTCGTAAAACAAAGATTATACTACGTACTGAAACTTTCTTGTTGCTATAGAAGATGGGTGTGTGATATGTGTTTGGTGCACATTTAGGGCAAGGTGTTGAGCCTGAGCCAGCAAATCAGCAACTTCGAGGCAGTGACTCTCCCCGACCTTCGGGCAACGACAGCCAGCACTCGCCAGATGAAGGGCCATGATTTCTTGCACGATTGCTTCCTGCCCAAGAGCCTATTCGTGATCGGCACAGGCGGCAACGACTACCTGCTCAACTACTACCGGCCCAGAAATACAGCCCGGCCCCAATTGTCAGACTTCACAAGCTCACTCATCACCAAGCTCTCGGCCCATCTTCAGGTGAGTGGCATGTTAGTTAATGCACACTCCTGTGCGCTGCTTTGAGCATTACCTTCTCCATTCATTGCAAACTGTATTGAAGGAGCGTACTGCCTGCAGAAGTACGGTTCCTAGTACATGTAGTATGAAATGAAAATCAAGTGAAGGAATTGAATGATTAGGCAGCTGGCTAACGTGGGCCATTTGGTTTTATTTTTCTCGCGGTACAGTACCTCTTTTTTGCCGTTTTTAGTGAGACGTTTGCATTCATCGTGCGTGCAGAGGCTGTATGGTCTGGGGGCGAGGAAGTTTGTGATCTTCTCCATCCAGCCCATGGGGTGCACCCCGGTGGTGAGGGCGTCCCTCAACGTCACCGGCGCGGACTGCATCGAGCCGGTGAACGGCGCGGCGCTCCTCTTCAACGGCGAGCTCAGGTCGCTCGTCGACGCCGCGGGGCCGCGCATGCCCGGCGCGAGCTTCGCCGTGGTCGACTCCTACAAGATCATCAAGGACCTGCTAGACCACCCAAGGAAACATGGTACGATATCGACGCCTGCATCGATCGGATACGACGATATTGGTCATGTGGATCTCTAGCTTATTTGGCTTGGATTTTGATTGTGTCAGGCATCAGGGAGACGTATCGGACTTGCTGCAGTGAGCTGGGGTCATCCGGGGTGCTGTGTAGGAAGGGAGGGCCCATCTGCAGCGACCGGACCAAGTACGTCTTCTTCGACGGGCTCCACCCGACAGACGTGGTGAACGCCAGGATCGCGCGCAAGGGATTCGGCTCCGAGTCGCCGCGGGAAGCGTACCCCATCAACGTCAAGAAATTGGCTATGCTGTAGTAGCGGTCGAGTATAAACAGAGACACTAGCATTAGTATTAGCAGTAGCCGTAGTCTTATTGTACCTAAACGAAGCTAGTGGTAGCAGCTACTAGCTTCGTGGCCTGGCAATGCAGCAGTAATGTTGTAGTACTAGTGTTCTATTATTCGATCAGGATTCGCCGGTCACCGTTGGTACCGCGCTTCTTGTGCCGATTAAGAGCAACTCGTTAATATGGTCCTTTTGACAAAAAAATATATTGCTCTAATAGAGTCGATATATAGCTGTAGATTGCTATAATCTATGGAGCTCCCAGCAAGCTCGCATCCTCCATATTTAGAGGTTATGGAGGGCCAGTGTGGAGTTCACTCCCAACCCAACAGTTGCACGGAAAGGAAGTTTCAGCTTCTTCCTTCTCACCACCCGCTACGGGGACCCAACCATTAATGTCATGGCCACTCCCTTGGATTCCCATGACCAGCTCGTCGGATGGACGCCACACAACTTCATCTCCTAGTTTGAATGTGAAGGTGCTGGGAGTTGCCGCGCGCGAGCAGCTGAGGCGTGTGAGCAAAGCCGAGTTTCTCATTGGGAAGCGCGTCCCTTGATGGCTGCCCGCCGCTTGCGGCCTCCTAAAAGGTCGCTGTTTCCTTCCCTCTCTCATGTTGCCCTCTAGGGTGCCTTCCAAATCTTCCCCTCTGAAACATGTGTCGAAAACCGCCATCAGATGCCCTGTAACCCTTCTGGGAACAAATTGGATTAGGCCCTCCAGAGCTCACGTAGAATGAGGCGGAAAGGGGACTGTTGATTTCGCCGCACACTCACCCCAGCCGCCACGAAACCATGGACGACTTGGGACGATTGTGTTGAGGCTATCTTCCGGGGCAGAGACGGCAGCCCACTTACTGTTCCAATGTCGCTATACCCTTCGTGTGTGGAATGATATTCTTCGCTGGCTTGGCATGGATCACACTCAGACTACTACTTGGTCAGCGAGGGGCTCGGTGTGGGAATGGCGGAATGGAAATGTATATCTTCGTTCTGAATCCCCCAAGACGCTCGCCTCACTAATGATGCTAATCTCCTGGGAAATTTGGACAGAGCGCAATGCTAGAGTTTTCCGCAACACGGCCGCACCTACGACGGTCGTCATTAGTAAGATAAAAGAGGGGTTGTCGCTTTGGGCGTTGGCGGGTGCCAAGCATTTGAGTGTTGTAATACCGCGAGAATAGATTTTATTTCTAGCCACTTCGTGGCCTGTCTAAACCTTCTTCTTAATCAATGAAATGACAAATCTTTTGCCCTGTTTCAAAAAAATAATCTTCCGAGGCATCGAGAGCCACAATGTCGTCGTCGCCATCGCCATGGAATCATGACTGGCATTGGATGAGCGTGACAAAAGTCCATCTTCGGGGGCATCGAGGCCCGCGTTGTCCCATCCCCACTTGACCCTGACCCCGCCCTGCCCCTGTCGTGGTCCTGGGCGTGGTGGTCGTGGAGTTGGTCGCCATGGAGGTGGTGGTCATGACCATGGCCGCAACTATGCCCCGCTGGCAACTCTTGTTGGGGAACGTTGCAGAAAATTAAAATTTTTCCTACGGCTTCACCAAGATCCATCTATGAGTTCATCTAAGCAACGAGTAACGGGAGAGAGATAACATCTACATACCACTTGTAGATCGCGTGCGGAAGCTTGCAAGGTGATGATGGAGTCGTACTCGAACGTGATTCAGATCACCGATGCCAAGTGTCGAACGGACAGCACCTCCGCTCAACACACGTGCGGACGAGCGACGCCTCCTCCTTCTTGATCCAGCAAGGGGAAGGAGAGGTTGAGGAAGACAGCTCCACCGGCAAAGACGACGGCGTGGTGATGGTGGAGAAGCAAGATACTCGGCTGTGGCTTCGCAGAGCTCTTACGGAGGAGGAGATGTGTTGGGGAGGGAGGGCTGCGCCTTGGGAGTTGGTACAGCAGCCCTCCCTCCCCTTTATATAGGCCCCTGAGGTGGCGGCCCTCGAGATCCAATCTCCGGGCGGCGGCCAAGGGGTGGAGTGCCTCAAGCCGGTGGGCGCTTCACCCCTAGGGTTTCAACCCTAGGCGCAGGGTGGGCCTAGGGGCGCACCAGCCCCTGTGGGCTGGTTCCTTCCCTTGGCCCATGGGGCCCTCCGGATAGGTGGCCCCACCGGTGGACCCGGACCTTCCGGTGGTCCCAGATTTTACCGGAGACCTCAAACTTTCCCGATGGCGAATCACCACTTCCTATATATTATTCTTTACCTCCGACCCTTCCGAACTCCTCGTGACGTCCGGATCTCATCCGGACTCAACAACATTCGTATTCACATACTAGTCTTCCTACTAACCCTAGCGCCACCGAACCTTATGTGTAGACCCTACGGATTCGGAGACACGCAGACATGACCGAGACGACTTCGGGCAATAACCAACAGCGGATCTGGATACCCATGTTGGCTCCTACATGCTCCTCGATGATTTCATCGGTTGAACCACGATGTCGAGGATTCGATCAAACCTCATATGCAATTCCTTTGTCAATCGGACGTTATTTGCCCGAGACTCGATCGTCGGTATCCCAATACCTCGCTCAGTCTCGTTCGCAAGTCACTTTACTCGCATCAGAATGCATGATCCCGTACAACACCTTGGTCACTTTGAGCTCATTATGATGATGCATTACCGAGTGGGCCCAGAGATACCTCTCCGTCATACGGAGTGACAAATCCCGCCTCGATCCATGTCAACCCAACAGATACTTTCGGAGATACCGTAATGCACCTTTATAGTCACCCGATTACGCCAGTGACGCTTGATACACCCAAGGCACTCCTACGGTAACCGGAGTTACACGATCTCATGGTCGAAGGAAGAGATACTTGACATTGGCAAAGCTTCTAGCAAACGAACTATACGATCTTTTATGCTATGCTTATGATTGTCTTGTCCATCACATCATTCTCCTAATGATGTGATCCCGTTATCAACGACATCCAATGTCCATAGTCGAAACCATGACCATCTATTGATCACAACGAGCTAGTCAACTAGAGGCTCACTAGGGACATATTGGGGTCTAAGTGTTCACACGTGTATTACGATTTCCTGGATAACACGCTTATAGCATGAACAAAAGACAATTATCATGAACATTGAAATATAATAATACTTTTATTATTGCCTCTAGGGCATATTTCCAACAGTCTCCCACTTGCACTAGAGTCACTAATCTAGTTACATTGTGATGAATCGAACACCCATAGAGTTCTCGTGTTGATCATGTTTTGCACGCGAGAGAGTTTAGTCAACGGATCTGCGACATTCAGATCCGTGTGCACTTTGCAAATCTCTATGTCTCCATCTTGAACATTTTCACGGATGGAGTTGAAACGACGCTTGATGTGCTCGGTCTTCTTGTGAAACCTGGCTCCTTGGCAAGGGCAATAGCTCCAGTGTTGTCACGAAGAGTTTGATCGGCCCCGACGCATTGGGTATGACTCTAGGTCGGTGATGAAATCCTTCACCCAAATCGCTTCATGCACCGCCTCCGAGGCTGCCATGTACTCCGCTTCACACGTAGATCCCGCCATGACGCTTCGCTTGCACCGCACTACCATCGCTTCCACCATTCAACATATACACGATCCGGTTTGTGACTTAGAGTCATCCAGATCTGAGTCGAAGCTAGCATCGACGTAACCCTTTACGACGAGCTCTTCGCCTCCTCCATAAACGAGAAACATGTCCTTTGTCCTTTTCGTGTACTTCAGATATTCTTGACCGCTGTCCAGTTGTTCTTTGCGGGATTACTTTGGTATCTTGCAACCAAACTTACGGCAAGGTTTACATCGGTCTGCACACAAGATGGCATACATAATAGATCCTATGGCTGAAGCATAGGGATGACACTCATCTCTTCTTTATCTTTTGCCGTGGTCGGTGATCGAGCTGAGCTCAATTTCACACCTTGTAACATAGGCAAGAACCCTTTCTTGGACTGATCCATTTTGAACCTCTTCAAAATCTTATCAAGGTATGTGCTTTGTGAAAGACCTATGAGGCGCCTCGATCTATCCCTATAGATCTTGATGCCTAATATATAAGCAGCTTCTCCAAGGTCCTTCATTGAAAAACACTTGTTCAAGTAGGCCTTAATGCTGTCCGAAGTTTTGTATCATTTCCCATCAACAAGTATGTCATCTACATATAATAGGAGAAATGCTACAGAGCTCCCACTCACTTTCTTGTAAACGCAGCTTCTCCATAAGTATGCATAAACCCAAACGCTTTGATCATCTCATCAAAGCGAATGTTCCAACTCCGAGATGCTTGCACCAGTCCATAAATGGATCGCCGGAGCTTGCATACTTTGTTAGCGCTTCGAGGATCGACAAAACCTTCCGCTGCATCATATACAGCTCTTCCTTAAGATGTCCATTAAGGAATGCCGCTTTTGACGTCCATCGCCATATCTCATAATCATAGTATGCGGCAATTGCTAACATGATTCGGACGGACTTAAGCTTCGCTACGGGAGAGAAAGTCTCGTCGTAGTCAATCCCTTGAACTTGTCGATAACCCTTAGCGACAAGTCGAGCTTTATAAACGGTAACATTACCATCCGCGTCCGTCTTCTTCTTAAAAATCCATTTGTTTTCTATAGCTCGCCGATCATCGGGCAAGTCTGTCAAAGTCCATACTTTGTTTTCATACATGGATTCTATCTCGGATTTCATGGCTCCAAGCCATTTGTTGGAATCCGGGCCCGCCATTGCTTCTTCATAGTTCGAAGGTTCATTGTTGTCTAGCAACATGATTTCCATGACAGGTTGCCGCACCACACTGTGCGGAACGTGTCCTCGTGGACCTTCAAGTTCAAGAGTAACTTGATCCGGTACCTTGATCATCATCATTGTTTTCCTCTTCGCTGGTGTGGGCATCACAGAACGGTGTCCCGCTGCCGCACCACTTTCCCGCTCGAGAGGTAGTACTTCATCGAAGTTCTACTTTCCTCCCACTTACTTCTTTCGAGAGAAACTCTTTCTCCGTAAAGCATCCGTTCTTAGCAACAAAGACCTTGCCTTCGGATCTTAAGTAGAAGGTATACCCGACGGCTTCCTTAGGGTATCCTATGAATACGCATTTTTCCGACTTGGGTTCGAGCTTTTCAGTTGAAGTTTCTTGACATAAGCATCGCATCCCCAAACTTTTAGAAACGATACTTAGGTTTCTTCCCAAACCATAATTCATACGGTGTCGCCTCAACGGATTTAGACGGTGCCCTATTTAAAGTGAATGTAGCTGTCTCTAGAGCGTATCCCCAAAATGATAGCGGTAAATCGGTAAGAGACATCATAGACCGCACCATATCCAATAGGGTGCGACACGACGCTCGACACACCGCTTACCGAGGTGTTCCAGCGCGTGAGTTGTGAAACGATTCCACATTTTCTTAAGTGTGTACCAAATTCGTGACTTAAGTATTCTCCCCACGATCCGATCGAGGAACTTTATCTTTCGGTCACGTTGATTCTCTACCTCACTCTGAAATTCCTTGAACTTTTCAAAGGTCTCGGACTTGTGTTTCATTAAGTAGACATACCCATATCTACTCAAGTCATCGGAGAGTGAGAACATAACGATATCCTCCATGAGCCTCAACGCCATTGGACCGCATACATCGGTATGTATGATTTCCAACAAGTTGGTTGCTCGCCCATTGTTCCGGAGAATGGAGTCTTGGTCATTTTGCCTAACAGGCAAGGTTCGCATGTGTCAAACGATTCATAATCAAGAGACTCTAAAAGTCCATCAAGATGGAGCTTCTTCATGCGCTTGACACCAATGTGACCAAGGCGGCAAAGCCACAAGTATGTGGGACTATCGTTATCAACTTTACATCTTTTGGCATCCACACTATGAACATGTGTAATATTACGCCGAGATTCATTAAGAATAAACCATCGACCATCGGAGCATGACCATAAAACATATCTCTCATATAAATCGAACAACCATTATTCTCGACTTAAATGAGTAGCCATCTCGATCAAACGAGATCCAGATACAATGTTCATGCTCAAACTTGGCACTAAATAACAATTATTAAGGTTCAAAACTAATCCCGTAGGTAAATGTAGAGGTAGCGTGCGGCGGCGATCACATCGACTGAACCATTCCCGACGCCAAGATCGTCACCTCGCCCTTCGCCAGCCTCCGCTTATTCCGCAGCTCTGCCGTGAGTTACAAATATGAGCAACGGCACCGTATCAAATACCGGTGAGTTACTACGAGTAATCGGTAAGGTACACATCAATTACATGTATATCAAATATACCTTTGGTGTTGCCGGCCTTCTTATCCGCTAAGTATTTGGGGCGCTTCCGCTCAAAGGACCCTTCCCTTGCAATAAAAGCACTCACCTCGTGCTTGGGTCCATTCTTTGACTTCTTCCCGCAACAAAGCTTACGGGCGCGGCAACATCCTTGCCGCCCTTCTTGAAGTTCTTCTTACCCTTGCCCTTCTTGAACTTAGTGGTCTTATTGACCATCAACACTTGATGTTCTTTCTTGATTTCAGCCTCACGACTTCAAAGATTGAGAACACTTCAGAATGGTCTTTACCATCCCCGCATGTTGTAGTTCATCACAAAGCTCTTGTAGCTTGGTGGGAGCGATCGGAGGATTCTGTCAATGACCGCCTCATCTGGAGGTTAATGTTCACTGGGTCATACGGTTGTGCAACCTGCACATCTTCGGATGTGCTCACCGACGTAACTGTTTTCCTCCATCTTACAATCAGAGAACTTGTCGAGACATCATATCTCTCGACCGGACATGAGCTTGGAAAACTAGTTTCAGCTCTTCAACATCTCATATGCTCCGTGATGCTCAAAACGCTTTTGGAGCCCCGGTTCTAAGCTGTAGAGCATGCCGCACCGAACGAGGGAGTAATCATCGAACGAGTCCGCCAGACGCTCAAATCGCCTTGCAGCGCTGGGAGAACAGTGGGTCACCTAACGGTGCTTCTAGGACATACTGCTTTCTTGGCAGCTATGAGGATGATCTCGTGTTCCGGACCCAATCCGTATAGTTGCTGCCATCATCTTTCAGCTTGGTTTTCTAGGAACGCGTTGAAGTTCATGTTGACATTAGCGCTGGCCATTGATCTACAAGACATATTTGCAAAGGTTTTAGACTAAGTTCATGATAATAAAGTTCTAATCAAAATTATGAACCCCCACTTAGATTAGACATCCTCTAGTCATCTAAGTGTTACACGATCCGAGTCGACTAGCCCGTGTCCGATCATCACGTGAGACGGACTAGTCATCATCGGTGAACATCTTCATGTTGATCGTATCTTCCATACGACTCGTGTTCGACCTTTCGGTCTCCGTGTTCCGAGGCCATGTCCGCACATGCTAGGCTCGCAAGTTAACCCTAAGTGTTTTCGCTGTAAAACTGTCTTACACCCGTTGTATGTGAACGTAAGAATCCATCACACCCGATCATCACGTGGTGCTTAGAAGCAACGAACTGTAGCAACGGTGCACGCTTAGGGAGAACACTTCTTGAAATTTTAGTAGGATCATCTTATTTACTACCGTCGTCCTAAGTAAACAAGATGTATAAACGTAATAAACATCACATGCAATTATATAGTTGTGACATGATATGGCCAATATCATCAAGCTCCATTGATCTCCATCTTCGGGCTCCATGATCATCTTGTCACCGCTTGACACCATGATCTCCATCATCATGATCTCCATCATCGTGTCTTCATGAAGTTGTCACGCTAACGACTACTTCTACTTCTATGACTAACGCGTTTAGTAATGAAGTAAAGTAGTTTACATGGCGCTCTTCAATGACACGCAGGTCATACAAAAAATAAAGACAACTCCTATGGCTCCTGCCGTTGTCATACTCATCGACATGCAAGTCGTGAATCCTATTACAAGAACATGATCTCATACATCACAATTCATCATTCATCACAACTTCGGCCATATCACATCACATGATCAATCGCTGCAAAAACAAGTTAGACGCCCTCTAGTTGTTGTTGCATCTTTACGTGGCTGCGATTGGGTTCTAGCAAGAACGTTTTCTTACCTACGAATCACCACAACGTGATTTTGTCAACTTCTATTTACCCTTCATAAGGGCCCTGTTCATCGAATCCGCCCAACTAAAGTGGGAGAGACAGACACCCGCCAGCCACCTTATGCAACTAGTGCATGTCACCGGTGGAACCGGTCTCACGAAGCGCACGTAAGGTTGGTCCGGCCGCTTCATCCCACAATACCGCTGAGCAAGAAAAGACTAGTAGGGCAAGTAAGATGACAAGATCAACGCCCACAACAAATTGTGTTCTACTCGTGCAATAGAGAACTACGATAGACCTAGCTCATGATGCCACTGTTGGGGAACGCTTGCGAAAATTAAAATTTTTCCTACGGCTTCACCAAGATCCATCTATGAGTTCATCTAAGCAACGAGTAACGGAGAGAGATAACATCTACATACCACTTGTAGATCGCGTGCGGAAGCTTGCAAGGTGATGATGGAGTCGTACTCGAACGTGATTCAGATCACCGATGCCAAGTGTCGAACGGACAGCACCTC
This sequence comes from Aegilops speltoides, assembly GCA_021437245.1. Lineage (NCBI taxonomy): Eukaryota > Viridiplantae > Streptophyta > Magnoliopsida > Poales > Poaceae > Aegilops > Aegilops speltoides. Next base: position 430,276,553 of record CM038147.1, on the reverse strand, counting down.
CGCGTTCAACACACGTGACGGGACGAGCGATGTCTCCTCCTTCTTGATCCAGCAAGGGGAAGGAGAGGTTGAGGAAGACAGCTCCACCGGCAAGACGACGGCGTGGTGATGGTGGAGAAGCAAGATTCGGCTGTGGCTTCGCAGAGCTCTTACGGAGGAGGAGATGTGTTGGGAGGGAGGGCTGCGCCTTGGGAGTTGGTACAGCCCCCTCCCTCCCCCTTTATATAGGCCCCAGGTGGCGGCCCCGAGATCCAATCTCCGGGGGCGGCGGCAAGGGGGTGGAGTGCCCCCAAGCCAAAGGGGGCGCTTCACCCCTAGGGTTTCAACCCTAGGCGCGGGTGGGCCTAGGGGCGACCAGCCCCTGTGGGCTGGTTCCTTCCCTTTGGCCCATGGGGCCCTCCGGATAGGTGGCCCCACCGGTGGACCCCGGACCCTTTCGGTGGTCCCGGTACTTTACCGGGAGACCCCGAAACTTTCCCGATGGCCGAATCACCACTTCCTATATATTATTCTTTACCTTCGGACCCTTCCGAACTCCTCGTGACGTCCGGGATCTCATCCGGACTCCAAACAACATTCGGTATTCACATACTAGTCTTCCTACTAACCCTAGCGCCACCGAACCTTATGTGTAGACCCTACGGGTTCGGGAGACACGCAGACATGACCGAGACGACTCTCGGCAATAACCAACAGCGGATCTGGATACCCATGTTGGCTCCTACATGCTCCTCGATGATTTCATCGGTTGAACCACGATGTCGAGGATTCGATCAAACCTCAGATGCAATTCCCTTTGTCAATCGGTGCGTTATTTGCCCGAGACTCGATCGTCGGTATCCCAATACCTCGCTCGGTCTCGTTCACGCAAGTCACTTTACTCGCATCAGTAATGCATGATCCCGTACAACACCTTGGTCACTTTGAGCTCATTATGATGATGCATTACCGAGTGGGCCCAGAGATACCTCTTCGTCATACGGAGTGACAAATCCCGCCTCGATCCATGTCAACCCAATGATACTTTCGGAGATACCGTAATGCACCTTTATAGTCACCCGCTTCGCCAGTGACGCTTTGATACACCCAAGGCACTCCTACGGTAACCGGAGTTACACGATCTCATGGTCGAAGGAAGAGATACTTGACATTGGCAAAGCTTCTAGCAAACGAACTATACGATCTTTTATGCTATGCTTATGATTGTCTTGTCCATCACATCATTCTCCTAATGATGTGATCCCGCTTTCAACGACATCCAATGTCCATAGTCGAAAACCATGACCATCTATTGATCACAACGAGCTAGTCAACTAGAGGCTCACTAGGGACATATTGGGGTCTAAGTGTTCACACGTGTATTACGATTTCCGGATAACACAGTTATAGCATGAACAAAAGACAATTATCATGAACATTGAAATATAATAATACTTTTATTATTGCCTCTAGGGCATATTTCCAACAACTCCAATCGTTGCCGCCAGAACTATTAGATAATTAGTTTATAGTTTCAACCAAAATTATTAGAGATGAAGTCGAACTGAATCAAATGTGTTGAAAAATTTTGATTATTGGGAAGGAATCATTGTAGTCCATGATAAGCAGGGCCTACATGTAAAAAAAGGAGACCGTATCTTTGTTTTCGCGTTCTCTCAGCAGGCTCTAATGGTTATAACACCAAGGCTGGCTTGTCGGTTGGCAAGCCGAACGATGGGTCGCTCTTAGGGCCCAATATGTCCACTGGGTCCCTCGTCATGCGAGAAGACTTCCTTCTAGAAGAATCTTACCATAGCATTCAAGTCACGGACCCCTCATCCCATCCGGACTTTGGGACGGTTGATAACATGTGACCCTAGGCCTCATCCCCTGTTATAGGCGATGCCAAGGGTAGTTTGAATCATCTGACATTCAGTCATGGTCTCGATAGCAACATCTCCACGTATATTGTGACCCCTTCACACAAGGTGTTTTTCCCACATCAATCAAATAAAAAGGAGTAGGGTATTACCTCTACGATGAGGACCCGAACCTGGGTAAACCCCGTGTGTGTGATCTCGTCTGGTACTTCGGGCCACATGCTCCCCCTGCTAGATGCCAACTATCACGCTACGGTCCCCCATACGCCGAGGTGGCTTCCTGCACCGAGTCAGATGGCGACATGTGGGCAAAATACATAGAAAAACATGTTAGTGACAGTATCTGCTCACATGAACAACTTTGTCAACCCAAAAGTTGTACCCACGAGTTCAGTGGATTATTTTGCACCCATAAAACGAGCTCAGTGCACTATACTTGAATTTTACTCAAAGATAATAATGCATACATTTGGCCTACAAATCACGAGGGAAGAGTTTAGTAGACTAGACTAGGCCCTTTCTGTTTGGCAAATGGGTCAGTTTGGGCCCTAAACTTGGAAAGGGCCACTTTTGTCACCCAAAGAAATAGATATGTGCTAGTATAATGGCTTTTCCTATTTGCCGCACGTTGCGGCAAAGTGTCACTGCAACACACAGGCAGCGATCGGTACCTAGCACACTGGCCCGGCCTAAGCTTTGTGTTTCCGGTTTTGGGAAAATTCTAGAGGTTTCCAGCCGGTTTTTTCTGGTTTGGGAACCGTCTAGAATTATCCTGAATGTTTTTATTATTTTTATGTATTTTAGATTTTTATTTTTGTATTCTATTTTATTTTTACTGTTTCATTTTTCTTTGCTTTGCTTTTCTTTTTTATTTCCTTTTCACTTTTCTTTTTGACTTTTCAAGTTTATTTTTCTTTTAAGAAGAAAGTTTACTTTTATTTGTTCAGAAATTCAAATAATATTCAGGGAATTTGATAAAATGTTCGTTATTTATAAAAAAATATCATAATTTCGAAAAATGTTCGTGACTTTCAAAAAAGTTCCTGTTTGCATAATTTGTTCACCAATTCAAAATATGTTCACACTTTTGAAATTTGTTCAAAATTCAGAAAATGTTTGGGGAATTACTGCAAATTTTCATGTTTCAAAAAAATTCAAAAATTGTTCATGATTTTCATAAAATGTTCCAGTTTTTTTAATTTGTTTAGAAATTCAAAATATGTTCATATATTCAAAAATTGTTCGCAAATTTAAAAAGTTCATGTTTGGGATTTTCAAATTGTTGTTCCCATATCCAAAATTTGTTCACCAATTCAAAAATGGTTCACACTTTCAAAAAATGTTCGGAGGATTAGAAAAAAGTTTCTGTTTCAACTGTTTATTCACGTATATAAAAAATGTTCACCTTTTAAAAAATCAGGATTTTGAATTGTTCTCATTCTACAAAAATTGTTCTGAATTTAAAAAGTAGTCCCCGTTTTAAAATTTTGTTCACCAATTCAAAAAAATCACGTTTTCAAAAGTTGTTCAGGAAAATGTTCTAAAAAATTAGAAAATGTTGGAGTTTTAATAAATTGTTTTGAAAAGATGTTCCATTTTTCAAGTTTTGTCTACAAATTTGAAAATCACCTTTTGAAAAAATGTTCCATAATTTGAAAAATTCTTCATAGTTTCAAAATATGATGAGGAATTTAAATTATTCGCAACTTTAATAAAGTGTTCAAAATTTGAAACATTGATTGCAATTTTTTAAGTCATGTTCAGTTTACGCAGCTGAAAAATGTTCACCCATATAAAAAATGTTCGCCCTTTCAAAAAACTGTTCGAATCATTAGAAAAATGTTTCCGTTTCAATTGTTTGGTCATGTACATAAAAAATGTTCTCCTTTTCAAAATTGTTCTCATTTTGAAAAAATTGTTCTGAATTTAAAAAGTTATCCCCGTTTTAAAATTTTGTTCACCAATTCCAAAAAAATTACGTTTAAAAAAGTGTTCTTGTTTTAAAAAAAGTTCCAAAATTTAGAAAATGATCGAATTTTAAATAAATTGTTCAAAATTTCGAAAGATGTTCCATTTCTCGAGTTTTATTTACTAATTTGAAAATTGTTCCAGAGTTTGAAAAATTCTTCGTAGTTTAAACAGATGATGAGAAATTTATAAATTTACTCGTGGATCTTAATTTATTCGTAACTTTAATAAAATGTTCGAAATTTGTAACATTGTTTGCAATTTTTTAAGTAATGTTTAGTTTCCGCCACTGAAGAAAGTTCTTTTGAGATCCCTCTACTCAGTATGTCAAGAACAGTCACCGGGTGGACTGGTTATCCCAATACATGCACAAGTAGTTGGTCTGTGTTTGAATCCCAGCTCCCGTGTCACATTATTTTTGTCCATTTTTCGCCAGACAGCTCGCTTCAGTTCAACTCGAATGGGTCGGCCCAGTTGCACGCGCCCTGTGCGAAGGGACGACTACTTGCCGCAGAACGCGGTGAATAGGAGCTCCCTAGTATAATCTTCGTTTAGTTCCATGAGTCAGAAAGAAAAACACCGAATATAGCACTACTTTTCTTTGAGTTGAATATAAAGCACTATTCCCCCAATAAAGAAAGTAATATCTACGGAGGGGGTACTAGTCTGGAACGTACCACAGGGACACGGTCACCATTCACAATTACTTTAACATGCATGGCATATGTAGAAGGAAAGCAACACAATTAAAACAGTCTAGCTTGATTATGCCTAGTCAAGCTGTAACGTCAGGCGATGCAAAAATTTCAACGACAGCGAAACAAATCTTTTGGCGACAGCCAAGCAGAAACAAAAGGTGAAACAAACCATGACACAGAAGACGTTGAGTTGCTGTTTAGCGCAACCCAAACATAGCGGCTTATCATAAGAATGCATGCGCGTCGCTACGAGCCTTTTAATTATTTTATTGCATATTATATATATTTGAAACTTGGTGAATTTTATGACCCCTTTCAACGACATCGTCTTGGGAGCCTTGTCGATTGGTTTCTTTTTGAACGCCGACACAATCCATCTTCCTCTCTCATAATCTACAGAAATAAGCATATATAGAAATACACCTTTTGTATTATCATGCACAATATTTCTAGAAAGAACAATTATTCTCTCACCACGGCTTCTCATTGTATAAAAATAAACATATATAGAAATACATCTTTTGTATTATCATGTGCAACATCTCTATAAAGAAGAACAATTATTCTGCCCACCGAGGTTCATTTTGTTCCTGCTGATAACGGTATGGGCACCCGGTTTTCTGCAGTTTGCTCCAATGCGTCAGCTTGCCTGGCATCTCCCTTGCTCTCTGGGATTGTGGATGTGCCTCCTTCCCCGATTCCGGCTGCCTCGGGCCAAGTCATCAAGGAGAAGAAGTCCTCTGTGAAGAAGTTCTCTGCCAAGAGTAGGGACATATAAGACTCTAAGCAGTATGTGGCTGGTCCGTTTAGGCAGCTGAATGTTGACTTGGGTGCAGCGGCGGCTGCTGTCTCTGCTGGGGCAGCGTCGTCGCCGGTGGCGCGCTCAACTTCGCTTCACTCTCTGATGTCCACCGCCCGCAAGAGCTGGCGGGTTTGGGATAGTGGGGAACCCGTCTCGGAGCGGGCAACTCGGTTGGTTGCTGCAAAGGATGCAATCCACCTAGGTACCCCTCCCCCCATGTACTCTCCTATTCGTTTGGTGCTGCCTGCTTGACCTGATAGTCATTTGGTCATGATTTTACGGATGTTGGGATTACTTTTGATGTGAATGTTGGATCCCCTTCTTCCCTCCTCGCATTGGCCCGTGCGGATGAGGTGGCGCAGGCCGCCATTCCTAAGGCTAAGGAGACGACAGCGGGGAAGCTGTCGGCTGCCTTGGATGAGGTGGTTGGTCCGTCGGTGGCCGGTAGTGGCCAACCATCTATGGTTCTTGCCAAAGGGTGCACTATAAATGTGCCAAATCCTGTGTTGCCCCGTGCAGGTCGAGCCTCCGCATCAAAAATGGCGTTTAAATGAAAACTTTATTTTGGAATATTAGAGGTTTCGGTAGGAGCGTGGAGATCAGATTCGTGATATGACCAGGGATGCAAATGTTGATCTAGTTTGTTTAATTGAAACGTTTAAAGCTTCCTTCTTTAGTAATTATTCATCTTCCATTGCGGGGCTGATAGATTTTATTGGAGGTGCTTGCATGTGTCTGGGCATTCTGGTGGTATTCTTATTGGGGCTAAACTGGACTCTTTAGACTTTGCTGCTTTTGATCATGGCGATTTTTGGGCCAGCATGCACTAGTGGAAAAACGGCTAGCCATAACTATCGTTGGTGGCGTGCCAGTTCCCATCAACGCCAGCACTATTTTTAAAAAATAGTGCTGGCGTAGGCCAAATCAGCACGTCAGCTTTACATTTTTGGAAACGCCACAAATCTGTTGGCCCATATGCACTCATCATTTGGTATGCACTAGTGGCGTTGGTTTTCCTTGCATGCCATAGTTAATTTGTTAGTGCTGGCGTCCGTCTGCTTTGCACGCCAGAAACATTTTTACATTTGATCAAGTGTTTTAAGTATTTAATTATTATACTAGTCACAAAATCATAAAAAATTTATGTTATGCTTTTTGTCATCATTTATTTTACTGTTTATTGATTTAGGAATTTTATTTCTTTACTACAAGTTCAAATTTTGTGTCCGGTCTTTCATTAATCTTGGTGTTTTTTATTTGATCTGTTATTAGTTATGGCATTGCCCTTTTTTCCAACGTCGGCGATAACCTATCTGAGTGAACTTAGTAAAAGACCTAAGCCACCGCTCTCTCTCATTTCACGCCCCTCCCCCTGGACCAAAGCTGCTGCCGTCGCCATGTCGACGCCCCATTGCCGCCCCGTCGGCGCCCGTCGCCAGCACCAAGGTTAGATCCCCTACTCCTCACATCGCATCTCCTTCCTCTCGACTCTCCCATGTCCTCCGTTCACGGACACGCCACTCGGCCGGGATCCATTCGGATTCATGTAGTTGATTAGGGGATTGCTTTAATTCGTGTAGAAATTTCAGTATATATATCATGGATTGCTTTGTGTCATGTAGAATCCAAAGTTAGTTGCATGGATCGTTTTGTGTAGAAATTGTAGTGATAATTCGATTGTTATTATGTAGAATCCGATATTTATAATGCATTTTGATTATAATCCGATTACTTGTGTGTCTCCCTCCGTGAATTTTGTTTATTTGTGTATGCAATTACTAGCGTAGAATCATATACTTAGTTTCTGTAGTGGTATGTTTGGTATAAATTGATTTACTAGTGTATGAAGTGTTTATATATTTAGTTTCAATTATATTTTATGTAGAATGGCGCAGCCGCCATCATGTCCAATGTGCAAGTCAAGGTGCGCAACTGACCTTGCAAGGCACGCTGCTTGGCATCTACTTTCAGTCGTGCTTTGTTCCTGCAGCGGTAACGCATTACATGAACCTTCTAACAGCTTGTTCTTTTGTTTTTCTTGCTATTTCTCGTAATGCAATGTATTTGTTTTTGTTTTTTTTACACAGATCGTCCCTTGCAATGTGAGATTGGAGTTCAATGAGCTCATTACCGAAGATATTGTGATCTTTGATGCTCCAGGGGGGATACACTGTGGAGGTCCACAAGGGATGAAAATATCCCAGATTGGAGGAGATGAATGGAATCGTTTCATCGCCCACATGCATCTCACTGGGGGTGAACTTATCAGCTTCTCCTTCAGAAGACAACCTCCAAGGCTAGCTGTTATCTACATCAATTTGAAGTATGAAGATGATGACCCACTTGATGAAGCCCTCTATGCCAAAGGAACCAAGCTAAGCGAGGACGAATCGAGCAACCTCTGTTACATACTTCGTCCACGTGATAACTACGTCGGGATGCCATTCGTGACCCGCGTGACAAGGACAAATGTTGACCGCCATGTCAGGGTATGTTACTTATTAGTGTAGAAATTTGATATGCTTAGTGTTGAAATTTGATTTTATATATATTCTTAGTTGTGACATGCTTGTAGTAATGTGATATGCTTAGTGTAATAATGTTGTGATATGCTTAGTGCATAGTAATGTGATATGCTTAGTGTGTAGTAATGTGGTATGCTTACTGTAGAATTTGAGGATATGCTTAGTGTGTAGTAATGTGATGTGCTTAGTGTAGAACGTGATGATATGCTCTTAGTGTGTAGTAATGTGACATGCTCATTTATCATATTTGTTTTTTTTAGAAATTACCTAAGAGGCTAAGTAAGAGTTGTGGCATTGAGCCGGATGCATCAGGCATTGCTGGACTACCCCTTACCGCAAGGGGCTCCATCACAAACTGTGCTTAAGCAGTGGACACGGACGGCCGCACTGTGTTCAGCGCCGCGGGATGGAACAACTTCCTTGCTGGAAAGAATCTTCAGGTTGGACATGCCATCTTAGTCACCATCAGGAACACCCGGGGCCATGGCTTGAGGATGATGATGGCCATCGACCTCATTTAGAACTATGTGTGTGGCGGGGCAGTAGATGCTAAATGAACTGCTTATGTATTAGTGCTAAGTACTAGTGTTGTTTTAGCTCGTATTGTTTCTATTAACTGGTAATGTTTGTGAGATCTAGCTAGCAGCCACTTAAATATCAACTCATAATGTTCTATTATCTGGTACTATTCTACTGTGTAATGTTATATCGTATGTACTTAGTTTTAATGTGAAATGCTAAATGTTACATGGTGTTGAAAAATCTTTTTTTGGGTGCATGAAACGTTCGTGGCGTACAAATTACATTGTGCGCCGCTAGATGAGTGAATATAGTGGTGGCATTGCAAACATCACACGCCAGCAACACGTACAATACTACTGGCGTAGCCTCCAGCGCCACCACTATTTCTTAACAATGGTGCCATATTGGTGGCGTCGAGCTTCTACACCAGCAAGGTTGTTTTTGGCACGCCATAGTTAGGCTTTTCTTCACTGGTGATGGTGGTTTTGCACAAGCACCTTAATGTTCTTTGGGAGGTCATCGTAGTGTATGACCCGGCTGATCATTCTGTGTCTGCTCTTTTTCTTGATGAACTAACTTCCTAGGTTGATTCCTGTAATCTTCCTCTACTTATTGAGGGGGGGGGGGGTTAACTTGTTGTTGTCTCCTATTGATAATAATAACTGCTATTTCTCAGGGCTGCTAGCAGACTCATTTAATGAGTTCATTCGCGACTGTGCTCTGCGTGAGATACCGAGAGTGGGTGGTCGTTTCACTTGGTCCAATCATCATGCCAACCCCGTGCGATCTGTTCTTGATTGTGCATTCATTAATTTTGTTTGGGACTCGCTATTTCCTTGTGCTTCCCTCGCCACCCAGCCGCACGAGGGGTCTGACCACTCTCCGTTGTTGTTGGGCTTGGTGATTTCTTCTCCCTATGTCTCCACCAGGTTTCGGTTTGACGCGTCTTGGTTTCTTGTTGAGGGTTTCCCTCTCTCATGTCTGATAATATTTCCTCCTTGCTCTCTTTGGGTCTGCATTCTTTTGGGTCAGTTGATGATTGGCATTTTTGTTCCTATAGGTGTTGTAAGTTTCTCAGAGGTTGGGCCGTAATAGGCTCTGGATGCCCGGAGGAAAAAGCCTGACTTGTTGGGCCAGATTAGTGCTTTGGACTTTGAGGCAGGCGTGTATGGGTTGTCCCAGGGTGGTTGGCAGTTGAGATATAGCTTGGAAGATCTCCTGATGCAGTTGCTGATGGAAATATGCCCTAGAGGCAATAATAAAATGGTTATTATTATATTTCCTTAATCATGATAAAGGTTTACTATTCATGCTAGAATTGTATTGACCGGAAACTTAAATACATGTGTGGATATATAAACAAATACTGTGTCCCTAGTAAGCCTCTACTAGACTAGCTCGTTGATCAAACATGGTTAAGGTTTCCTAACCATAGACATGTGTTGTCATTTGATAACGGGATCACATCATTAGGAGAATGGAGTGATGGACAAGACCCATCCATTAGCTTAGCATATGATCGTTCAGTTTATTGCTACTGCTTTCTTGAATGTCAAATACATGTTCCTTCGACCATGAGATCATGCAACTCCCAGATACCGGAGGAATACCTTGTGTGCTATCAAACATCACAATGTTACTGGGTGATCATAAATATGCTCTACAGGTATCTCTGAAGGTGTCTATTGATTTGGCATGAATCGAGATTGGAATTTTTCACTTCGAGTATCGAAGAGGTCTCTCTGGGCCCTCTCGGTAATACACATCATAATAAGCTTGCAAGCAAAATGACTAAGGAGTTAGTTATGAGATGATGTATTATGGAGCTCATACGGGCGGACAATATTCACCCAGAGCCCCGTTGAGTAAAAAGACTTGCCAGTAACGAGATTGAACTAGGTATGAAGATACTGAAGATCGAATCTCAAGCAAGTAACATACCGACAGACAAAGGGAATTACGTATGTTGTCATAAGGTTTGATCGATAAAGATCTTTGTAGAATATGTAGGAACCAATATGGGCATCCAAGTTCCACTATTGTTTATTGACTGGAGAGGTGTCTCGCTCATGTCTATGTAGTTCTCGAACCCATAGGGTCCGCACGCTTAACGTTCGTTGACGAATAGTGTTATATGAGTTATATGATTTGGTGACCGAATGTTGTTCGGAGTCTCGGATGAGATCACGGACATGATGAGGAGCTCTGAAATGGTTTTGGAGGTTAAGATTGATATATAGGACGATACTATTTGGACACCACAAGAGTTTCGGAGTGCACTGGGTAGTCATCGGATCACCGGAAGGGGTTCTGGACACCCACGGAGGTCTATGGGCCTAATGGGCCAAGAGGAGGGATACACTAGCCCACAAGGGGGCTGGTGCGCCCCTCTTCCTGGCCGCCGGCCCTAGGGGAAGGAAAGCGTAAGGTTGGCTCCTCCTGCCTTTCCCTCCTCATGAGAGAAAGGAAAGGGGGTGGCACCTCCTCCTGCCTTCCTCCCACACACAAACAAGGAAGGGGGCACGGCTTGGGGCAGGAGCCCATGTAGGATTCGGCCCCACTTGGGGCGCCTCCCGGCTGACTCCCCTCTCTCCCCCACCTATATATACGTGGGAGGGGGAGCCACACATAGCCCACGACAATCTCTTAGCCGTGTGTGACGCCCCTCTCCACAGTTTCATCCTTCAGTCATATTTTCATAGTGCTTAGGTGAAGCCCTGCGGATATAGCATCACTACCACCGTCACCACACCATCGTGCTGCCGGAACTCATCCACTACTTCACCCGTCTTGCTAGATCAAGAAGGCGAAGACGTCACCGAGTTGAACATGTGCTGAACACGGAGGTGTTGTGCGTTTGTTACTCGATCAGTTGGATCGCAAAGAAGTTCGACTACATCAACCGCGTTACTAAACTGGTCCTATTACTTTTGTCACCATTACTGTTACTTCCATACTACTTTATGATATGTCTCCAATGTATCTATAATTTTTGATTGTTCCATGCTATTATATTATCTGTTTTGGATGTTTAATAGGCATTTATATGCTATTTTATATTATTATTGGGACTAACCTATTAACCGAGAGCCCAATGCCAGTTTCTGTTCTTTTGCCTGTTTTAGAGTTCCGTAGAAAAGGAATATCAAACGGAGTCCAAACGGAATGAAACTTTCGCGATGATCTTTCTTGGACCAGAACCAAACCAGGAGACTTGGAGATGAAGTCGGAGACGCAACAAGGCGGCCACGAGGATGGAGGGTGCGCCCAGGGGGCTAGGGCGCGCCCCTTGCCTCGTAGGCCCCTCGTGGGTCTCCTAACCTAGTTCCTTCGCCTATATATATATATATATACTCTTATACCTTGAAAACATCGGGGGAGGGGGGCATGAAACCACTTTTTCACCACCGCAACCTTCTGCACCCGTGAGATCCCATCTAGGGACCTTTTTCAGCGTCCTGACGGAGGGGGATTCGGTCACAGAGGGCTTCTACATCAACACCATTGCCTCACCGATGATGCGTGAGTAGTTCACCACAGACCTACGGGTCCATAGCTAGTAGCTAGATGGCTTCTTCTCTCTCTTTGATTCTCAATACCATGTTCTGCTCGATGTTCTTGGAGATCTATTCGATGTAATATTCTTTTGCGGTGTGTTTGCCGAGATCCAATGAATTGTGGATTTATGATCAGATTATCTATGAATATTGTTTGAGTCTTCTTTGAATTCTTATATGCATGATTTGATATCTTTGCAAGTCTCTTCGAATTATCGTTTAGTTTGGCCTACTAGATTGGTTTTTCTTGCAATGGGATAAGTGCTTAGCTTTGGGTTCAATATTGTGGTGTCCTTTTCCAGTGACAGTAGGGGCAGCAAGGCACATTTTGTGTTGTTGCCATCGAGGCTAAAAAGATGGGGTTTTCATCATATTGCTTGAGTTAATTCCTCTACATCATGTCATCTTACTTAATGCGTTACTCTGTTCTTTATGAACTTAATACTCTAGATGCATGTTGGATAGCGGTCAATGTGTGGAGTAATAGTAGCAGATGCAGAATCGTTTCGGTCTACTTGACACAGACGTGATGCCTATGTTCATGATAATTGCCTTAGATATCGTCATAACTTTGCGCTCTTCTATCAATTGCTCGGCAGTAATTTGTTCACCCACCGTATTATTTGCTATCTTGAGAGAAGCCACTAATGATTGAAACCTATGGCCCTCGGGTCTCTTTTCCATTATATTGAATCTCTTTTACATCATACTAGTTTCTGATCTACTATTTGCAATCTTTTACTTTCCAATCTATAAACCAAAATACCAAAAATATTTACTTTACCGTTTATCTATCTCTATCAGATCTCACTTTTGCAAGTAACCGTGAAGGGATTAACAACCCCTTTATCGCATTGGATGCAAGTTGTTGATTGTTTCTGCAGGTATTCAGTGACTTGTGCGTTGTCTCCTACTGGATTGATACCTTGATTCTCAAACTGAGGGAAATACTTACTCTACTTTGCTGCATCACCCTTTCCTCTTCAAGGGAAAAACCAACGCAGGCTCAAGAGGTAGTAGGAAGAATTTTTGGCGCCGTTGCCGGGGAGATCTATGTGAAGTCAAGCCCCACCTCTTTTGATCAACGGAACTACTTTAACCTTGGAACATGTGATGCAAAGGCTTGATATTATTGAGAATAAAATTGCTACTGTAGAATTGATTGAAAATTTGGATAAAAAGATTCATAATCAGATTTCTCAATATGGATCCAAAGTAGGACTTACTTTAAAGAATCTTAGAGAAAATGAACCCATAGTTAATGAAAAGATAGACCAAGATTCTACTAGAATTGGTAAACTTGAAGATATTATTACCAATTTGGGTTCCACTTTTTCCTCCGTTAAAACTACTCAAAACCTTCCCCCTACTAAGGTTGCCAAGTTTACTTATGCTCCTAAGAATAAGGGTGAATCTTCTGCAAAAGATAATTAAGATCTCAAATCAATAAGTGTTCACCCCAACCTTTTTGATATTATTAAGGAACCTTTTGCCACGAATGAATTTCACAATTTCTTGCCTAGGAGTTTTATCATTGATAAAACCAAAGAATCTCCTAAGGTTTATACATGCTCAATTGAAGAATTGCATACTAAAGATGGCAATACTTAGATCTATTCGTGTTTTTATGCCTAGCTAAGGGCGTTAAACGATAGCGCTTGTTGGGAGGCAACCCAATTTTTTTTTTGCTTTTTGTTCCTGTTTAGTAATAAATAATTCATCTAGCCTATGGTTAGATGTTGTTTTATGTTTTAATTAGTGTTTGTGCCAAGTTGAACCTTTAGTATAGATTACGGTGATAGTTGTGTTGATCCTGCTGAAATCAGAAACTTTTGCCCCTAGTAAATTATTTTTTATAATTCACAGAAACGTGCTTTTGATCTGATTCTTTTTTATCTGGATTGGTACACAAATTTCTCATGTTTTCCTAATTATACAGAATTTTTGGAGTTACATAAGTATTCGAGAGTTACAGATTACTACAGACTGTTCTGTTTTTGACAGATTCTGTTTTTCGCGTGTTGTTTGCTTATTTTGATGAATCTATGGGTAGTATCGGGGGGTATGAACCATGGAAAAGTTGGAATACAGTAGATATTACACAAATATAAATTAAGAATGAGTATGCAACAGTACCTTAAAGTGGTGATTTGTTTTCTTATACTAACGGAGCTCATGAGATTTTCTGTCGAGTTTTGTGTTGTGATGTTTTCAAGTCTTGGGTAAGGATTTTATGGACTATGGAATAAGAAGTGGCAAGAGCCTAAGCTTGGGGATGCCCAAGGCACCCCAAGGTAATATTCAAGGACAACCAAAATCCTAAGCTTGGGGATGCCCCGGAAGGCATCCCCTCTTTCGTTTTCGTCTATCGGTAACTATACTTGTGGCTATATTTTTATTCACCACATGATATGTGTTTTGCTTGGAACGTCTTGTATGATTTGAGTCTTTTCTTTTTAGTTTACCACAATAATCCTGACTGTACACACCTTTTGGGATAGACACAGATGAATCGTGATTTATTAGAATACTCTATGTGCTTCACTTATATCTTTTGAGCTAGGAAATATTGCTCTAGTACTTCACTTATATCTTTCCAGAGCACGGCGGTGGCTTTATTTTATAGAAATTGTTGAACTCTCATGCTTCACTTATATTATTTCAGATTCTTTTATAACAACATGGTAATCTACCTTGGTTATAAGTTTAGTCCTAATATGATGGGCATCCAAGAGGGATATAATAAAAAATTTCACATAAAGTGCATTGAATACTATGCGAAGTTTGATTCTTTATGATTGTTTTGAGATATGAAGACGGTGATATTAGATTCATGCTAGTGGAGTAGTTGTGAATTTTAGAGATACTTGTGTTAAAGTTTGTAATTCCCATAGCATGCACGTATGGTGAACCGTTATGTGATGAAGTTGGAGAATGATTTATTTATTTATTGTCTTCCTTATGAGTGACGGTCAGGGACGAGCGATGGTCTTTTCCTACCAATTTATTCCCCTAGGAGCATGCACGTAGTACTTCGTTCAATGACTAATAGATTTTTGCAATAAGTATATCAGTTCTTTTTGACTAATGTTGAGTCCATGGATTATACACACTCTCACCCTTCCACCATTGCTAGCCTCTCTTGTACCGCGCAACTTTTTTCGGTACCATACACCCACCATATACCTTCCTCAAAACAGCCACCATACCTACCTATTATGGCATTTCCATAGCCATTCCAAGATATATTGGCATGCAACTTTCCACCGTTCTGTTTATTATGACACGCTCCATCATTGTCATATTGCTTTGCATGATCTTGTAGTTGACATCGCATTTGTGGCAAAGCCACATTTCATAATTTTTTCATACATGTCACTCTTTATTCATTGCACATCCCGGCAGTGGCGGAACTAGCATCAGATTACGCCTAGGGCTAAATTACCTTGAGTGATGCACTTCAGTGATTTTGTATATTTTATAAGAAGGAATTACAAAGGCTAATGTTGCTAGGCCTAGGGCTATAGCCCCAACTGCCCTAGGCCTGTCTCCGCCACTGCATCCCGGTACACAGCCAGAGGCATTCACATAGTCATATTTTGTTCTAAGCATTGAGTTGTAAGTAAATAGAAGTTTGATGATCATCATTATTAGAGCATTGTCCCATGTGAGGAAATAAAAATAAAATAGGCCAAAGAATCCCAAACAAAAAAACAAAAAAATGAGAGAAAAGAGAGAAGGGGCAATGTTCTATCCTTTTTCCGCACTTGTGCTTCAAAGTAGCACCATGATCTTCATGATAGAGAATCTCTTATTTTGTCACTTTTATATACTAGTGGGATTTTTTCATTATAGAACTTGGTTGTATATTCCAACGATGGGCTTCCTCAAATGTCATAGGTCTTCATGAGCAAGCAAGTTGGATGCACACCACTTAGTTTATTTTTGATCTTTCATACACTTATAGCTCTAGTGCATCCGTTGCATGGCAATCCCTACTCACTCACATTGATATCTATTGATGGGAATCTCCATAGCCCGTTGATACGCCTAGTTGAAGTGAGACCATCTCCCTCTTTTCTCTTCTCCACAACCACCATTCTATTCCACCCATAGTGCTATGTCCATGGCTCACGCTCATGTATTGCGTGAATATTGAAAAAGTTTGAGAACATCAAAAGTATGAAACATTTGCTTGGATTGTCATCGGGGTTGTGCATGATTTAAATATTTTGTGTGATGAAGATAGAGCATAGCCAGACTATATTATTTTGTAGGGATAGCTTTCTTTGGCCATGTTATTTTGAGAAGACATGATTGCTTTGTTGGTATGCTTGAAGTATTATTGTTTTTATATCAATATTAAACTTTTGTTTTGAATCTTTCGAATCTGAACATTCATACCATAGTAAAGAGAATTACATGGATAAATATGTTAGATAGCATTCCACATCAAAAATTCTGTTATCATTTACCTACTCGAGGACGAGCAGGAATTAAGCTTGGGGATGCTTGATTCGTCTTCAATTTATCTATAACTTTCTATTGTTCTATGCTATTATATTATCGGTTTTGGATGTTTAATAGGCATTTATATGCTATTTTATATTATTTTTGGGACTAACCTATTAACAGAGAGCCTAGTGCCAGTTTATGTTTTTGCCTGTTTTATAGTTTCGCAGAAAAGGAATACCAAACGGAGTCCAAACGGAATGAAACTTTCGTGATGATCCTTCTTGGACCAGAAGCTAACCAGGAGACTTGGAGATGAAGTCGGAGACGCAACGAGGCAGCCACGAGGGTGGAGGGCGCGCCCCTGCCTTTTGGGCCCCTCATGGGTCTCCTGACCTAGTTCCTTCGCCTATATATACTCTTATACCCTGAAAACATCGGGGGAGCCACGAAACCACTTTTCCACCGCCGCAACCTTCTGTACCCGTGAGATCCCATCTAGGGACCTTTTTCGGCGTCCTGCCGGAGGGGGATTCGATAAGGGAGGGCTTCTACATCAACACCATTGCTTCTCCGATGATGCGTAAGTAGTTTACCACAGACCTACGGGTCCATAGCTAGTAGCTAGATGGCTTCTTCTCTCTCTTTGATTCTCAATACCATGTTCTCCTCGATGTTTTTGGAGATCTATTCGATGTAATATTCTTTTGCGGTGTGTTTGCCAATATCCGATGACTTGTGGATTTATGATCAGATTATCTATAAATATTATTTGAGTCTTCTATGAATTCTTATATGCATGATTTGGTATCTTTGCAAGTCTCTTCGAATTATCAGTTTAGTTTGGCCTACTAGATTGGTTTTTCTTGCAACTAGCGGGGTGTCCCGCGCATTTGCGCGACTAGACTTTCCCTATAACGATCATTATGTTACTTTATTTTTAGATGGTCTCAAGTAAAAAAATGGAGTGTATCTTTTTATCTTAAAAAATTATAACTATTTCAGTTTATATATGGTGTGAATTTTTTTTCATAAATTAATAGCCAATGAGAGAAATGCTTAATTGCCTCCTCGAAAACAAAGGAAGACTTGATTACCAACATTCTTGTACATCTATAGTTTTATTTATTTTTATTTGTTGAAACCACCTAGTTCTAATGTTTTTTTCTCAAATATAAAGATAGGATAAATCTAAGTGTTGATGCGTCAGAAATAAGCATTGTGTCTTTTTCCTCTATTCATCTCATCATCAGTGCATGGAATTACTGTATTTGATTACTGAAGTGACATGCAACCATATGCTCTATGGTCTACAACACTCATTCGATTATAATATGGTCTATCGTTTCATAAAAATAAAACAATATGCTCTATGGTCTACTCATGTATTTAGTTTCATGTGTTGGTTTCCGCATCTACTCATTGAAACTGATAAATGATTCTACATACCTTAGTCCAGTCATGTATTGTTTTCTTCTGGTCTTGCACATGTTATTTGTACTGAGTTCTATTGTTTAATTTAGCGTATCTAAACATTTCATATTTCATAGCCTAAGATATTTTGCTTTTTTTTTTGTTGCTGGGACATACTTCTTTTGAATACGAATTTCCGAGGTCCGCTTTCCGAGGTCCAACTTTGACCATAAATTTAACCAATGAGACCGACTGCGGCGGGAGAAAAAATTATATAATTGCAAACTTCTTTTGAATACGAATTCACTGGTATAATTTTTTCTCCCGCCGCGTAGCACTCCATTTTGGAACGGAAGTGGTACATGTATAATTTGGAACTTCTCAGCCTACCACTTCAGATTATGAGGTACTATGTCACTGGTAACCAATTCATTGAAACAACAGAATAGAGGTGGGCTTCCACTCATCTCTATTTTTCTGGGCGTCACGACACTGTATTTTTACATGGCTGGCGGGTGCTTCGGTTTTTACATGCAGATTCCTGGGGCAATGAATATGAGCTTTTAGATAGATACTTTCCCTCCTTCAATACGCGTCTCAAGTTTAGTATAGTTTTTTTTTGCGGGATAATTTTAGTATTACTTTGTACTAAGATTTTTTTCTTAAAAAATATTTATAATATGATTATACTGAAATTGAGATACTTATTTTGGGACGGAGGGAGTATAATATATAGATGGCACAATATCATGCATAAAAATTAGCGAAGATGCAAATCACTCATGGTTCACAAACGCAAAACACCAGTTATTCTTATAGCGACGTTCGAAACGCATCCTTTTTTTTAACTTTTGATGAGATATGACACGTACATGTACGTCTTCCCAAGAAAACTTTTACACCTAAAATTTCTTTGAATTTTGACTTCCATCATTTCCTCAAAAAAGAAAAAACTTCCATCGTAATCTACCAGGTCACGCTCGATAGGACCCGCCATATCCTCTCAAGGTCAGCCGATCGCATGACTGGCGCCAGGAACGCGCGTTGTAGCCTACACGTGCATGTTAGTCCGGTTGTTTCCTCTTCTTTCCTTACAAAATCAGGGTATATAGTCTGTTTTCCTAGCGTGGTGTACTAAATCTCTGAATTTTTTATTGTTTGGACGCAGTAGGAGAAGTTCGGATAGATTTTGCCTACTGACATACTCCTCGGACGCTACACCTTTTTCTAGGCGCTCCTTCATGACTTTCCTCCGAATAGTACTCTTAGTTAGTAGGCTGCCCTGTTTTCTTTACCCTGGGACTTGCAATACCAAAACAATTGGTATGTGTTTTGAAAAAAACTATTGGCACGTGACATATGACGTGTCAAATTATTCCCACGTATCAATTGGTACGTGTTTTGAAAAAAACTATTGGCACGTGTCATATGACGTGTCAAATTATTCCCACGTATCATATTTGTATGTAACGCTACATCTATAAATCTAAACCATTAATTTCTAATATTGATGGTTGTGATAATTTAATCTGTGTGGATGAACGCAATGGCTTATTTGGCTTATGTTATAAGTATATAATAGATAGATGGGAGAAGTGCTTAGCTTTGGGTTCAATCTTGCTGTGTCTTTTCCCAATAACAGTAGGGGCAGCAAGGCACGTATTGTATTGTTGCCATCGAGGATAAAAAGATGGGGTTTTCATCATGTTGCTTGAGTTAATTCCTCTAGATCATGTCATCTTACTTAATGTGTTACTCCATTCTTTATGAACTTAATACTCTAGATGCATGTTGGATAGCAGTCGATATGTGGAGTAATAGTAGCAGATGCAGAATCATTTCGGTCTACTTGACACGGACGTGATGCCTATGTTCGTGATCATTGCCTTAGATATCATCATAACTTTGCACTCTTCTATCAATTGCTCGACAGTAATTTGTTCACCCATAATATTATTTGCTATCTTGAGAGAAGCCACTAGTGAAATCTATGGCCCCCGGGTCTCTTTTCCATTATATTGAATCTCTTTTACATCATACTAGTTTCCGATCTACTATTTTGCAATCTTTTACTTTCCGATCTATAAACCAAAAAAACCAAAAATAATTACTTTACAGTTTATCTATCTCTATCATGTCTCACTTTTGCAAGTAACCGTGAAGGGATTGACAACCCTTTTATCACGTTGGATGCAAGTTGTTGATTGTTTGTGCAGGTATTCGGTGACTTGTGTGTTATCTCTTACTGGATTGATACCTAGGTTCTCAAACTGAGGGAAATACTTACTCTACTTTGTTGTAACACCTTTTCCTCTTCAAGGGAAAAACCAACGCAAGCTCAAGAGGTAGCACTTTGCTACTAAATACTTTGCTGCAGATATCAAGTCTTTCAGGTGTGGTTGAATTGACAACTCAGCTGCTAATACTTGAGAATATTCTTTGGCTCCCCTTGTGTCGAATTAATAAATTTGGGTTGAATACTCTACCCTCGAAAACTGTTGTGATCCCCTATACTTGTCAGTTATCAAGACCTTTTTCTGGCGCCGTTGCCGGGGAGCATAGCTCTATTCTCTGAGTCACTTGGGATGTATATCTGTTGATCACTATGAGGAATTTGAAAGATCAAAGAACCAAGATTTTTCCCTCAACTACAAGGGGAGGTAAGGAACTGTTGATGACTCACAAGTATATCGGGTCAATTGTAGCCTTTCCGATAAGTAAGAGTGTCGAACCCAACAAGGAGCAGAAGGAAATGACAAGCGGTTTTCAGCAAGGTAATGTCTGTAAATGCTAAAATTGTAAGTAGCGGAGTAGTTTGATAGCAAGATAATTTGTAATGAGCAAGTAAAAAAAGTAGTAACAAAAGTGCAGCAAGGTAGCCCAATCCTTTTGAGGCAAAGGACAGGCCAAAACGGTTTCTTATGATATGCAAAGTGTTCTTGAGGGTACACGGGAATTTCATCTAGTCACTTTCATCATGTTGGCTTAAATCGTGTTCGGTACTTTGATAATTTGATATGTGGTTGGACCGGTGCTTTGGTGTTGTTCTTACTTGAAAAAACCTCCTACTTATGATTAACCCTCTCGCAAGCATCCACAACAACGAGAAAAGTATTAAGAATAAATTCTAACCATAGCACTAAACTTTTGGATCCAACCGGTCCCATAGAGAATAGCGCATAAACTGGGTTTAAGCTTCTGTCACTCTCGCAACCCACCATCCAATAACTACTCCACAATGCATTCCCTTAGGCACAAATATGGTGAAGTGTCATGTAGTTGACGTTCACATGTGTGACGCCCGGGTAATTAGGCTACAGTAATCCCATGTTAATGATGCCATGTCACCTCGGTTACTATTGATAATCTCGCGTTAGTTCGAAACGATTCGAATTCAAAATTTGAATTTAAGTTAAAACCAGGTTTTCCAAGTCAAAACTAAATTTGTTCCTAATGTGTCAAATAATTCATAGACCATGTTGGTGGAGAGACCACACCTTTATAAAGTATTTAGATGCACTAAAGTAAAGAAAATTGTGGCTAAAAACAAATATTTAAATACCTTTTAAATAATAAAAATGTATCAAGTAATTATTACTACACCAAACTTTTTGAGGTAGTGGACTATATAATAACAATACTTTAGGAGTTTCTTTTGTATTTTTATAAAAAAATAAAATAGGTGTAACTAAAATAGAACAGAAAATAGTAAATACAGAAAAAGGAAAAGAACAAAAAAAAGGGACAAAGCCCCCCTCTCCTTGGGCCGAGTGGCCCAACTAGCCACCCAGGCCACCAGGAGGCCCAACCCGCACTCCCCATATCCCCCACCCCCCGAAACCCTAGCCCAACCACCCACACTCCTCTCTCACTCGCTTTCTGCTTCACCCCCAGATCCAGATTGGATCGGGCACACGACAGCGCCCCTCGCCGCGTCGACCACCGCCACCGCACAAGGACCGCGCCACCCGTAGCGCCTCCGCCTCGCCGTCCTCCTCGTCGCCGCCTCTCTGACTCGCCTCCCCTCGCTCCTCTTTCCCGACCCGATCTGGATCGGGAAGGGGCAACAAGCTCGACGACCCCGCCGCCCGGATCAACCGCGCCCGCCGTCGCCGGAGCTACCTCGCCGACGCCATCGCCGGCCTGCCTCCTCCTCCCCACCGGCCTGCCTCCCCTATGCACGTCGTCCCCGTCCTCCTCCGCAAGGGCTCCCTCGAGCCTCTCCGCCCCTGGTCTCTACTCGAACATGAGGCCCACCTCCCCTCTCTTCCCTCTATGTCCAGTGCCGCCTCCCGTTCGTCCCCGCGCGCTAGCACGAGCACGCCCTCGCCATGGCCACGCACGGCCGTGCACGGCCGCGCCCCTTCACGTACGTCCCCGTTGCCTCTCGCCGTTTGCCCATGCCGCCGCGCGCCTCCCCTTCGCTCCCAGCCCCGGCGCCATTCCGACGAGGCCTCACCGATGCCGCCTCAGGCGAGCGGCCTCGCCGTATCCACTGCCCCCCTTGCCTTGGCGACCTATCGGGTCTGCCGCCCCGCGACCCCCTAGGCATGCGCCCGCTCGGGCTGTGCCCTGCGCCCGACGTTTGCTAGCGCCCGAACCCACTAACACCCCAGGGGCCTATGACAGGGGGCCCCACCCCAGAACGGTTTAATAATAATAAAAAAGAATTAAATAAAAATAAAAATAAAGAATAATACTATGATTAATTAATTAACTTAATTAATCCTGTTAATTAATCTAAATTAAGCCTAGTTAATTAACCTAATCACTTTAATTAATTTAACTAAACATGTTTAGTTAACTAAGTCAATGACTAATGGGACCCACACGTCAGCGACGCAGTCAACACCTCTGTTAACTGCTCACGTCATGCTGATGTCATGATGATGTCAGCATGCACTGTTCTGGATAACGTTGAATTAAAATAATTAAATATATTCTAAAAATGATTGAATCTTTTAAAATTAATATAGAATAAACCGTAGCTCGGATGGAAAAACTTTGTACATGAAAGTTGCTCAGAACGACGAGACGAATCCAAATACGCAGCCCGTTCGTCCGCCACGCGTCCCTAGCATAGTGAACCTGCAACATTTCACCTTCGGTTCATCTGACCGAAAACATGAAACACCGGGGATATATTCCCGGATGTTTTCCCCCTTCGCCGGTAACACCTCCTACTGCGTTAGGTCACCTCTAGCACCACGTATTGCCATGTTACGCTTTGTGATGCTTTGATTGCTCTGTTATTTATTGTGTTCCCCCTCCGTTACTTCTTTCCGGTAGACCCCGATGGCTGCCGGTGACCCCCAGTACGACTACGGTGTTGACGACCCGTCCTTCTTGCCATAGCAACCAGGCAAGCCCCCCCTTGATCACCAGATATCGCCTATTCTTCTCTATACTGCTTGCATTAGAGTAGTGTAGCATGTTACTGTTTGGTTACTCCTATTCTGTTGCATAGCCTGTCATTGTTGCTACAATCATTGATACCATACCCGCAATCCTAAATGCTTAGTATAGGATGCTAGTTTGTCATCATTGGCCCTACATTCTTGTCAGTCTGCCTTGCTATACTATTGGGCCGTGATCACTCGGGAGGTGATCACGGGTATATACTATAAATATATACATACTACAGATGGTGACTAAAGTCGGGTCGGCTCGAGGAGTACCCGCGAGTGATTCACGGATTGGGGGCTGAAAGGACCTTTGTCCCGACGGCCCTCTGTGTGGATCTTTGTGGCGGAGCGACAGGGCAGGTTGAGACCGCCTAGGCGAGAGGTGGGCCTGGCCCTAGTCGACGTTCGCGGTTGCTTCATAATAACACGCTTAACGAGATCTTGGTATGTGATCTGAGTCTGGCCACTGGCCTATACGCACTAACCAACTACGCGGGAAAGATATGGGCACTCGATGTCGTGGTATCAGCCGAAGCCTTCGTGACGTCAGCGACTGAGCGGCGCACGCCGGGTTGGACTGCGTAACACGACTTCCTTTGTAATGAAGGTTGCTAGGTCTGCTCACCGGCCGCGTACGCAACGTTCAGGTGTGCAATGGGCGATGGGCCCAGACCCCTGCGCGCATAGGATTTAGACCGGCGTGCTGACCTCTCTCACAGCCTAGGTGGGGCTGCGGCGTGTTGATCTTCCGAGGCGGGCATGACCCAGAAAGTGTGTCCGCCAAATGGGATCGAGCGTGTTGGGTTATGTGGTGCACCCTGCAGGAAGTTTATCTATTCGAATAGCCATGTCCCTCGGTAAAAGGACGACCGGAGTTGTACCTTGACCTTATGACAACTAGAACTGGATACTTAAAAAATACACCTGCACAAGTTCCACGACAACCCGGTGATCGCTTTTCCACAGGCGGCGAGGGAGGATCGCGGGTAGGATTATGCTATGCGATGCTACTTGGAGGACTACAATCTACTCTCTCCTACATGCTGCAAGATGGAGGCTGCGAGCGTAGTCTTGACGTGATTAGTTATCCCCTCTTATTCGGCATTCTGCAGCTCACCCACCGATATGGCCCTTTACACATATACCCATGCATATGTAGTATAGCTCCTTGCTTGCGAGTACTTTGGATGAGTACTCACGGTTGCTTTGCTCCCTATTTTCCCCCATTTTCCTCTTCTTCTCGGATGTCGCAACCAGACATTGGAGCCCAGGAGCCAGACGCCACCGTCGACGATGACTACTACACTGGAGGTGCCTACTACTACGTGCAGGCTGCTGACGACGACCAGGAGTAGTTTAGGAGGATAGGAGGAGGCATGCGCCTCTTTCGATCTGTATCCCAGTTTGTGCTAGCCTTCTTAAGGCAAACTTGTTTACTTATGTCTGTACTCAGATATTGTTGCTTCCGCTGACTCGTCTATGATCGAGCACTTGTATTCGAGCCCTCGAGGCCCCTGGCTTGTAATATGTTGCTTGTATGACTTATTTATGTTTTTAGAGTTGTGTTGTCATATCTTCCCGTGAGTCCCTGATCTTGATCGTACACGTTTGCGTGCATTATTAGTGTACGATTGAATCGGGGGCGTCACAACATGACACCACTAAGAGAATGGCAACATACATATCATCAAAGTATCAAACACATATCAAGTTCACATGATTAGTTGCAACATGATTTCTCCCGTGACCTCAAGAACAAAAGTAACTACTCACAAATGATAAACATGCTCAAGATCAGAGGGGTATTAAATAGCATAATGGATCTGAACATATAATCTTCCACCAAATAAACCATATAATCAACTACAAGATGTAATCAACACTACTAGTCACCCACAAGCACCAATCTATAGTTTTGACACAAAGATTGAACACAAGAAATGAACTAGGGTTTGAGAGGAGTTGGTGCCTTGAAGATGTTGATGAAGATAGCCCTCCCCGATATGGGAGAGTTGTTGGTGATGATGATGACGATGGTTTCCCAGTCCAGGAGGGAACTTCCCCAGGCGGAATCGCTCCGCCGGAGGGCAAAAGTGCTCCTACCCAAGTTCCGCCTCGAGGCGGCGGCGCTTCGTCCCGAATGTCCTCCTCTTAATTATTTTAGGTCAAAATGACTTATATACTAGAAGATGGGCACCGGAGGTGGGCCGAGGAGGGCAGCACCCACCAGGACGCGCCCAGGTGGGTTGTGCCCACCTAGTGGCCCTCCTCTGGTACTTATTTGCTCCAATATATATTAAATATTCCATAAAAATTCCTTGGGGAGTTTCAGCTCATTTGGAGTTGTGCAGAATAGGTGGCTTGACGTAGCTTTAAGGTCCAGATTTTCAGCTACCGAAATTCTCCCCCTTGGTGCATACCTTGCATATTATGAGGGAAAAGGCATTAGAATTACTCCAAAAAGCATTATTATACTATAAACAACATAAATAACAGTAAGAAAACATGATGCAAAATGGACATATCAACTTCCCCAAGCTTAGATCTCGCTTGTCCTCAAGCGAAACCGAAATCGAAAAACATGTCCACATGCTTAGAGGTGTCGACAAACTTTAACATAGCAGCGTCATCATGTGACTTATTATAACAGCAACAAACTTTAACATAAAACTTTTATCATAGAACTTTTATCATAGACTTCTCATGAACAAGTGATAATTCATCACAACATCAAAGTATAAATCATGAACTCTATTGGAAACCGACAAACTATGTTCTTAGTCAACTTTGCAACTACAATTCATCATCTTTTCAGGAAGGGTCACGTATCGGAGCCTTTAGGCAAGTCTACATACTCAACCATCATTTAGTCTTCTATGATTTCTAACACTCACCGCGTACACATGAGCAAAACGTTTCAACCGGACACAAAGAAAGATAGGGGCTTATAGTTCCGCCTCCCAACACACTCACCTCAAGGGTGATGTCAACAATAATAACTCATGCTACCCATATTCAACTGGATATATGTGTCTAGATCTTTCCTCACCACATGATGCTTGCCAAAGGAGAAAAAAAGGAATAGAGAGAAAAACTTTGACTCTTGCATGAAAGTAAAAGACAGGCCCTTCGCAGAGGGAAGTAGAGGTTGCCATGCGCTTTTGTTTGTATGCTCAACCCCTTAGTGCAAGATAACGTCACATTATATTGCCCCTTGTGATGGCAACCTTTACTGTGCAGTCTGTCGGTTTTATTCTTCACCATCACAAGTTTGTACAATGCTCAATTTTCCCTTACACTAAATGATCTCACATTTTTATAAGCAATTTTATTGCCCTTTTTGCACCGATGACAACTTACTTGAAGGATCTTACTCAATCCATAGGTAGGTATGGTGGACTCTCAAACAAGATAGAGTTTAAGGGTTTTGGATGCACAAGTAGTATCTCTACTTAGTGCGGAGTTTTTGTCTAGCAAAGATAGGGGCAAGCACCACATGTTGAAGGATCTATGACAATATAACTTCTATGTAAATATGAACAAACATAAATCATTAGGTTGTCTTCCTTGTCCAACGTCAACAATTTTGGCATATAGTATTTTGACAGGTGCTCACAATCACAAAAGATTTCCATGATAGTATATTTATATGTGAATCTTCTCTTCCCTTATTAATTCTTTCATGAGTTGCATCATTGACCAATGCTGTGTTTGTCAATCTACAATAAAATTTTCTACTTATACTTTTCCTTGTGTAATGTCATCACTTACCATAAGATTAGCATAGATCTTTTTCTTTTATTTCCTTTATTTTGTTGCAACAAGAAAGTAAAGAAAGCAAAACTCAAACTGGACTTTATTATATATCTCGCACATGATTACAAGGATTGATCACTAAGCAAACTCACAAAAAGAAAGGATCGAACTAAACTTTTATTCCTCTAATAGCAAAAGATAACCATGGATCGAACTAAGAAAGTAAAGGCAAAAGATAGTGGAGATGATACGATACCGGGACACCTCGACCAAGCTTGGCGAAAGCCAAGGGGAGTGCCCATACCCGATAATCAGTTTTCTTTTGGTGGTGATTAAGAAGATGGTGGTGATGAAGTAGAAGGTTTCTTGTCCTCAGGTTTCCACGACAGAGGCTCACCATCATAAGAGGAGGAGTGAGTCTCTCGGATCCTGCAACTGGCAGCCAAACTCATACCTTTAAACCTTACCTCGTATTCAAAGACTTGGCTTTGAAGGTCGTGGATCTGGCTATGGAGGAAGTTGATTTGCTCGTTGAGGAAGAAGATGATGTCATTTATGGGCTTGCCATCCACCTTGAGATCACGGGTATAGTCCGCGATCATGAGGTGATTGGCATTGAGTCCACGCTCCACCATCCCCTTGCACTTGAAGATGTCCTGCTCCATAGCTTCAAGCCTGGCCTCCACGGATCCAGTCCCCTGGGGTCCTTGCACATCGCGGATGTGCAGCACCCCATTGCGCATCTAGATAGCTTGAGGGTGCTACATCACCTCCCGCAGATATGGGTTGATAACGTTGTCGAAGAACTTGTCCTTGGAGGAGCTTAAAGCGGCCATGGTGGATTGGATCTGACAGAAAACAACAAGAAAAGAAAACAGGAGATTTCTCCGTGATACGGAGGTTAACAGGTTCGAGAGGTATATATAGACCTTTTATCTTGGGGAACAAGCAGAACGGAAGAAAAACAGAGTCCGGAAAGTACCCGAGGTCGGCATAACCCACCTGGGCGCGCCCAGGTATGCCTGGCGCGCCCTGGTGTATCGTGCCCACCAGGGTCACTTTCCTGGAAGTTTCTTATTTTCCTATTTTTCTAAATATTCCAAAACTGACAAAAATATTTTTGCGGATTTTTTAGAGTCTGTTTACTTACCGTATCACGTACCTCCTTTTTTTCATTATTCTGGGGTGTTCCGAAAGGTTCCTTTATGTGTTCTTCCAGTGTCAAAGTTTGGATAATATTACTTTCAACATTAATAGGCGTACCTGAGATATAGTGTTTTATTCGTTGCCCATTGACAACCTTCGGGTTAGT
The DNA here is from genome assembly GCA_021437245.1 of Aegilops speltoides. NCBI lineage: Eukaryota > Viridiplantae > Streptophyta > Magnoliopsida > Poales > Poaceae > Aegilops > Aegilops speltoides. Next base: position 430,248,284 of record CM038147.1, on the reverse strand, counting down.
CCCTTCGGCATTATTTATTTTGATAGCTCCAGATCGATAGACCTCCTCGATGACATAGGGTCCTTCCCATTTGGATAGGAGTTTTCCTGCAAAGAATCTGAAACGAGAGTTGTACAAAAGAACATATTCTCCAACTTTGAACTCACGCTTTTGGATTCTTTTGTCATGCCATCTTTTAACTTTTTCTTTGAATAACCTAGCATTTTCATAAGCCCGGGTTCTCCATTCATCTGATGAGCTAATATCAAATAACCTCTTTTCCCCAGCAAGTTTGAAATCATATTTGAGTTCTTTTATTGCCCAAAATGCTTTGTGTTCTAACTCAAGCGGTAAATGACAAGCTTTTCCATAAACCATTTTATATGTAGACATACCCATAGGATTTTTATAAGCTGTTCTATAAGTCCAAAGTGCATCATCTAATTTCTTAGACCAATTCTTCCGAGACCTATTGACAGTCTTTTGTAAGATTAGTTTTATTTCTCTATTGCTAAGTTCAGCTTGACCACTAGACTGAGGATGATAAGGTGACACAATTCTATGGTTAACATCATACTTAGCAAGCATTTTACGGAAAGCACCATGAATAAAGTGTGAACCACCATCAGCCATTAAATATCTAGGGACTCCAAACCTTGGGAAAATAACTTCCTTAAGCATTTTAATAAAGGTTTTGTGATCAGCACTACTGGTTGGAATAGCTTCTACACATTTAGTAACATAATCGACAACAACCAAAATATGTGTATACCCATTAGAGGAAGGAAAAGGTCCCATGAAGTCAACTCCCCAAACATCAAATGGTTCAACAACAAGTGAATAATTCATAGGCATTTCTTGACGCTTACCGATATTACCTATTCTTTGGCATTCATCACATGATGAGACGAACTTACGGGCATCCTTGAAGAGAGTAGGCCAATAAACCCAGATTGCAATACCTTATGAGCGGTTCTGTCTCCCGTGTGATGTCCTCCATAAGCTTCAGAGTGACATTTCCGTAGGATTTTTTCCTGTTCATGCTCAGGTACACAATGTCTAATAATACCATCTACTCCTTCATTATTAAGATGTGGGTCATCCCAAAAGTAATGTCTTAAATCATAGAAGAATTTTTTCTTTTGTTGGTATGTGAAGCTAGGTGGTATGTATTTAGCAACAATATAATTAGCATAGTCAGCATACCAAGGTGTACTATGAGAAACATTTATTGCAGCTAGTTGTTCATCAGGGAAGCGATCATTAATTGGTTGTGGGTCATCAACAATATTTTCAAGTCTAGACAAGTTATCAGCTATGGGGTTCTCTGCTCCTTTCCTATCAGTGATATGCAAATCAAATTCTTGTAGCAGAAGAACCCACCTATTGAGTCTAGGTTTAGCATCTTTCTTTTCCATAAGATATTTTATAGCAGCATGATCGGTGTGAAGAATTACTTTAGAATCAACAATGTAAGATCTGAATTTATCACAAGCAAACACCACTTCTAAGAATTCTTTTTCAGTAGTAGCATAGTTTCGTTGATAACTGTCTAGAGCTTTACTAGCATAATGAATAACATTTAGTTTCTTATCAACTCTTTGTCCTAGAAAAGCACCAACATCATAATCACTAGCATCACACATAATCTCAAAACGCAAGTTCCAGTCAGGTGGTTGAACAACAAGTGCAGTAATTAACGCTTTCTTTAGTGCTTCAAAGGCTTCCATACAATCATCATCAAACACAAAGGGAATATCCTTTTGCAAAAGATTAGTAAGAGGCCCGGAAATTTTAGAAAAGTCTTTGATAAACCTCCTATAGAAACCAGCATGACCAAGGAAACTACGAATACCTTTGATATATTTAGGACATGGCATTTTCTGAATTGCATCAACCTTGGCTTTGTCCACCTCAATGACTCTTTCAGAAATATTATGGCCCAAGACAATACCTTCGTTAACCATAAAGTGGAACTTCTCCCAATTCAAGACGAGATTTGTTTGTTCACATCTCTGCAAAACTCGATCAAGATTTCTCGAACAATCATCAAAAGACTTCCCATAAACAGAAAAGTCATCCATGAAAACCTCAACAATCTTTTCACAAAAATCATAGAATATAGCAGTCATACATCTTTGAAAGGTAGCAGCTGCATTACATAAACCGAAAGGCATATGTCTATAAGCAAATGTTCCAAAAGGACAAGTAAAAGTGGTCTTTTCTTGATCAGATTGTAAAATAGGTATTTGTGAAAAGCCAGAGTATCCATCAAGGAAGCAAAAAATGTGTGTTCTTGGATAATCTTTCTAATATTTGATCGATAAAAGGCAGAGGGTAATGACCTTTCATAGTATCTTTATTTAATTTTCTATAATCTATTGCCATTGTATAGCCCGTGACAATTCTTTGTGGAATAAGCTCATTTTTATCATTAGGAACAACAGTAATACCCCCTTTCTTAGGGACACAATGAACAGGACTTACCCATCTACTATCAGCTATAGGATAGATTATACCTGCCTCCAGAAGTTTCAATATTTCCGTTCTTACCACTTCTTTCATCTTTGGATTTAACCAACGTTGGTGATCAACAACGGGTTTAGCATCAGGTTCCATATTAATCTTGTGTTGACATAGAGTGGGACTACTGCGCTTAAGATCATCAAGAGTATATCTTTCTTCTTCATGTTCTGAAAGGTTAGCACTAATAATAAGAGGATATATCTTCTTTTCATCAAGATAAGCATATTTCAGTGTGTCTGGCAATTGTTTTAATTCAAACACAGGATCACCTTTAGGTGGAGGCGGACCTCCTAGAGTTCCAATAGGCAAATTGTGTTTAAGAAAAGGTTGTTGTTCGAAAAAGATTCTATCTATTTCATTTCTTTCATGCATATGCAAATCACTTTCATGGTCTAGCAAATATTTTTCCAAAGGATCAATAGGAGGTATAGCAATAGAAGCAAGACCAATAATCTCATCCTTATTAGGCAAATCTTTCTTATGAGGTTGTTTACTAAACTTGGAAAAATTAAATTCATGAGATTCATCACCAAAGCTAAGACCGGTAGTTTGTTTCTCACAATCTATTTTGTCATTGACGGTGTTCAAGAAAGGTCTACCAAAAATAATGGGACAAAAGTCATCTTGTGGGGAGCTAAGAACAAGAAAATCAGTAAGGTATTTATTTTCGCACACAAGACTTCAACATCTCTAAGAATCCCAATTGGTGATATAGTATCTCTATTAGCAAGTTTAATAGTGACATCTATTCCTTCTATTTCAGCAGGTGCTATTTCGTCTTTAATTTCTTGATATAAGGAGAAAGGAATATCACTCACACTAGCACCTAGGTCACATAACCCATGATAACAGTGATCTCCTATCTTAATTGAGACAACATGCATGCTAATAACTGGTCTATGTTTATCTTTTCCTTTAGGTTTGGTAATTCTAGAAGCTTCACTATAGAAGTAAATCACATGCCCATCAATATTATCGACTAAGAGATCTTTAACGATAGCAACACTAGGTTCAACTCTGATTTGTTCAGATGGTTTGGGTGTTCTAACATAAATTTTGTTAACCACGGTTGAAGCTTTGGCATGTTCCTTCATCCTAACAGGGAAAGGTGGTTTTTCAATATAAGAAGTGGGAACAACTGGATCAACATTGTAAATGATAGTTTCTTCTTTAGCTTTCACTGGTTCTTTAACTTCTTCTTTAATAGGTGGGTGATATTTAAATCACTTCTCCTTAGGGAGATCAACATGAGTAGCAAAAGATTCACAGAAGGAAGCTACTATCTCAGAGTCAAGTCCATATTTAGTGCTAAACTTTTGAAAAGCATCAGTATTCATAAAAGATTTAACATAATCAAACATATGTTCAATACCTGACTCTTTACCTTCTTCGAGTTCCCAATCTTTAGGTTTTCGTTTATTTTTTCTAAAAGATCCCACCGAAATTCAATAGTCTTCTTCATAAAAGAACCAGTACAAGTATCGAGCATGGATTATCATTAGGAGAAAGCCGAGCATAAAAATTCTGAATAATAATTTCTCTCGGGAGCTTATGATTGGGGCATGAATATAACATTGACTTAAGCCTCCCCCAAGCTAGAGCGATACTTTCTCCTTCACGAGGCCAATAATTCCGATCATGATGAACTAGATGCATAGGATAAAATTTCTGATGAAATTCCAATTTCAAACGGTTCCTGTTCCAAGATCCAATATCGTCGCATAGCCTATACCATGTCAATGCTTTTCCCTTCAATGTTAAAGGGAAAACCTTCTTCTTTGCTTCATCTCCAGGCAAACCTGCAAGCTTAAACAATCCGCAAATTTCATCCACATATATCAAGTGCATACCAGGATGTTCGGTTCCATCTCCTGCATAAGGATTAGTGAGCAGTTGCTCTAACATACCCGAAGGAATTTCATATTCAATATTTTCAGTAGGTGCAGCAGGTTGAGGGGCAACTAACTGTGGTTCCGGTCGAGGTGAAGATACCCTGAACAAACCCCTCAAAGGATTGTTTTCCATAGTAGCAAGTGACAATAAATTTCAGCACATAGTAATAATGTTTCCTTACCAATTTCCACTTATCAAGAGCGCTTCACTCCCCGGAAATGGTGCCAGAAAATGGCCTTGATGACCCACAAGTATATGGGGTCAATTGTAGCCTTTTTTATAAGTAAGAGTGTCGAACCAACGAGGAGCAGAAGGAAATGACAAGCGGTTTTCAGCAAGGTAATGTCTGCAAGTGCTAAAATTGTAAGTAGCGGAGTAGTTTGATAGCAAGATAATTTGTAACGAGCAAGTAAAAAAAGTAGTAACAAAAGTGCAGCAAGGTAGCCCAATCCTTTTGAGGCAAAGGATAGGCCAAAACAGTTTCTTATGACAAGCAAAGTGTTCTTGAGTGTACACGGGAATTTCATCTAGTCACTTTCATCATGTTGGCTTAATTCGTGTTCGGTACTTTGATAATTTGATATGTGGGTGGATCGGTGCTTAGGTGCTGTTCTTAATTGAACAAACCTCCTACTTATGATTGATCCTCTCGCAATCATCCACAACTACGAGAAAAGTATTAAGAATAATTCTAACCATAGCATTAAACTTTTGGATCCAATCGGTCCCTTATGGGATAGCGCATAAACTGGATTTTAAGCTTCTGTCACTCTCGCAACCCACCATCTAATAACTACTCCACAATGCATTCCCTTAGGCCCAAATATGGTAGAGTGTCATGTAGTCGACGCTCACATGACACAACTAAGAGAATGGAAACATACATATCATCAAAATATCGAACACATATCAAGTTCACATGATTACTTGCAACATGATTTCTCCTGTGACCTCAAGAACGAAAGTAACTACTCACAAATGATAAACATGCTCAAGATCAGAGGCGTATTAAATAGCATAATGGATCTAAACATATAATCTTCCACCAAATAAACCATATAATCAACTACAAGATGTAATCAACACTACTAGTCACCCATAAGCACCAATCTATAGTTTTGACACAAAGATTGAACACAAGAAATGAACTAGGGTTTGAGAGGATTTGGTGCGTAAAAGATGTTGATGAAGATAGCCCTCCCCAAGATGGGAGAGTTGTTGGTGATGATGATGACGATGGTTTCCTCCCTCCGGGAGGGAACTTCCCGAGGCGGAATCGCTCTGGCGGAGGGCAAAAGTGCTCCTACCCAAGTTCCACCTCGAGGCGGTGGCGCTTCGTCCCGAATGTCCTCCTCTTAATTATTTTAGGTCAAAATGACTTGTATAGCAGAAGATGGGCACCGGAGGTGGGCCGAGGAGGGCAGCACCCACCAGGGCGCGCCTGGGCCTCCTAGCGCACCCAGGTGGGTTGTGCCCGCCTGGTAGCCATCCTCTGGTACTTATTTGCTCCACTATTTATTAAATATTCCATAAAAATTCCTCAGGGAGTTTCAGCTCATTTGGAGTTGTGCAGAATGGGTGGCTTGACGTAGCTTTTTTAGGTCCAGCTTTCCAGCTGCCAGAATTCTGCCCCTTGGTGCATACCTTGCATATTATGAGGGAAAAGGCATTAGAATTACTCCAAAAAGCATTTTATACAATAAAACAACATAAATAACAGTAGGAAAACATTTTGCAAAATGGACGTATCAACTGCCATCTAGCTCTGCACTTGATTCACCTTCTGTTTTGAATAAACTCGCGACACCTACACCTACTATTGACTCTGATATGTCGCATGTTATTGATGATGCCACTTCTGCTATGCATGATGCTTATGATGATACTACTTCTCTGCTTGATAATACTGTGCCACGAGGTGAATTTCTTGATGAACAACTTGCTAGGGTTAGAGAGAATGAAATTATTGAAACCGATGATATTATTGAAACTGAAGATTATTATTCTCCCCCTAGATATGAATTTCTTGTTGTACCTGAGGGTTATATTATGGATGAAGAAACTGCTAGAGACTTTCTTGCTTGCAATGATAGAGATGATCTTAAGAAACTGTTAGGTAAGATGAAAGAAAAAACTTTGAATGCTAGAATGCAATATGATCCTAAGTTTGCTACTTCACCTATTTGTGTTACTGATAAGGATTATGAATTCGCTGTCGATCCTGAGTTAAATTACTTTGGTTCAATCTGATCATTTCCATGGTTATGAATCTGAAACTGTTGTGGCACATTGATACGTCTCCAATGTATCTATAATTTTTGATTGTTGCATGTTGTTATATTATCATTCTTGGATGTTTTACAATCATTTTATAGCAACTTTGTATCATTTCTTGGGACTAACCTATTGACATAGTGCCAAGTGCCACTTGTTGTTTTCTGCTTGTTTTTTACATCGCAGGAAATCGATATCAAACGGAGTCCAAACACAGCGAAACTTTTTGTGTATTTTTTTGGACCAAAAGACATCCAATGGGCCAAAGAAATACCTAAGAGGGGGCCCGAGGTGAGCACAAGACACCAGGGAGCGCTTGGAGGTCCAAACGTGCGCTGATCGGTTGTGCCTACCTTGATGGCCTCCCGCACCGCCTCTTTGCTCTATAAATACCCCAATATTCCAGAAACCATAGGGGAGTCGACGTAAATCAATTCCGGCCGCCACAAGTTCCAGAACCACCAAATCCAATCTAGACACCATCATGGAGGGGTTCATCATCCTCATTGGTGACTCTCCGATGATGCGTGAGTAGTTCATTGTAGACCTATGGATCCGTAGTTAGTAGCTAGATGGCTTCCTCTCTCTCTCTCTCTCTCTCTCTCTCTCTCTCTCTCTCTCTCTCTCTCTCTCTCTCTCTCTCTTGATTCTCAATACAATGGTCTCTTGGAGATCTATTTGATGTAACTCTTTTTGCGGTGTGTTTGTTTGGATCCGATGAACTTTGAGTTTATGAGAAGATCTATGTTTTTATCCATGAAAGTTATTTGAGTCTTTTTGATCTCTTATATGGATGATTACTGATACGTCCATTTTCCATCATGCTTTTATATCAATATTTATTGCATTATGGGCTGTTATTACCCGTTATATCACAATACTTATGCCTTTTCTCTCTTATTCTATAAGGTTTACATGAAGAGGGAGAATGCCAACAACTGGAATTCTGGACTGGAAAAGGAGCAAATATTAGAGAATTCCGCACAACTCCAAAAGTCCCGAAACTTCACGGAGATCAGTTTTGAAATATATTAAAAATATTGTGCGAAGAAAGCAACAGAGGGGGGTCACCAGTCAGCCACGAGGGTGGAGGGCGTGCCCTACCCCCTGGGCGCGCTCCCCTACCTCGTGGGCCCCCTGGCAGGCCCCCGACTCCCATCTTTTTCTATATGGTGTGTTTTGCCCTGGAAAAAACCAGAGAGAAGCTTTCGGGACAAAGTGCCGCCGTCGCGAGGCGGAACCTTGGCAGGACCAATCTAGGGCTTCGGCGAAGCTGTTCTGCCGGCGAAATATCCCTCTAGGAGGGGGAAATCATCGGCATCGTCATCACCATCGATCCTCTCATCGAGAAGGGGTCAATCTCCATCAAAATCTTCACCAGCACCATCTCCTCTCAAACCCTAGTTCATCTCTTGTATCCGATCTTTGTCTCAAAACCTCAGATTGGTACCCATGGGTTGCTAGTAGTGTTGATTACTCCTTGTAGTTGATGCTAGTTCGTTTATTCAGTGGAAGATCATATGTTTAGATCCTTAATGCTTATTAATAGTCATATGATTATGAACATGAATATGCTTTGTGAGTAGTTATGTTTGTTCCTGAGGACATGGGAGAAGTCTTGTTATAATTAATCATGTGAATTTGTTATTCGTTCGATATTTTGATGAGATGTATGTTGTCTCTCTTCTAGTGGTGTTATGTGAACGTCGACTACATGACACTTCACCATGATTTGTGCCTAGGGGAAGGCATTGGGAAGTAATAAGTAGATGATGGGTTGCTAGAGTGATAGAAGCTTAAACCCTCGTTTATGTGTTGCTTCGTAAGGGCCTGATTTGGATCCATATGTTTCATGCTATGGTTAGGTTTACCTTAATTCTTCTTTTGTAGTTGTGGATGCTTGCGAAAGGGGTTAATCATAAGTGGGAGGCTTATCCGATTAAGGACAACACTCAAGCACCGGTCCACCCACATATCAAATATCAAAGTAACAAACGCGAAACATATGAGCATGATGAAAACTAGCTTGACAATAATTCCCATGTGTCCTCAGGAGCACTTTGCTTTATATAAGTGTTCGTCCAGGCTTCTCCTTTGATACAAAAAGTATTGGGCCACCTTGCTGCACCTTTTTTTTACTTTTTTTACTTGTTACCCGTTATGAATTACCCTATCACATAACTATTTGTTACCGATAATCTCAGTGCTTGCAGAGAATACCTTACTGAAAACCGCTTGTCATTTCCTTCTGCTCCTCGTTGGGTTCGACACTCTTACTTATCGAAAGGACTATGATAGATCCCCTATACTTGTGGGTCATCAAGTACCTTTTCTGGCATCGTTGTCGGGGAGTGAAGCGCCTTTGGTAAGTGTAATTTGGTAAGGAAACATTTATATAGTGTGCTGAAATTTACTGTCACTTGTTACTATGGAAAAAAAATCCTTTGAGGGGCTTGTTCGGGGTATCTTCACCCCTACTAGAAGACAAAAGAGTTGCTCCTCAACCTACTGAACCTACTGAAAATATTTATTTTGAGATTTTCTTTGGGTATGATAGAGAAACTGCTAGCTAATCCTTATACAGGAGATGGAACATTACATCCCGATATGCACCTAATCTATGTGGATGAAGTTTGTGGATTACTTAGGCTTGCAGGTATGCCCGAGGATGTTGTCAAGAAGAAGGTCTTCCCTTTATCTTTGAAGGGAAAGGCATTGACATGGTATAGGCTATGTGATGATACTGGATCATGGAACTACAACCGATTGAAATTGGAATTTCATTAGAAGTCTTATCATATGCATCTAGTTCATCGTGATCGGAATTATATATATAATTTTTTGACTCGTGAAGGAGAAAGTATCAGTCAAGCTTTGGGGAAGCTTAAGTCAATGTTATATTCATGCCCCAATCATGAGCTCTCAAGAGAAATTATTATTCAAAAATTTTATACTTGGCTTTCTCATAATGATCGCTCCATGCTCGATACTTCTTGTACTGGTTCTTTTATGATGAAGACTATTGAATTCAAATGGGATTTACTGGAAATAATTAAACGCAAGCCTGAAGATTGGGAACTCGACGAAGGTAAGGAGTCAGGTATAACTCCTAAGTTTGATTGTGTTAAATCTTTTATGGATACTGATGCTTTTCATGATTTTAGCACTAAATGTGGACTTGACTCTGAGATAGTAGCTTCTTACTCATGTTGATGTCCCTAAGGAGAAGTGGTGATCCTATTGTTCCTACTTCTTATATTGAGAAACCATCTTTTCCTGTTAGAATAAAGGATCATGCTAAAGCTTCAACTGTGGTTCGCAAGAGTTATACTAGAACACCTACACCCCCCTGAACAAATTAAAGTTGAACCTAGTATTGTTATGGTTAAAGATCTCTTGGTCGATAATATTGATGGACATGTTATTTATTTCTATAATGAAGCTGCTAGGATTGCTAAATCCGATACTAAAGATAAACATAGACCTGTTGTTGGCATGCCTATTGTTTATGTTAAAATAGGAGATCATTGTTATCATGGCTTATGTGATATGGGTGCTAGTCTGAGTGCAATTCCTCATTCCTTATACAAAGAAATTATGCATGATATTGCACCTTCTGAGTTAGTTGGTATTGATGTTACTATTAAGCTTGCCAATAGAGATACTATTTCACCAGTTGGGATTGTTAGAGTTGTTGAAGTCTTGTGTGGGAACATTAAATATCCTACTGATTTTCTTGTTCTTGGTTCCTCACAAGATGACTTTTGTACCATTATATTTGGTAGACCCTTCTTGAATACTATTAATGCTAAGATAGACTACGAAAAGGATATTGTTACTGTTGGTTTAGGGGATATGTCTCATGACTTTAATTTTTCTAAATTTCTTAGACAACCCCATGATAAAGAATTTCCTAGTAAGGATGAAATTATTGGTCTTGCTTCTATTGACGTGCCTCCTAATGATCCTTTAAAACAATATTTGCTAGACCATGAAAATGATATGTTTATGAATGAAAGAAGGGAAATAGATGAAGTGTTCTTTAAGCAAGGACGTATTTTGAAACACAACTTGCCTGTTGAAATCCTTGTGGGTCCTCCCCCACCCAAGGGTGATCCCGTGTTTGAGCTTAAACAATTACCTAATACTCTTAAATATTCTTATCTCGATGAAAAGAAGATATATCCTTTTATTATTAGTGCTAACCTTTCAGAGCATGAAGAAGATAAATTATTGAAAACTCTGAAGAAGCACCGAGCCGCTATTGGATATACTCTTGATGATCTTAAGGACATTAGTCCCACTCTATGCCAGCACAAAATAAAATTGGAGAAAGATGCTAAACCAGTTGTTGATCACCAAAGACGGTTAAATCCTAAGATGAAAGAAGTGGTAAGAAATGAAATATTAAAGCTTCTGGAGGCAAGTATAATTTTTCCTATTGCTGATAGTCAGTGGGTAAGTCCCGTTCATTGTGTCCCTAAGAAGGGAGGTGTTACTGTTGTTCCTAATGATAAGAATGAATTGATCCCACAAAGAATTGTTACAGGTTATAGAATGGTAATTGATTTCCGCAAATTAAATAAAGCTACTAGAAAAGATCATTACCCTCTACCTTTTCTTGATCAAATGCTAGAAAGACTATCCAAACATACACATTTTTGCTTTCTAGATGGTTATTCTAGTTTCTCTCAAATACCTGTGCCAAAAGAGGATCAGGAAAAGACCACTTTTACTTGCATTTCGGTACTTTTGCTTATAGACGTATGCCTTTCGGTTTATGCAATGCACCTGCTACCTCTCAAAGATGTATGACTGTTATATTCTCTGACTTTTGTGAAAAGATTGTGGAGGTTTTCATGGATGATTTCTCTGTTTACGGAATTTCTTTTGATGATTGCTTAAGCAACCTTGATCGAGTTTTGCAGAGATGTGAAGAAACTAATCTTGTCTAGAATTGGGAGAAGTGCCACTTTATGGTTAAAGAAGGTATTGTCTTGGGGCATAAAATTTCTGAAAGAGGTATTGAAGTTGATAAAGCTAAAGTAGATGCTATTGAAAAGATGACGTGTCCTAAATATATCAAAGGTATAAGAAGTTTCCTTAGTCATGCTGGTTTCTATAGGAGGTTTATTAAAGACTTCTCTAAAATTTCTAGGCCTCTCACTAATCTCTTGCAAAAAGATGTTCCTTTTGTTTTTGATGATGATTGTGTAGAAGCATTTGAAATACTTAAGAAAGCCTTGATTTCTGCACCTATTGTTCAGCCACCTGATTGGAATTTACCCTTTGAAATTATGCGTGATGCTAGTGATTATGCTGTTGGTGCTGTTCTAGGACAAAGAGTTGATAAGAAATTAAATGTTATCCAATATGCTAGTAAAACTCTAGACAGTGCCCAGAGAAATTATGCTACTACTGGAAAAGAATTTTTAGCAGTTGTATTTGTTTGTGATAAGTTCAGATATATTGTTGATTCCAAAGTAAATGTCCACACTGATCATGCTGCTATTAAATATCTTATGGACAAGAAAGATGCTAAACCTAGACTTATTAGATGGGTTCTCTTGCTACAAGAATTTGATCTGCATATTATTGATAGAAAGGGAGCTGAGAACCCCATTACAGGCAACTTGTCTAGGTTAGAAAATGTTCTTGATGACCCACTACCTATCAATGATAGCTTTCCTGATGAAAAATTAGATGTCATAAATGCCTCTCGTACTGCTCCATGGTATGCTGATTATGCTAACTACATTGTTGCTAAATTTATACCACCTAGTTTCTCATACCGGCAAAAGAAAAATGTTATCTATGATTTAAGACATTACTTTTGGGTTGACCCACACCTTTATAAAGAAGGAATGGATGGTGTTATTAGACATTGTGTACCTTAGCATGAACAGGAACATATCCTACGCAAGTGTCACTCCGAGGCTTACAGAGGACACCAAGCTAGAGATAGAACTGCACATAAGGTATTGCAATCTGGTTTTTATTGGCCTACTCTTTTCAAAGATGCTCGTAAGTTTGTCTTGTCTTGTGATGAATGCCAAAGAATTGGTAATATTAGTAGACGTCGGGAAATTCCTATGAATTATTCACTTCTTATTGAACCATTTGATGTTTGGGGCTTTGATTATATGGGACCCTTTCCTTCCTCCAATGGGTATGCACATATTTTAGTTGCTATTGATTACGTTACTAAGTGGGTAGAAGCTATTCCAACTAGTAGTGCTGATCATAACACTTCTATTAAGATGCTTAAAGAAATTATTTTTCCGAGGTTTGGAGTCCGTAGATATTTAATGACTGATGGTGGTCCACATTTTATTCATGGTTCTTTTCGGAAAATGCTTGCTAAGTATGATGTTAATCATAGAATTGCATCTCCATATCATCCTCGGTCTAGTGGTCAAGTAGAATTGAGTAATAGAGAGATTAAATTGATTTTGCAAAAGACTGTTAAATAGATCTAGAAAGAATTGGTCCAAGAAACTTGATGATGCATTATGGGCTTATAGAACTTCTTATAAAAATCATATGGGTATGTCTCCGTATAAAATGGTTTATGGAAAAGCATGTCACTTACCTCTTGAACTAGAACATAAGGAATATTGGGCTATTAAAGAGCACAATTATGATTTAAAACTTGCTGGTGAGAAGAGGTTATTTGACATTAGCTCGCTCGATGAGGGGAGAACCCAAGCCTATGAGAATGCCAAGTTGTTTAAAGAAAAAGTTAAAAGATGGCATGACAAAAGGATACAAAAGCGTGAGTTTAATGTAGGTGATTATGTTTTGCTATACAACTCTTATTTGAGATTTTTTGCAGGAAAACTTCTCTCTAAATGGGAAGGCGCTTACATTATCGAGGAGGTCTATCATTCCGGTGCCATCAAAATCAACAATGCCGAAGGCACAAATCCGAAGGTGGTAAATGGTCAAAGAATCAAACATTATATCTCTCTCAGGTAACCCCATAAATGTTGAAACCAATATAATTGACACCGTAACACCAGAGGAGTACATAAGGGATACTTTCCAGAATGTTTCAGACTCCGAAAAGGAATAGGTATGTGGTACAGTAAGTAAACCGACTCCAAAACTGTTCAAATGGCAATTTTTCTCCGTTTTGGAATATTTAAACATTTAGGAAAATTAAAAGTAGTCGGAAAGAGATACGAGGCAGCCACGAGGGTGGAAGGCCCACCCTACTCCCCTGGCCGCGCCACCTACCTCGTGTGCCCTACAGACTCCATTTTCTTGCATGGTACTTCTTTAGGTCGGTAAAAAATCATTATATAATCTCCCGAAGGTTTTGACAACCGTACCATGACGAAATCCTCTGTTTTTGTTTCGAGCTATTTTTCTGACAGATCTAGATCACCATGACGTCTCCAAGCGACCCCAAGGACAAGTTTTTTGGAAAGGTCATCAACCCTTACCTCGGGGAGGTGCTGAAACACCCTCAAACCATTGAGATGCATGAGGGGGTGCTGCACATCCGCGATGTTGAGGGACCGAAGAGGACCGGAAGCATGGAGACAAAACTTGAATCAATGGAGCAACAAGTTTTCAAGTGCCAAGGGATGGTGGAACGTGGACTTAACACCAATCACATGATGATCGCGTAGTTCACCAACAATCACAAGCTAGATACCAAGAACATCGGAGAGTCCATCTTCAAGCTTCACGAGAAATTTGAGCACCTCCAAGCCCAGATCTATGACCTACAAAACCAAAACTGTGAATATAGATTCAAGAGGACGAGTTTGGCTGCAGATTTGAGGATCCCAGAGACTCGTTCATCTTTCTATGATGGTGAGCCTATGCCTTGGAAGATGGACGACAAGCCTACATCATCAACAACTCCAACATCACCACGTCCGAAGAAAGAGACATAAATACATGGGTATGGGCACTCCCCTTGGCAACTGCCAAGCTTGGGGCAGGTGCCCCGATATCGTATCACCATCACACCTCTATCTTTATCGTTTTCTTAGTTCGATCCTTTTGGTTATATCTTTATCTAGTAGAATAAAGTTTTAGTATGATCTAGCTTTGGGTTTTGTTTTAATCTCTATCTATGTGATCGAGTCCATGAGTTATATATAATAAAGAGGAGTTTTGAGTTGAGGGCTTTACTATCTTGCTATGATCTTGAGGGAATTACAGAAAGAATAAAAAGAAATAAAAATATCATATTGATCTTATGGAGAGTAATGACTTCACATATAAAGAGTATGATGAATAAAAGTTGTTGAGAGTTGACAAACATAGTTTTGGTCATCGTTGCAATTAATAGAAAGTAACAAAGAAAGAGAGGTTTTCACATACATATATACTATCTTGGACATCCTTTATGATTGTGAGCACTCATTAAAATATGACATGCTAAAAATTTGATGTTGGACAAGGAAGACAACATAATGGGTTGTGTTTTCTTATATCCGAATAAGTTATATTGTCTTGGATCATCCAACATGTTGAGCTTGCCTTTCCCCCTCATGCTAGTCAAATTCTTTGCACCAAGTAGAGATGCTACTTGTGCTTCCAAACATCCCTAAACCCAGTTTTGCCATGAGAGTCCATCATACCTACCTATGGATTGAGTAAGATCCTTCAAGTAAGTTGTCATTGGTGCAAGCAATAAAAATTGCTCTCTAAATATGTATGATCTACTAGTGTGAAGAAAATAAGCTTTTATACGAGTTTGTGATATGGAAGAAAAAAAGAGAGGGACTGCATAATAAAGGTCCTTATCACAAGTGGCAATGTAAAATGACGTTCTTTTGCATTAAGATTTTGTGCATCCAACCATAAAAGCGCATGACAACCTATGCTTCCCTCTGCGAAGGGCCTATCTTTTATCTTTATCTTCTACCTTCATACAAGAGTCATGGTGATCTTCACCTTTCCTTTTTACACTTTTATCCTTTGGCAAGCACTATGTATTGGACAGATCCGGATATATATATATCCACTCGGATGTAGGTTTTCATAAAGTATTATTGTTGACATTACCCTTGAGGTAAAAGTTTGGGAGGCAAAACTATAAGCCCCTATTTTTCTCTGTGTCTGATTGAAACTTTGTACCCATAAGTATCACGTGAGTGTTAGCAATTGTGAAAGACTAAATGATAGTTGAGTATGTGGACTTGCTAAAAAGCTCTTATATTGATTCTTTCCAATGTTATGAGAAATTGCAATTGCTTCAATGACCAAGATCATAGTTTGTTAGTTTTCAATGAAGTTTCTGATTCATACTTTACCATGTGAATATATTGTTACTTTAGCATAAGAAATCATATGACAATATATGTTGATGTTCTAAAGATGATCATGATGCCCTCACGTCCATATTTTTATTTTTTTTATCGACACATCTATCTCTAAACACGTGGTCATATTTTTCGATATCGGCTTACGCTTGAGGACAAGAGAGGTCTAAGCTTGGGGGGAGTTGATACGTCCATTTTGCATCATGCTTTTATATAAATATTTATTGCATTATGGGCTATTATTACACGTTATATCACAATACTTATGCCTTTTCTCTCTTATTTTATAAGGTTTACATGAAGAGGGAGAATGTCGGCAACTGGAATTCTGGACTGGAAAAGGAGCAAATATTAGAGACCTATTCCGCACAACTCCAGAAGTCCTGAAACTTCACGGGGATCAGTTTTGGAATATAGTAAAAATATTGGGCGAAGAAAGCACCAGAGGGGGGCTACCAGTCACCCATGAGGGTGGAGGGCGCGCCCTACCCACCTGGACGCGCCCCCTACCTCGTGGGCCCCTAGCAGTCCCCCGACTCCCATCTTCTGCTATATGGTGTCTTTTGCCCTAGAAAAAATCAGAGAGAAGCTTTTGGGATGAAGCGCCGCCGTCTCGAGGCGGAACCTGGGCAGGACCAATCTAGGGCTCCGGCGGAGCTGTTCTGCCAGGGAAATATCCCTCCGGGAGGGGGAAATCATCGCCATCTTCATCACATCAATCCTCTCATCAAGGGGGGGGGGGGGGTCAATCTCTATCAAAATCTTCAGCATCACCATCTCCTCTCAAACCCTAGTTCATCTCTTGTATCCGATATTTGTCTCAAAATCTCAGATTGGTACCTGTGGGTTGCTAGTAGTGTTGATTACTCCTTGTAGTTGATGCTAGTTGGTTTATTCGTTGGAAGATCATATGTTCAAATCCTTAATGCTTATTGATACTCCTCTGATTATGAACATGAATATGCTTTGTGAGTAGTTACGTTTGTTCCTGAGGACATGGGAGAAGTCTTGTTATAAGTAATCATGTGAATTTGTTATTCGTTCGATATTTTGATGAGATGTATGTTGTCTCTCCTCTAGTGGTGTTATGTGAACGTCGACTACATGAAATTTCACCATGATTTGGGCCTAGGGGAAGGCATTGGGAAGTAATAAGTATATGATGGGTTGCTAGAGTGACAGAAGCTTAAACCCTAGTTTATGTGTTGCTTCGTAAGGGGATGATTTGGGTCCATATGTTTCATGCTATGGTTAGGTTTACCTTAATTCTTCTTTTGTAGTTGCGGATGCTTGAGAGAGGGGTTAATCATAAGTGGGAGGCTTGTCCGAGTAAGGACAGAACCCATGCACCGGTCCACCCACCTATCAAATTATCAAAGTAACGAACGCGAATCATATGAGCATGATGAAAACTAGCTTGACAATAATTCCCATGTGTCCTCAGGAGCACTTTGCTTTATATAAGTGTTCGTCCAGGCTCCTCCTTTGCTACAAAAAGGATTGGGCCACCTTGCTGCACCTTGTTTACTTTTGTTACTTGTTACCCGTTATGAATTACCCTATCACAAAACTATCTGTTATCGATAATCTCAGTGCTTGTAGAGAATACCTTACTGAAAACTGCTTGTCATTTCCTTCTGCTCCTCGTTGGGTTCGACACTCTTACTTATCGAAAGGACTACGATAGATCCCCTATAGTTGTGGGTCATCAATTACTTATAGCCTCGTATTTCTTCTTCGAATATTTGGTTTAGTTAGGCCAACTAGATTGATTTTTCTTGCCATGGGAAGAGGTGCTTTGTGATGGGTTCGATCTTACGGTTCTTGATCCCAATGACAGAAGGGGAACCTACTGGTATGTATCGTTGCTATTAAGGATAACAAGATGGGGTCTATTTCTACATAAATAGATCTTGTCTACATCATGTCGTCGTTCTTATTGCATTACTCCGTTTCTCCATGAACTTAATACACTAGATGTATGCTGGATAGCGGTCGATGTGTGGAGTAATAGCAGTAGATGCAGGCAGGAGTCGGTCTACTAATCTTGGACGTGATGCATATATAATGATCATTGCCTAGATATCATCATGATTATTTGAAGTTCAATCAATTGCCCAACAGTAGTTTGTTTACCCACTATATCCTATTTTTCTCGAGACAAGCCAGTAGTGAAATCTACGACCCTCGGGTCTCTTCTTTATTATATTTGCCTTCGAGATCTATTTTTAACTTTTATTTTCAGATCTATTAATCCAAAAACACAAAAATACCTTGCTGCAAATTTTATTTATTTATTTTATCTCCTGTTCCCGCCAAACTACTACAATCTTACCTATCTTTTTACTCGTAAGGGATTGACAACCCCTCTCTTCGTCAGGTTGCAAGTATTTGTTCTTTGTGTGCAGGTGTTGTTTACGTTGTGTTGCGTGGTTCTCCTACTGGTTCTATAAGCTTGGTCTCATCACTGAGGGAAATACATACCATTGATGTGCTGCATCATCCCTTCCTCTTTGGGGAAATACCGACGTAGTTCAAGCGAACATCAAAAGGAATTTCTGGGGTTGTTGCCGGGGAGACATCATCAACATCTACCAGGTTCCTAATCACAAATCTCATCTCCTTGAAATTTACATTATTTGCCATTTCCCACTCATTTTCCTCTCCCCCACTTCACAAAAGTTTGCGGTTTTATTCGCCTTCTTTCCATTTGCCTTTTTCGTGCCAGATCCCTTATTTGCTTGTGTTGCCATGTGTCTCTTATTTGCTTGCATCTTCGCTTTCTAAAAATCTATTGATATGGATCTTCACCCACTCGCTAATCTTTTCAAAAGATCCACTTATGATGAATCAATTGCTAGTGAATTAAGTTCACTAGATTATCTTTATGAAGTTTTGCTTGAGATTTATGAATCTGGAAATTGTGATGAAGTGTTGAACGAAGGAATTTATAAAGTGATTCATGATAGCTCCTTGGATGAAAAGCATGATTGCAATGATGTTATTATAAATTCTATCAATGTCAATTGTGCTAATAATATGGAAAACCCCAAGCTTGGGGATGCTAATATTGCTATATCCCCTACTTATTGCAATGATCATGATTGGGGTGATAATGATTCTTATGATCTTGATAGTTTATTTAAGCCTCATGATGAATATGTTTGCAATAGTATTGAAAGTGGGTTTGGAAGAGTGTCAACTCTAGGTAAAAATAATCCCACATATTTGGAGACTTTTCAATCTTGTGAAATTTTTGATAAAAGTGGGTTTGGAGATGTCATGACTTTAGTTGATGTTAATCCCACTATCTTGGAAGATTATAAAACTTTTAAGCATGTGGATCATGAAGAGAAAATTTTGTATGATAGCTATATTGTTGAATCTGACTATGATCCCACGTGTAATTAGTATAAGAGAAGAAAATATTGTGGTGGAAATTTTTATGTTACTAAATTACCTCTCATTACGTTGAGATCGTTAGCATTTCTTTCTTCTTCCTTGCTTATGCTAAATATTTCTTGTCTTCATAGTTTGTTTGCCTACAAAATGCCTATGCATAGGAAGCATGTTAGACTTAAATGTGTTTGTCACATGTTTTATGATGCCCTGTTTATGCTTCAATTCTTGTCTTTCATGTGAGCATCATTGAAATCTTATGCCTAGCTAAGGGCGTAAAACGATAGCGCTTGTTGGGAGGCAACCCAATGAATAAAATTTATTTTTGTCTTTTTCTTTCTGTTCTTGAGTGTTTGCACAATTATGCCTCTGTTATGATTCTTTTTTTATGTTTTAGTTAGTGTTTGTACCAAGCAAAGCCTTTGGGATCATATTGGGTGATAGTTGATTTGACCTTGTTGAAACAGAAACTTTTGTGCTCAGAAAAATAATTTTCATAAATCACATAAATGTGATTTTGCTCTGAATCTTTTGCACAATATTGATCTACAAATTTCCCACATGGTCCTAATTTTTCAGAATTTTTGGAGTTACATAAGTATACGAAGTTCCCTAATTACTACAGACTGTTCTGTTTTTGACAGATTCTGTTTTCGTTGTGTTATGTGCTTGTTTTGATGATTCTATGGTTTCCTTTGAAGAGTTTTTGCCATGTAAAAGTTAAAATACAGTAGATATAATACAATAACAAAATATGAATGGGTTTACAACAGTACTTAAAGTAGTGATTTGCTTTCTTATACTAACGGATCTCACGAAGGTTTTGTTCAGTTTTGTATGATTGAAGTTTTGAAGTTTTGGGTGATATCGCGATGGATGAAGAAATAAGGATTAGCAAAAGGCTAAACTTGGGGATGCCCGAGGCACCCCACAATAATATTCAAGAAGTATCAAGCAAATAAGATTGGGGATGCCCCCGAGTGGCATCCCCTCTTTCTTCTAATAACCATCGGTATTTTACTTGAAATTATATTTTTATTCGCCACATATTATGAGTTTTGCTTGGATCATCTTGTATGATATGAGTCTTTGCTTGTTTTTCTTTGTGTTTTAAGACATCTATCCTTGCTGGACACACCTAGTTGAGGGGGTCAAAATTATGCTATGACTTGTTAGAATTGCTCTCTATGCTTCACTTAAATCTTTATGAGCTACAAGCCTACATTAGATTTCTATAGTATAAGAGCAGATTTTGCGAAGCTTCTTAAAAAAGTGATAATGCCTCAGTGGCTGAGCGCCCTACTTTCGGCAACTTTGTTCAAAGAATTAAAAATGAGTCATTTTACTTCTATATAGGAGGAGCAACCTTGTTCAAAATATTAAAAATGATTCATTTTACTTTCATAGGAGAGAGAAAACTATCACAAAAGGAACAATACATACCTGAAAATAATGTAGTACTGCAATAATCATCAAGTTGTAGCATTTCCGCTGCATGTCAGCTATTCAGCATATCTTGTGTTTATTTCTTTAAAATCATGCGAAATTAAACCAAAATTACTTCCATCGAGAAAAATGCAACACAACGTCAAGGAGAGATCAAGAATAAATATACCATGTTATATTGAAGGAAAGACGCAGGTTCTGAATTCCTTGAAAATTCATGCAAGGAGCTAGACGCCCAAATTTGTGTCCTCACCACAGACCTACACCCAATACCTGAAGATTCTTCTCAGATTAAGAATCTGTATCATATGCACCCAACTTTAGATCTGAAATTCTAGTACTAATAACTCATCTACCTGTACAAAGAAACCACGCAGATCAGAGGAGAGGAAAGGCAGATGTGATGCGTACCTTCGCAAGAGCGCTGTAGCGGAGGGACGGCTGTCGGGCAGATGGAGGGAACCGGCAGCCGGGGCGGACGCTAGGGAAGGCCGAGGGGAGCCGATTAGGATGCAGAGCAGCAGAGCAGCAGAGCAGCGAGCTATCCGCCGCTAGCTGCAGGCATGCCACCTTGGACCATGTGAAGGTCACTGTTGTTTTTCCGCCTTCAGGCCAGGGAGCCGGAGCCGAGGAAGATCCATGGGAGGCGATGGAACACGGCTCTCCCGATTCATGTTGTAGCCTGCGCGCACCTCTTGGCCGGCCAGCCGGAGTGGCGACATAGCGCGCCATGGGATCTTAGGTGGAGGCTGGAGGGCAGCATCGGGAGGAGAGATGGGCCTATTGGTGAGGAGTGGTTTGGGTGCAGCGGTGACTGGAGAGACCCACACTATAGGGGGCTTTTTATACGCACATAGGTTGGTAGAGCCACGACATGGGATTGAGCTAGAATTTTTGGGAGAGACAGAGATAGACCAGTCAAAGCGGTGGACAGTCAAAGCGCTGGAGGCAAAAGTGGCAAGATGCATGGCGCAGGCATGCATGCCCATACGGAGACGCGTCCAAGGAAGGAAACCCAGGAAATTTAGAATAGGCACGCACCTTGACCATGCAAACCGGCCAATCAAACAAATATAAAAAAACAAAGGAACTCTCTGGTACGATGGGTTGCACACGCAAAGGTATACAAGGGTTGCACACACGTCGCTCAAAGAAACACGGTAATCCAAAAAAACAGAAAAAGGAACCCTTACGGGCCTAGAGTTCTTAGTATGAAATTGCTCTAGTGCTTCACTTATATCTTTTTGAGCACGGTGTGATTTACTATTTTTGAAGAAATGCTCTCATGCTTAACTTAGATTTATTTCAGAGTTATTTTTTTAATAAATTCTCTCTTGCTTCACTTAAATTATTTTGAGAGAAGAAAAAAGTTATGCTCATGTTCTTCACTTAGATTTGTTTGAGCTATCAAAAGCAACATATAAAAGTAGTCCCAAAGTGATAGATATTCAAGAGGGATATAATAAAAAAATTCATGAAGATCATTGAACAAAACAAACTTGATTCTTTGTAATAGTTTTGAGATATGATGATAGTGATATGTGAGTCATGTTGATGAGTAATTATGCTTTAGTAAGAATATTGGTGTTAAGGTTTGTGATTCCCTATGCAAGCACGAAAGTCAATAATTATGCAATGAAATTACATCCTACTTGTGGTGCATTATTTGGTGTTAGTTATGCTTAATGCTCGCTTATGAATTTTTTTTGTTTCTTGGTTGGATGCTTCCCAATCTTTTGCTAGCCTTCATTTGCACTAAGTATGATCACTATTTGTGCATCCAAAATCCTTTAAACCAGTTTTGCCACATGAGTCCACTATACCTACCTATATGGAGTATTCTTTTGCCGTTCTAAGCAAATTTGTATGTGCCATCTCTAATTTTCAAAATAAATTTCTCTTTTTTGTGCTCTTACGGCTCATGAAACGGTAGGGGGTGGCTGATATATTTCCATGCATTCTTGGAGGCAACCAGAATTTATGAGGATTTCTACTACTTGGCTGAGAATGCGGGCATCACCGACTTCCTCCACGATCAGTGTGATCAGTACCTCCTACTCACTAATACTTTCGTGCAAAATTTTCATTTTCATGCTAGGAGATCACCACCTGCGGTAGAATTTTATTTATATGATGAGCATAAGGAGATGACGCTTTAAGTTTTTTGTGAGGTTTGCAAATTACCTTTTGAGGGCAATGTTGGAAATATGCCCTAGAGGCAATAATAAAAGTATTATTATATTTCAATGTTCATGATAATTGTCTTTTGTTCATGCTATAACTGTGTTATCCGGAAATCGTAATACACGTGTGAACACTTAGACCCCAATATGTCCCTAGTGAGCCTCTAGTTGACTAGCTCGTTGTGATCAATAGATGGTCATGGTTTCCTGACTATGGACATTGGATGTCGTTGATAACGAGATCACATCATTAGGAGAATGATGTGATGGACAAGACCCAATCCTAAGCATAGCATAAAGGATCGTATAGTTCGTTTGCTAGAAGCTTTGCCAATGTCAAGTATCTCTTCCTTCAACCATGAGATCGTGTAACTCCGGTTACCGTAGGAGTGCCTTGGGTGTATCAAACGTCACAACGAATCGGGTGACTATAAAGGTGCATTACGGTATCTCCGAAAGTATCTGTTGGGTTGACATGGATCGAGATCGGATTTGTCACTCCGTATGACGGAGAGGTATCTCTGGGCCCACTCGGTAATGCATCATCATAATGAGCTCAAAGTGACCAAGGTGTTGGCCACGGATCATGCATTACGGATGCGAGTAAAGTGACTTGCGATAACGAGACCGAACGAGGTATTGGGATACCGACGATCGAGTCTCGCAAGTAACGCATCGATTGACAAAGGGAATTGCATACGGGTTTGATCGAATCCTCGACATCGTGGTTCAACCGATGAAATCATCGAGGAGCATGTGGGAGCCAACATGGGTATCCAGATCCCTGTTGGTTATTGCCCGAGAGTCGCCTCGGTCATGTTCTGCGTGTCTCCCGAACCCGTAGGGTCTACACACTTAAGGTTCGGTGATGCTAGGGTTAGTAGGAAGACTAGTATGTGAATACCGAATGTTGTTCGAGTCCGGATGAGATCCCGGACGTCACGAGGAGTTCGGAAGGGTCCGGAGGTAAAGAATAATATATAGGAAGTGGTGATTCGCCATCGGAAAGTTTCGGTCTCCGTAAAGCACCGGACCACCTAAAGGTCCCGGGTCCACCGGTGGGGCCACCTATCCCGGAGGGCCCCATGGGCCAAAGGGGAAGGAACCAGCCCACGGGGGCTGGTGCGCCTCAGGCCCACCCCGCGCCTAGGGTTGAAACCCTAGGGGTGGGCGCCCACCGGCTTGGGGCACTCCACCCCTTGGCCGCCGCCCCCCCTGGAGATTGGATCTCCAGGGGCTGGCCACCCCCTCTGGGGGCCTATATAAAGGGGGGAGGAGGGGGCTGCTGTACCAACTCCCAAGGCGCAGCCCTTCCCCTCCCCAACACATCTCCTCCTCCGTAAGAGCTCGGCGAAGCCTCGTCGAGTTCTTGCTTCTCCACCATCACCACGCCGTCGTGCTGCCGGTGGAGCTGTCTTCCTCAACCTCTCCTTCCCCCTTGCTGGATCAAGAAGGAGGAGACGCCGCCGTCCCGTCGCGTGTGTTGAACGCGGAGGTGCTGTCCGTTCAAAGATCGGGCATCGGTGATCTGAATCACGCTCGAGTACGACTCCATCATCACCTTGCAAGCTTCCGCACGCGATCTACAAGTGGTATGTAGATGCAATCTCTCTCCATTACTCGTTGCTTAGATGAACTCATAGATGGATCTTGGTGAAGCCGTGGGAAAATTTTAATTTTCTGCAACGCTCCCCAACAAAGGTATCGAGCTAGGTCTATGCGTAGTTCTCTATTGCACGAGTAGAACACAATTTGTTGTGGGCGTTGATCTTGTCATCTTACTTGCCCCTACTAGTCTTTTCTTGCTCAACGGTATTGTGGGATGAAGCGGCCCGGACCAACCTTACACGTACGCTTACGTGAGACCGGTTCCACCGACTGACATGCACTAGTTGCATAAGGTGGCTGGCGGGTGTCTGTCTCTCCCACTTTAGTTGGAGCGGATTCGATGAACAGGGACAAAATCACGTTGTGGTGATTCGTAGGTAAGAAAACGTTCTTGCTAGAACCCAATCGCAGCCACGTAAAAGATGCAACAACAACTAGAGGACGTCTAACTTGGTTTTGCAGCGATTGATCATGTGATGTGATATGGCCAGAAGTTGTGATGAATGATGAATTGTGATGTATGAGATCATGTTCTTGTAATAGGATTCACGACTTGCATGTCGATGAGTATGACAACCGCAGGAGCCATAGGAGTTGTCTTTATTTTTGTATGACCTGCGTGTCATTGAAGAACGCCATGTAAACTACTTTACTTCATTACTAAACGCGTTAGTCATAGAAGTAGAAGTAGTCGTTGGCGTGACAACTTCACGAAGACACGATGATGGAGATCATGATGATGGAGATCATGGTGTCAAGCCGGTGACAAGATGATCATGGAGCCCCGAAGATGGAGATCAATGGAGCTTGATGATATTGGCCATATCATGTCACAACTATATAATTGCATGTGATGTTTATTATGTTTATACATCTTGTTTACTTAGGACGACGGTAGTAAATAAGATGATCCCTTACAAAATTTCAAGAAGTGTTCCCCCTAACTGTGCACCGTTGCTACAGTTCGTCGTTTCTAAGCACCACGTGATGATCGGGTGTGATGGATCCTTACGTTCACATACAACGGTGTAAGACAGTTTTACACAAATAAAACACTTAGGGTTAACTTGACGAGCCTAGCATGTACGGACATGGCCTCGAACACGGAGACCGAAAGGTCGAACACGAGTCGTATGGAAGATACGATCAACATGAAGATGTTCACCGATGATGACTAGTCCGTCTCACGTGATGATCGGACACGGGCTAGTCGACTCGGATCGTGTAACACTTAGATGACTAGAGGATGTCTAATCTAAGTGGGAGTTCATAATTTTGATTAGAACTTTATTATCATGAACTTAGTCTAAAACCTTGCAAATATGTCTTGTAGATCAATGGCCAACGCTAATGTCAACATGAACTTCAACGCGTTCCTAGAGAAAACCAAGCTGAAAGATGATGGCAGCAACTATACGGATCTGGTCTCGAACCCGAGGATCATCCTCATAGCTGCCAAGAAACAAGATGTCCTAGAAGCACCGTTAGGTGACCCACTGTTCTCCCAAACGCAAGACGATTTGAACTTCGGCGACTCGCTCGATGATTACTCCCTCGTTCAAGGCGGCATGCTCTACAGCTTAGAACCGGGCTCCAAAAGTGTTTTGAGCATCACGGAGCATATGAGATGTTCAAGAGCTGAAACTAGTTTTCCAAGCTCATGCCCGGTCGAGAGATATGATGTCTCTAACAAGTTCTACAGCTTGTAAGATGGAGGAAAACAGTTACATCGGTGAGCACATCCTCAAGATGTCTGGTTGCACAACCGTATGACCCAAATGAACATTAACCTCCCGATGAGGCGGTCATTGACAGAATCCTCGATCGCTCCCACCAAGCTACAAGAGCTTTGTGATGAACTACAACATGCGGGGGATGGTAAAGACCATTCTGAAGTGTTCTCGATCTTCAAGTCAGCAGAGGCTGAAATCAAGAAAGAACATCAAGTGTTGATGGTCAATAAGACCACTAAGTTCAAGAAGGCAAGGGTAAGAAGAACTTCAAGAAGGACGGCAAGGATGTTGCCGCGCCCGTAAGCCTTGCTGCGGAAGAAGTCAAAGAATGGACCCAAGCCCGAGATCGAGTGCTTTTATTGCAAGGGAAGGGTCATTTGAAGCGGAACTGCCCCAAATACTTAGCGGATAAGAAGGCCGCAACACCAAAGGTATATTTGATATACATGTAATTGATGTGTACCTTACCAAGACTCGTAGTAACTCCCGGTATTTGATACCGTGCCGTTGCTCATATTTGTAACTCACAGCAGAGCTGCGGAATAAACGGAGACTGGCGAAGGACGAGGTGACGATGCGCGTCGGGAATGGTTCCAGAGTCGATGTGATCGCCGTCGGCACGCTGCCTCTACATTTACCTACGGGATTAGTTTTGAACCTTAATAATTGTTATTTAGTGCCAAGTTTGAGCATGAACATTGTATCTGGATCTCGTTTGATACGAGATGGCTACTCATTTAAGTCTGAGAATAATGGTTGTTCGATTTATATGAGAGATATGTTTTATGGTCATGCTCCGATGGTCAATGGTTTATTCTTAATGAATCTCGAGCGTAATATTACACATGTTCATAGTGTGGATGCCAAAAGATGTAAATTTGATAACGATAGTCCCACATACTTGTGGCACTGCCGCCTTGGTCACATTGGTGTCAAGCGCATGAAGAAGCTCCATGCTTGATGGACTTTAGAGTCTCTTGATTATGAATCGTTTGACACATGCGAACCATGCCTCTTAGGCAAATGACCAAGACTCCGTTCTCCGGAACAATGGAGCGAGCAACCAACTTGTTGGAAATCATACATACCGATGTGTGCGGTCCAATGAGCGTTGAGGCTCATGGAGGATATCGTTATGTTCTCACTCTCACCGATGACTTGAGTAGATATGGGTATGTCTACTTAATGAAACACAAGTCCGAGACCTTTGAAAAGTTCAAGGAATTTCAGAGTGAGGTAGAGAATCAACGTGACCGAAAGATAAAGTTCCTACGATCGATCGTGGGGAGAATACTTAAGTCACGAATTTGGTACACACTTAAGAAAATGTGGAATCGTTTCACAACTCACGCCGCTGGAACACCTCAAATAAACGGTGTGTCCGAACGTCGAATCGCACTCTATTGGATATGGTGCGGTCTATGATGTCTCTTACCGATTTACCGCTATCATTTTGGGGATACGCCTAGAGACAGCTACATTCACTTTAAATAGGGCACCGTCTAAATCCGCTGAGACGACACCGTATGAATTATGGTTTGGGAAGAAACCTAAGTCGTCGTTTCTAAAAGTTTGGGGATGCGATGCTTATGTCAAGAAACTTCAACCTGAAAAGCTCGAACCCAAGTCGGAAAAATGCGATTCATAGGATACCCTAAGGAAACTGTCGGGTATACCTTCTACTTAAGATCCGAAGGCAAGGTCTTTGTTGCCAAGAACGGATGCTTTCTGGAGAAAGAGTTTCTCTCGAAAGAAGTAAGTGGGAGGAAAGTAGAACTCGATGAAGTACTACCTCTCGAACGGGAAAGTGGTGCAGCGCAGACACCGCTCTGTGATGCCCACACCAACCAAGAGGAAAACAATGATGATGATCAAGGTACTTGGATCAAGTTACTCTCGAACTTCAAGGTCCACGAGGACACGCTCCGCACTGAGTGGTACGGCAACCTGTCATGGAAATCATGTTGCTAGACAACAATGAACCTTGAACTATGAAGAAGCAATGGCGGGCCCGATTCCAACAAATGGCTTGGAGCCATGAAATCGAGATAGAATCCATGTATGAAAACAAAGTATGGACTTTGACAGACTTGCCCAATGATCGGCGAGCTATAGAAAACAAATGGATTTTTAAGAAGAAGACGGACGCGATGGTAATGTTACCATTTATAAAGCTCGACTTGTCGCTAAGGGTTATCGACAAGTTCAAGGGATTGACTACGACGAGACTTTCTCTCCGTAGCGTAGCTTAAGTCCGTCCAATCATGTTAGCAATTGCCGCATACTATGATTATGAGATATGGCGATGGACGCCAAAACGGCATTCCTTAATGGACATCTTAAGGAAGAGCTGTATATGATGCAGCCGGAAGGTTTTGTCGATCCTCGAACGCTAACAAAGTATGCAAGCTCCAATGATCCATTTATGGACTGGTGCAAGCGTCTCGAGTTGGAACATTCGCTTTGATGAGATGATCAAAGCGTTTGGTTTATGCACTTATGGAGAAGCTGCGTTTACATGAAAGTGAGTGGGAGCTCAGAGCATTTCTCCTACTATATGTAGATGACATACTCTTGATGGGAAATGATACAAAACTTCTGGACAGCATAAAGGCCTACTTGAATAAGTGTTTTCCAATGAAGGACCTTGGAGAAGCTGCTTATATATTAGGCATCAAGATCTATAGGGATAGATCGAGACGCCTCATAGGTCTTTCACAAAGCACATACCTTGATAAGATTTTGAAGAGGTTCAAAATGGATCAGTCCAAGAAAGGGTTCTTGCCTATGTTACAAGGTGTGAAATTGAGCTCAGCTCGACCACCCACCACGGCAAAAGATAAAGAAGAGATGAGTGTCATCCCTATGCTTCAGCCATAGGATCTATTATGTATGCCATGTCGTGTACTGCACCGATGTAAACCTTGCCGTAAGTTTGGTTGCAAGATACCAAAGTAATCCCGCAAAGAACACCGGACAGCGGTCAAGAATATCCTGAAGTACCGAAAAGGACAAAGGACATGTTTCGTTTATGGAGGAGACGAAGAGCTCGTCAGAAGGGTTACGCCGATGCTAGCTTCGACTCAGATCCGATGACTCTAAGTCACAAACCGGATACGTGTATATGTTGAATGGTGGAGCGAATCTGCAGTGCAGTTGCAAGCGAAGCGTCGTGGCGGGATCTACGTGAAGCGGAGTACATGGCAGCCTCGGAGGCAGCGCATGAAGCGATTTGGGTGAAGGAGTTCATCACCGACCTAGGAGTCATACCCAATGCGTCGGGCCGATCAAACTCTTCTGTGACAACACCGGAGCTATTGCCCTTGCCAAGGAGCCCGGTTTCACAAGAAGACCAGCACATCAAGCGTCGCTTCAACTCCATCCATGAAAATGTTCAAGATGGAGACATAGAGATTTGCAAAGTGCACACGGATCTGAATGTCGCAGATCCGCTGACTAAACCTCTCTCAAGTGCAAAACATGATCAACACCGAACTCTATGGGTGTTCGATTCATCACAATGTAACTAGATTAGTGACTCTAGTGCAAGTGGGAGACTGTTGGAAATATGCCCTAGAGGCAATAATAAAAGTATTATTATATTTCAATGTTCATGATAATTGTCTTTTGTTCATGCTATAAGCGTGTTATCCGGAAATCGTAATACACGTGTGAACACTTAGACCCCAATATGTCCCTAGTGAGCCTCTAGTTGACTAGCTCGTTGTGATCAATAGATGGTCATGGTTTCCTGACTATGGACATTGGATGTCGTTGATAACGAGATCACATCATTAGGAGAATGATGTGATGGACAAGACCCAATCCTAAGCATAGCATAAAGGATCGTATAGTTCGTTTGCTAGAAGCTTTGCCAATGTCAAGTATCTCTTCCTTCGACCATGAGATCGTGTAACTCCCGGTTACCGTAGGAGTGCCTTGGGTGTATCAAACGTCACAACGAATCGGGTGACTATAAAGGTGCATTACGGTATCTCCGAAAGTATCTGTTGGGTTGACATGGATCGAGATCGATTTGTCACTCCGTATGACGGAGAGGTATCTCTGGCCCACTCGGTAATGCATCATCATAATGAGCTCAAAGTGACCAAGGTGTTGGCCACGGATCATGCATTACGGTGCGAGTAAAGTGACTTGCCGATGCGAGACCGAACGAGGTATTGGGATACCGACGATCGAGTCTCGGGCAAGTAACGCACCGATTGACAAAGGAATTGCATACGAGGTTTGATCGAATCCTCGACATCGTGGTTCAACCGATGAAATCATCGAGGAGCATGTAGGAGCCAACATGGGTATCCAGATCCCGCTGTTGGTTATTGCCCGAGAGTCGTCTCGGTCATGTCTGCGTGTCTCCGAACCCGTAGGGTCTACACACTTAAGGTTCGGTGGCGCTTAGGGTTAGTAGGAAGACTAGTATGTGAATACGAATGTTGTTCGAGTCCGGATGAGATCCCTGGACGTCACGAGGAGTTCGGAAGGGTCCGGAGGTAAAGAATAATATATAGGAAGTGGTGATTCGCCATCGGGAAAGTTTGAGGTCCCCAGAAATCTGGGACCACCGGAAGGGTCCCGGGTCCACCGGTGGGGCCACCTATCCGGAGGGCCCCATGGGCCAAAGGGAAGGAACCAGCCCACAGGGGCTGGTGCGCCTCTAGGCCCACCTCGCGCCTAGGGTTGAAACCCTAGGGGTGGCGCCCCACCGGCTTGGGGCACTCCACCCCCTTGGCGCGCCGCCCGGAGATTGGATCTCCAGGCCGCCACTTCTGAGGGCCTATATAAGGGGGGGAGGGGGCTGCTGTACCAACTCCCAAGGCGCAGCCCTCCCTCCCAACACATCTCCTCCTCCGTAAGAGCTCGTGAAGCCTGCCGAGTCTTGCTTCTCCACCATCACCACGCCGTCGTCTTGCCGGTGGAGCTGTCTTCCTCAACCTCTCCTTCCCCTTGCTGGATCAAGAAGGAGGAGACGTCGCTCGTCCCGTCACGTGTGTTGAACGCGAGGTGCTGTCCGCTCAACCTTGGGCATCGGTGATCTGAATCATGTTCGAGTACGACTCCATCATCACCTTGCAAGCTTCCGCACGCGATCTACAAGTGGTATGTAGATGCAATCTCTCTCCCATTACTCGTTGCTTAGATGAACTCATAGATGGATCTTGGTGAAGCCGTAGGAAAAATTTTAATTTTCTGCAACGTTCCCCAACAGGCAGCATCGAGGAACCACGTCCTAGTGACATGAAAGATTTTATTAATGTAGTTACCGTAGGGGAAAGAAAAAAGGTGTCGGAAGAAAGAGTGTCTAGTTTACATTTTCTTGTTCTGCGCTACTACTCATTATATGATGAGCATGGAATCAGATACGTCAAAACATGTGTCACAAAAAGTAAGGATCAAGTGAATCAACATGAATATGAATAACAAACTATACATAGAATACCATGTCCATCTCCCATGTCAGGAATAGATGGGTCAAACTGAACCTGGAGTTTGTATGACGAACAAAGTAAAACCTCAGTTCAGTTTCTGGTCTTCACGTGTTTATGAATTTGATTTTTTTTCTTCCTCATCATCGAAGAACAGAGCTCACTTCAACTTTTGTATGACACTTTTCTGTTATAAATCAATGCTACGTAAAAAGTACACAAAGTTCCATTGGCATGATTTTCTTTTTGACGGATCCGAGGTTAGCTTAGAAGAAGTTCACAGTCCAAAGCCCCGTACTCTGGTTGAACATGTCGGCGCAATACTCATGTAAAAGTTACTCTGATGGAACCGATCACAAAAGTCGAGCTACGTGCGTGCATGTAGCTTTCTCACCACAGACCCGTCAAATTGAAAATCGGAGTACCTCACCTCGGAAGCCGCCCGCTTGCATCCTCTCTGCGTGCTCCTGTTTCGCCATGGCTGCATTCAGCGTCGTCAGCTCCTCGAGCGCGCGGGTAGTTCCACCGGGAAGTCTACATCTCAATCCAGAGCCGGCAAGTTCTAGGGTTACCTATGGTGGATCGGATAGGAAAGGGGTACTTTTCGGAGAAGATTCACCTTGAGGAGATGGTGGAGAAGAGAGGCGCCGGGATGCACAACCACCCTTGGTCATCACCGACGTCGCCTGGAGGTCGGGCGAACAGGGCCACATGGGCCTTTGTAGAGGGAGGGCAGAGGGTTGACGGATGGGGGAGGGAAGTACCGGGGGTGCGGCGCCATCTCATTGGTCTCAGATCTCCGCTAATTGCCGATGTTGCCGCGGGATGGGAGGGAGGCAGCAGATGGGGAAGTGAACTGGTGAGGAGAGACGAACAGGGAACGAGGCACGTCGTTTTCTCACTGAAAAGCTGATGTGGGATGAAAAAACAGTGAAAGAGGGCGGTAGGAGGTGAGGGAAAAAACCCAGACGAAATAGATGGCGGTGGGAGGTGAGACGAAAAAAAACCCAGACGAAATAGATGATGATGGAAGGTGAGACCAAAACAACTATGGAGGGAAAGCTACCAAGTCCTCTTTTTTTGAGATGATTGAAAAAAGAAAAAAGAAACTTACGAACCAAACAAACCATGCACATTTTCCCCACAATGCCAGCCACAGAAAGGGGCCTATTAGTACTTTATTGCTTCATTATTTGCTGGAGTATTTAGTTTACTTGCTTGTAGCTTTCCTGAACTCACACTTGATAGCATTTTGTACAATATCTACCTTGGAATCCACCCCACGCAGTCAAGCTTGTTGCTTTCTTCATCAGATAAACAAAATGCCACCGTTCTTGACTGTTTTAAGTCCGAACGAGCACTATCTTCTTCTTTTTTGCGGGGTGATCACCATCTTTCTTATGTGCCATGTTCAGGGCGCAAAAGTGACTTCGAACGAATATATAAATAGGAACGACAAGATCCATGAAGATGCGGTTGTGATCCGCGCATGCTGATCTCAGTATATGGATTTGCATATCATACAACCGTATCAGAACTGGACACGTGTGTGTACTCCTTATCCGGCACTCATCTTTATCTTTTTTTGAGAATCACTCATCTTTATCATATCAAAGACATGAGAGTTGTCAGGTTGAATATGTCTGGACTCTAGACTCTGGACGCGGGCCGTGCCTGATGCCTACCCAACCCGTGACTTAAAACATTTTGTACTTTTTTTTTGGCAATGAACAGAGAGAGTATTTAACATATTTATCTACTACCACTATAAAAGAAAGAGAGGGCGAAGAACCAGATCATCCTATCCATCGAAACTTGCAATCTGATGATCTACATCCCTCCAGCATACTAAACGCGTTTTACGCTTTAATTACCCATCAATGTCATTACTTTAATTAATTACCCATCATATGCCATTGGGTTAACATCGTTCCCCCGAACACGTCGCTCCCCTCTACCCTCTCGCAACCAGCCGTCGGGGCAGTTTTCGCACCTCGCTCGCCTCACACCGCCCCAAGACTGTCGGCTTGCGCCGTTCACATCAAGGGCGGCCGCGCACCAGCGTCGTCACACCGACCGCCCAAGACTCGCCTCACCGCACCCAAAAACCCAGCCCGCGCCTGCACCTCATACTCGATCTCCTCCTCAGGCTCGGTGGTTTCCTCACTACCCCGTGCATCTCCTCTCCTCGCCACATCCTTCCTCCAAGAAAAGCGGGCTAGGGGCAGTAGAAGGGACAACATGACGGGGCCCGAGGCTGAGCCCCCTTACCTACGACCGTGTTCCGGCGTCCTCCCATTGGAGGGTGTCGAACCCTCTGGAGGTGCGGAGGTGGCGGAGACGGGAGGAGAGGCGCGGGATCTCGACCTTTATGTGGCGGATTACGGCGTTGACGGCCTTTCCGTCGCGCTCCTGGTGTCGGTGGTTCAGTGCCGCCGCTGGACCACGAACAAGGACGACACCTAGTGGCCTCCCGCTGAGAGTGGTCCTCGCCTCAGCATTACATCCCGCCTACTCCCCATGTTGACGGTGTGGATTCCTAATTAGTTTACAGTGTACATGATGTCCGATGACAGCGACCCGAGGTACCTCAGTCATTTCTGTGTCTTTTGTTTGGTTTAGATGAATTGAGGATGCACAAGAGCTTGCGGTTCAACACAATTATAAGTCGATTGGTATGTTTCTTAGTTAATTTTTTAACCAATAACTGGACAATCCCAAATTCATGACCCCGGAGCAAATAGTTAGCATTTGTAATTTGAATTTTCTCAGTATATATCCAAGCAATTTTGTCAGAACGACTATGTATGCTCAGATTTTTCAAAAGGCATTTTCAGTGAATGACTACAATTGGTTAATTATTTTCAATATGAAAGCAATTTGGAATATTTTATTCGTAATGGTGTGTTTTCTGAAGGCCAACCTGGCACCAACCGCTTTTGTTTACATGTTGACAAGCCCTTTGATTTGAGATAGAGAGGATATTCCTATGGTTAAATGTTAGGGCATAAATTATTGACCTTTGTTTGGTAAGAAAAGATGTTGACTCATAGTTTCCCTTTTTTCCAGATTAATGCCAATTTTGTAAAGAATCTGAAGATGTAGGCATAATGAAGGAAATATGCCCTAGAGGCAATAATAAAGTTATTATTTATTTCCTTATATCATGATAAATGTTTATTATTCATGCTAGAATTGTATTAACTGGAAACATGATACATGTGTGAATACATAGACAAACATAAAGTCACTAGTATGCCTCTACTTGACTAGCTCATTAATCAAAGATGGTTATGTTTCCTAACCATAAACATGAGTTGTCATTTGATTAACGGGATCACATCATTAGGAGAATGATGTGATTGACTTGACCGATTCCGTTAGCTTAGCAGTTGATCGTTTAGTATATTGTTATTGCTTTCTTCATGACTTATACATGTTCCTACAACTATGAGATTATGCAACTCCCATTTACTGGAGGAACACTTTGTGTGCTACCAAATGTCACAACGTAACTGGGTGATTATAAAGGAGCTCTATAGGTGTCTCCAGAGGTACATGTTAAGTTGGCGTATTTCGAGATTAGGTTTTGTCACTCCAATTGTTGGAGAGGTATCTCTGGACCCTCTCGGTAATGCACGTCACTATAAGCCTTGCAAGCAATGTAGCTAATGAGTTAGTTACGGAATGATGCATTACATAACGAGTTAGGAGACTTGCCGGTAACGAGATTGAACTAGGTATTGGGATACCGACGATCGAATCTCGGGCAAGTAACATACCGATGACAAAGGGAACAACGTATGTTGTTATGCGGTTTGACCGATAAAGATCTTCCTAGAATATGTAGGAGCCAATATGAGCATCCAGGTTCCGCTATTGGTTATTGACCGGAAACGTGCCTCGGTCATGTCTACATAGTTCTCAAACCCGTAGGGTCCGCACGCTTAAAGTTTCAATGACGGTTATATTATGAGTTTATGAGTTTTGATGTACCAAAGGTTGTTCGGAGTCCCAGATGTTATCACAGACATGACGAGGAGTCTCAAAATGATCGAGACATGAAGATTGATATATTGGAAGCCTATATTTGGATGTCGGAAGTGTTCCGGGTGAAATCGGGATTTTACCGGAGTACCGAGGGGTTACCGGAACCCCCCGGGGGCTTAATGGGCCATAGTGGGCCTTAGTGGAGAAGAGGAGAGGAGGCCAGGGCAGGACCGCGCGCCCCTCCCCCCTAGTCCGAATAGGACAAGGAGAGGGGGGCGGCGCCCCCCTTTCCTTCCTCTCTCGCCCTCCTCTTTCCCCTTCTCCTAATGAAACAAGGAAAGAAGGGAGTCCTACTCCCGGTGGGAGTTGGACTCCCCTTGGCGCGCCTCCTCCCTCGTCGGCCGCCCCCTCCCCCCTTGCTCCTTTATATACTGGGGCAGGGGGCACCTCTAGACACAACAACAGATCATTGATCTCTTAGCCGTGTGCGGTGCCCCCCTCCACCATAGTCCTCCTCGATAATATTGTAGCAGTGCTTAGGCGAAGCCCTGTGACGGTAGAACATCATCATTGTCACCACGCTGTCATGCTGACGGAACTCTCCCTCGACACTCGGCTGGATCAGAGTTCGAGGGACGTCATCGAGCTGAACATGTGCTAGAACTCGGAGGTGTCGTGCTTTCGGTGCTTGATCGGTCGGGCCGTGAAGATGTACGACTACATCACCCGCGTTGTTCTAACGCTTCCGCTTTCGGTCTACGAGGGTACTTGGACAACACTCTCCCCTCTCGTTGCTATGCATCACCATGATCTTGCGTGTGCGTAGGAATTTTTTTGAAATTACTACGTTCCCCAACAGTGGCATCCGAGCCTGGTTTTATGCGTAGATGTTATATGCACGAGTAGAACACAAGTGAATTGTGGGACATGCAAGTCATACTGCTTACCAGCATGTCATACTTTGGTTCGGCGGTATTGTTGGATGAAGCGGCCCGGACCGACATTACGCGTACGCTTACGCGAGACTGGTTCTACCGACGTGCTTTGCACACAGGTGGCTGATTGGTGTCAGTTTCTCCAACTTTAGTTGAACCAAGTGTTGCTACGCCCGGTCCTTGAGAAAGTTAAAATAGCACTAACTTGATGAACTATCGTTGTGGTTTTGATGCGTAGGTAAGAACGGTTCTTGCTCAGCCCATAGCAGCCACGTAAAACTTGCAACAACAAAGTAGAGAACTTCTAACTTGTTTTTGCAGGGCATGTTGTGATGTGATATGGTCAAGACGTGATGCTATATTTTATTGTATGAGATGATCATGTTTTGTAACCGAGTTATCGGCAACTGGCAGGAGCCATATGGTTGTCGCTTTATTGTATGCAATGCAAACGCCCTATAATTGCTTTACTTTATCACTAAGCGATAGCGATAGTCGTAGAAGCAATAGGTGGCGAAACGACAACGATGCTACGATGGAGATCAAGGTGTCGCGCCGGTGACGATGGTGATCATGACGGTGCTTCGGAGATGGAGATCACAAGCACAAGATAATGATGGCCATATCATATCACTTATATTGATTGCATGTGATGTTTATCCTTTATGCATCTTATTTTGCTTTGATTGACGGTAGCATTATAAGATGATCTCTCAGTAAATTTCAAGAAGTGTTCTCCCTGAGTATGCACCGTTGCGAAAGTTCTTCGTGCTGAGACACACGTGATGATCGGATGTGATAGACTCTACGTTCAAATACAACAGGTGCAAAACAGTTGCACACGCGGAATACTCAGGTTAAACTTGACGAGCCTAGCATATACAGATATGGCCTCGGAACACTGAGATCGAAAGGTCGAGCGTGAATCATATAGTAGATATGATCAACATAGTGATGTTCACCATTGAAAACTACTCCATCTCATGTGATGATCGGACATGGTTTAGTTGATTTGGATCACGTGATCACTTAGATGATTAGAGGGATGTCTATCTAAGTGGGAGTTCTTAAGTAATATGATAAATTGAACTTAAATTTATCATGAACTTAGTACCTGATAGTATTTTGCTTGTCTATGTTTGTTGTAGATAGATGGCTCATGTTGTTGTTCCGTTGAATTTTAATGCGTTCCTTGAGAAAGCTAAGTTGAAAGATGATGGTAGCAATTACACGGACTGGGTCCGTAACTTGAGGATTATCCTCATTGCTGCACAGAAGAATTATGTCCCGAAGCATCGCTGGGTGCGAGCCTGCTGCGCAGATGCAACTAACGATGTTAAGAACGTCTGGCAGAGCAAAACTGATGACTACTCGATAGTTCAGTGTGCCATGCTTTACGGCTTAGAACCGGGACTTCAACGACGTTTTGAACGTCATGGTGCATATGAGATGTTCTAGGAGTTGAAGTTAATATTTCAAGCAAATGCCCGGATTGAGAGATATGAAGTCTTCAATAAGTTCTATAGCTGCAAGATGGAAGAGAATAGTTCTGTCAGTGAACATATACTCAAAATGTCTGGGTATAATAATCACTTGATTCAACCGGGAGTTAATCTTCACGATGATAGTGTCATTGATGTAATTCTTCAATCACGCCACCAAGCTACAAGAGCTTCGTGATGAACTATAATATGCAAGGGATGGACAAGACTATTCCCGAGCTCTTCGCAATTCTAAAGGCTACGGAGGTAGAAATCAAAAAGGAGCATCAAGTGTTGATGGTCAATAAGACCACCAGCCAAGAAAAAGGGTAAAGGGAAGAAGAAGGAACTTCAAGAAGAACGGCAAACAAGTTGCCGCTCAAGAGAAGAAACCCAAATCTGGACCTAAGCACGAGATCGAGTGCTTCTCACCGCAGCAAGCGACCGACACCGAAGTTTACATCGCCCCAAGTATTTGGCGGATAAGAAGGATGGCAAGGTGAACAAAGGTATATGTGATATACATGTTATTGATGTGTACCTTACTAATGCTCGCAGAGCACCGGGTATTTGATATCGGTTCATTGCTAATATTTGCAACTCGAAACAGGGACTACGGATTAAGCAAAGATTGGCTAAGGACGAGGTGATGATGCGCGTGGGAAATGGTTCCAAAGTCGACGTGATCGCGGTCGGCATGCTACCTCTACATCTACCTTCGGGGTTAGTTTTAGACCTGAATAATTGTTATTTGGTGCCACCGTTGAGCATGAACATTATATCTGGATCTTGTTTGATGCGAGACGGTTATTCATTTAAATCGGAGAATAATGGTTGTTCTATTTATATGAGTAATATCTTTTATGGTCATGCACCCTTGAAGAGTGGTCTATTTTTATTAAATCTCGATAGTAGTGATACACATATTCATAATGTTGAAGCCAAAAGATGCAGAGTTGATAATGATAGTGCAACTTATTTGTGGCACTGCCGTTTGGGCCATATTGGTGTAAAGCGCATGAAGAAACTCCATACTTATGGACTTCTGGAATCACTTGATTATGAATCACTTGGTACTTGCGAACCGTGCCTTATGGGCAAGATGACTAAAACGCCGTTCTCCGGAACTATGGAGTAAGCAACTGATTTGTTGGAAATCATACATACAGATGTGTGTGGTCCAATGAATATTGAGGCTCGCGGCGGGTATCGTTATTTTCTCACCTTCACAGATGACTTGAGCAGATATGGGTATATCTACTTAATGAAACACAAGTCTGAAACATTTGAAAAGTTCAAAGAATTTCAGAGTGAAGTGGAAAATCATCGTAACAAGAAAATAAAATTTCTACGATCTGATCGTGGAGGAGAATATTTGAGTTACGAGTTTGGTTTACATTTGAAGCAATGCGAATAGTTTCAAGAACTCACGCCACCCGAACACCACAACGTAATGGTGTGTCCGAACGTCGTAATCGTACTTTACTAGATATGGTGCGATCTATGATGTCTCTTACTGATTTACCGCTATCATTTTGGGCTTATGCTTTAGAGACGGCCGGATTCACGTTAAATAGGGCACCATCAGAATTTGTTGAGACGACACCTTATGAACTGTGGTTTGGCAAGAAACCAAAGTTGTCGTTTCTCAAAGTTTGGGGTTGCGATGCTTATGTAAAGAAACTTCAACCAGATAAGCTCGAACCCAAATCAAAGAAATGTGTCTTCATAGGATACCCAAAAGAGACTATTGGGTACACCTTCTATCACAGATCTGAAGGCAAGACTTTTGTTGCTAAATTTGGATCCTTTCTAGATAAGGAGTTTCTCTCGAAAGAAGTGAGTGGGAGGAAAGTAGAACTTGATGAGGTAACTGTACCTGCTCCCTTATTGGAAAATAGTTCATCACAGAAACCGGTTCTTGTGACGACTACACCAATCAGTGAGGAAGCTAATGATATTGATCATGAAACTTCAGATCAAGTTACTACAGAACCTCGTAGGTCAACCAGAGTAAGATCCGCTCTGGAGTGGTACGGTAATCCTATTCTGGAAGTCATGTTACTTGACCATGGCAAACCTACGAACTATGAGGAAGCGATGATGAGCCCAGATTCCGCAAAATGGCTTGAGGCCATGAAATCTGAGATGGGATCCATGTATGAGAACAAAATATGGACTTTGGTTGACTTGCCCGATGATCGGCAAGCCATCGAGAATAAATGGATCTTCAAAAAGAAGACCGACGCCGATGGTAATGTAATCGTCTACAAAGCTCGACTTGTTGCGAAAGGTTTTCGACAAGTTCAAGGAGTTGACTATGATGAGACTTTCTCACCCGTAGCGATGCTTAAGTCTGTCCGAATCATGTTAGCAATTGCCGCACTTTATGATTATGAAATATGGCAAATGGATGTCAAAACTGCATTCCTGAAGGGATTTCTGGAAGAAGAGTTGTATATGATGCAACCAGAAGGTTTTGTCGATCCAAAAGGTGCTAACAAAGTGTGCAAGCTCCAGCGATCCATTTATGGACTGGTGCAAGCCTCTCGGAGTTGGAATAAATGTTTGATAGTGTGATCAAAGCATATGGTTTTATACGGACTTTTGGAGAAGCCTGTATTTACAAGAAAGTGAGTGGGAGCTCTGTAGCATTTCTGATATTATATGTAGATGACATATTGTTAATTGGAAATGATATAGAATTTCTGGATAGCATAAAAGGATACTTGAATAAAAGTTTTTCGATGAAAGACCTCGGTGAAGCTGCTTACATATTGGGCAACAAGATCTATAGAGATAGATCAAGACGCTTAATTGGACTTTCACAAAGCACATACCTTGATAAAGTTTTGAAAAAGTTCAAAATGGATCAAGCATAGAAAGGGTTCTTGCCTGTATTACAAGGTGTGAAGTTGAGTCAGACTCAATGCCCGACCACAGCAGACGATAGTGAGAAAATGAAAGATGTTCCTTATGCTTCAGCCATAGGCTCTATCATGTACGCAATGTTGTGTACCAGACCTGATGTATGCTTAGCAATAAGTTTAGCAGGGAGGTACCAAAGTAATCCAGGAGTGGATCACTGGACAGCGGTCAAGAATATCCTGAAATACCTGAAAAGTACTAAGGATATGTTTCTCATTTATGGAGGTGACAAAGAGCTAGTAGTAAATGGTTACGTCGATGCAAGCCTTGACACTGATCCGGATGATTCTAAATCGCAAACCGGATACGTGTTTATATTGAACAGTGGAGCTGTCAGTTGGTGCAGTTCTAAACAAAGCGTCGTATCGGGATCTACATGTGAAGCAGAGTACATAGCTGCTTCAGAAGCAGCAAATGAAGGAGTCTGGATGAAGGAGTTCATATCCGATCTAGGTGTCATACCTAGTGCATCGGGGCCAATGAAGATCTTCTGTGACAATACTGGTGTAATTGCTTTAGCAATGGAATCCAGATTTCACAAGAGGACCAAGCACATCAAGAGACGCTTCAATTCCATCCGGGACCAAGTTCAGGTGGGAGACATAGAGATTTACAAGATACATATGGATCTGAATGTTGCAGACCCGTTGACTAAGCCTCTTCCACGAGCAAAACATGATCAGCACCAAGGCTCCATGGGTGTTAGAATCATTACTGTGTAATCTAGATTATTGAGTCTAGTGCAAGTGGGAGACTGAAGGAAATATGCCCTAGAGGCAATAATAAAGTTATTATTTATTTCCTTATATCATGATAAATGTTTATTATTCATGCTAGAATTGTATTAACCAGAAACATGATACATGTGTGAATACATAGACAAACATAATGTCGCTAGTATGCCTCTACTTGACTAGCTCATTAATCAAAGATGGTTATGTTTCCTAACCATAGACATGAGTTGTCACTTGATTAACGGGGTGACATCATTAGGAGAATGATGTGATTGACTTGACCCATTCTGTTAGCTTAGCAGTTGATCATTTAGTATATTGCTATTGCTTTATTCATGACTTATACATGTTCCTACAACTATGAGATTATGCAACTCCCGTTTACCGGAGGAACACTTTGTGTGCTACCAAACGTCACAATGTAACTGGGTGATTATAAAGGAGCTCTACAGGTGTCTCCAAAGGTACATGTTGAGTTGGCGTATTTCAAGACTAGGTTTTGTCACTCTGATTGTCGGAGAGGTATCTCTGGGCCCTCTCGGTAACGCACATCACTATAAGCCTTGCAAGCAATGTAGCTAATGAGTTAGTTACGAAATGATGCATTACATAACGAGTAAAGAGACTTGCGGGTAACGAGATTGAACTAGGTATTGGGATACCGACGATCGAATCTCGGGCAAGTAACATACCGATGACAAATGGAACAATGTATGTTGTTATGCGGTTTGACCGATAAAGATCTTCGTAGAATATGTAGGAGCCAATATGAGCATCCAGGTTCCGCTATTGGTTACTGACCGGAAACGTGTCTCGGTCATATCTACAGAGTTCTCGAACCCATAGGGTCCGCACGCTTAAAGTTTCAATGATGGTTATATTATGAGTTTATGAGTTTTGATGTACTGAAGGTTGTTCGGAGTCCCGGATGTGATCACGGACATGACGAGGAGTCTCAAAATGATCGAGACATGAAGATTGAGATATTGGAAGCCTATATTTGGAAGTCGGAAGTGTTCCGGGTGAAATCGGGATTTTACCGGAGTATCGAGGGGTTACCGGAACCCCCCGGGGGCTTAATGGGCCATAGTGGGCCTTAGTGGAGAAGAGGAGAGGAGGCCAGGGCAGGGCCGCGCGCCCCTCCCCCCTAGTCCAAATAGGACAAGGAGAGGGGGGTGCCCCCCTTTCCTTCCTCTCTCTCCCTCCTCTTTCCCCCTTCTCCTAATCCAACAAGGAAAGGAGGGAGTCCTACTCCCGGTGGGAGTAGGACTCCCCTTGGTGCGCCTCCTCCTGGCCGCCACCCCTTCCCCTTGCTCCTTTATATATGAGGCGGGGGCACCTCTAGACACAACAACAGATCATTGATCTCTTAGCCGTGTGCGGTGCCCCCCTCCACCATAGTCCTCCTCGATAATATTGTAGCGGTGCTTAGGCGAAGCCCTGCAATGGTAGAACATTATCATCATCACCACGCCGTCATGCTGACGGAACTCTCCCTCGACACTCGTCTGGATCGGAGTTCAAGGGACGTCATCGAGCTGAACATGTGCTAGAACTCGGAGGTGCCGTGCTTTTGGTGCTTGATCGGTCGGGCCGTGAAGACGTACGACTACATCACCCGCGTTGTTCTAACGCTTCCGCTTTCGGTCTACGATGGTACGTGGACAACACTCTCCCCTCTCGTTGCTATGCATCACCATGACCTTGCGTGTGTGTAGGAATTTTTTTGAAATTACTACGTTCCCCAACACATAAGCCATAAAGGATTCAGGAAGTACAACAAAGGTTTTACCTTTATTACTTTATGCAAGTTTTACTTTGTGGTCCTGTATTGAATT
The DNA here is from genome assembly GCA_021437245.1 of Aegilops speltoides. Lineage (NCBI taxonomy): Eukaryota > Viridiplantae > Streptophyta > Magnoliopsida > Poales > Poaceae > Aegilops > Aegilops speltoides. The sequence goes on along the minus strand of CM038147.1, from coordinate 430,204,609 downwards.
CTGTAATCTTATGCAACCGGCGATACTTCCAATTTAGATCACAAATATTGGGCAACTGGTCTTTAAGGCAATTTAAAAAGTGAAGGAGCATCAATATAATCTTTTTGTTGCTTCCGTCACAGGTTTATCTTGACGAGAAGCTCTTTATTAGGCAACGTAGTCTGGCGGATGTCTCTTACATGGCTAATTTAACTTTATATTTGTTCTATGCCTATATTTTTACTAGCAACAACAATGAAGGCTGACATTTGATTGAAGATGCTTCTGCTATAGAGACATAGTGTGGGACATTTAAGATGTACATCACATATAGGAGAGTCGAGAAATGCACATAACCTCAAGTTATATTTTCTACTGTAACCAGAAATATGAAATAAAATGTGCCGTAATTTTTTCACTCATCAAGGTTGCTAGGTGCCAAAAATAATAGCTATACAAAGTAACAACAAAAACCTGGAACTACTATATTTCTTTGATGGGTGACTGTTTCATATGAGGAAAACAAATCAGGTGCTTTTCTTCTATGTCTAATTTGTATAAGATGCAGATTCTATGGAACTTTTGTATAATTTGATTGCTACATAACCTGTTGTATGAGTTTATTGCCACATAATAGTTCTTGGTTCTATCTGCTCATATAATTTATACTCTTATGTATGGTTTGTTTTACTATCTTTGTGGACTGCAGATAAGTATGTTTTCTACTATTTCATAAACTATGTTTTTCATTCATGACAATAATGCTTGAAAATTAATTAATATTCCAAATAAACCATGTTACTCATGTTGTATAGGCCATTTTTTTTACAGATTACTAGATGATAGTCAGTTTTGTGGGTAACCTGAATTATTGTACTTTCTTTTCCAGCTTTTTGTTTGGAATCAAATTTAATACATCCACTGCTAAGTATAATGAGCAACGCAACAATTTATAAATCTTTATTTATTTATTGGTGCTTTATAGGATGGTTTCGGTCAGATGATGGCATGCTATTATTGTATCTTGTTGTTCGTGAGGTTTCGTATGTCTGAATGTTGTTGTTTCTTGCATTGTCTTTGCATGAACATTTCAATTTGTTCAGGATGGATGCCAATGACATCCTAGCTTTGGTACGGTGGTAGTGCCCAAAACTTGCAGATTTTCTATCATTGTATTTACATGAACTCGGTTTTCATATGTCTTCCCTTGTTCTTTGTTGACATTCAACTAACTTGGCTATCTATTTGCTAGAAATGGTTGAAGATGGGAGACTTGCCTATTGGTTTGGATTAAATGATAGGCTTTCCCCTTTGTCAGAAAGGAGTGTGACTTGGATTAATGTTACCGCAGGTAGCAACTGCATAAGTTGTTCTTTCTATAGTTATGTGTGGGGCACATGTTTTTTTTAAATACATATGGAAAAAATAATCTGCAATTTAATTCATATTGCTTTTGTAGGTCAGTGTAATTTACATGTTACAGTTATTTCAAGGTCTGCTATTGTGTCCTTCATTATCTTCATTTTGTGCAGGGTTGCTCTGGATGAAACATCTTATCTTTACTAGCGTTGCACTTACTAGAGCATGAGGCTATCTGAAGCACATAAAATAGTTTTTGGTTTGACCGTTGGTGAAGTCCTCTAGAATTTTTCATCTCGGTGGTGCAATCAGTACAGGAAGCAAACTAAGGTTCATATGTGTAGAAATGATATCATCGGGATGAGTCTGTATAATATCGGAACTCACAATAATACTCTTATAATTAGGCCTTGACCCTTGAGTACAAATATTCATGTAGGACATCTTGAATTAACAATTTCACTCATGTTTGATCGGGCAAGTTCTTTCTTTGCATGGTTACACAATTGATTTTCTTAGTAGAACAATCGCAAATTGTATTGATTGATTTTTATATTCTCTTTTCAATGTGTTTTTATGTCTTATTGGTTTGGAATAGATGATATCTCACAATCAAGTTTGAAGTCACTCTAAAGAAATGATAACATGGTTGGGCATTCTTGTCCAGTTCCATTTTCTCCATATTTATGCTACCTTTATTTGTGGTTGTATTCTGTTTACCAATTTTTTATTGATTCATATTACATTTATTGCTCATATTCTGTTCAGTGAGCAATATTGGGCCATATAAACATGGATCTAATTCTGGGCACTACTTCTCATTGTAGGCCAAATGACATGATTATAGCAAGCCACATATGGTGGCTATTATTTTCCAGCTTGGTGAGTGTGCTGCTTGATCTTTAAGTGCGTGTGAGTTGTAGTAGGTGTATCATTAAAAAGAGTGTTAGTCGATACGTGCATTGCACGTGCAAGCTTACTAGTTAAAACAAGTACTTGGTAATACGTCGTGACCTTCTAATCCAGTGCCACCAAATTTATCTGTCATTGTGCGTTGTTAAATCATATTTCTTCTCCATTGTACAGTAGTACTCGATATAAATAGAAAGTACCAATTGGTTGGGTTGAATTTAGCCTAAGTTGATTGAAATTGTGATACACTCTCCAATTTCTTTTTAAGGAATACTCTCTCTAATTGATTGATTGGTGGTAGATTTGTCTCGCTTGCAAAGTTCACCAGTGTATCTTTTAACAGAGGCAAAAGCTTGGCCTTTTTCATTAATTAAGAAGAAGATTTTTCCTGATTAATTTAAATAACCAAATTAAAACCCATACATCCAGGGCTAAGCCCACCCAAAACCTCAAAAACACTCAGGCCCAAACCCATAGTCAAGACAACATGACAGCCACAACAGAAGACGTCCAACCAAACACACATGGACAAATGGGGGAACCCGCTCCGCTGAACTAGCCAGCCACCCACCACTACTAGAGAGAAGAAACTCGCCAGTGTTCATGACAAAGTTTAGTTTATATCTTTCTATGTGCGCTTGTTCCTTGCGAGGCGCTTGAATCCCTAGCGGCAGTGGCGTCATCGTGGTGCTTGCTTTGGTGGGAGGATCACAAACGGAGACCACGTCTTCTTCGAAATTGGACCATGGTGTACATGGCACGTTTTTTTTAATTAACTAAACATTTCTCTTCTGGTTAACTAATTGATGAGGCAAAGCTTTTATGTCTATTTAAAAAAAGATAAAGTTGCCATTTTACGATTTTGCGAAACGGGTGTACTGAAGCAACTCTCCTTTATATAGACTCTTCCGACTGGTAACCCATAGCTAATCACGAGCATAGATGCTCCCGGGTGAACAACAAACAAAATTTAAATCTAAGAAAAGAATTGCACATAAAAAATGAAGGGCGTGCAAAAATTCATGGCGATTTGACACCAGAGAGGAGCTCGGGGCAAAAAGAAAAACAAAGCTATTGCTCCAAAATCAAAATTTTCAAAACTTTCTGAAAATGCCGATTTTATTCCTCCAAAGCTCCTCAGATGACAAGTGGCCATGAAATTTAGCACGCTGCTAAAAAGCTTGTGCATATTTGGAGCAAAAAAATCAATTTAGCACACGGCTATTGGGGGATGGCACCGAAACGCCGTCCTCCTTGCCGACCCTTACATTCTCTCAACAAAATTTACCAATTCTGTGGCTAACAAAGATCCAAGAAGTCTCTTGCCTCAAAACGAAAAGAATCAAGAAATCTGTAGCCGATATCTGGGCTACGTAATAATTGACAAAAGTTGTTTGCAGGGCATTGCTACGGGGCAGGAGCCAGAGGGAGCCGGATCCTCTAACTTGGGGAAGCAAAGCCACAATGCTACAGTGTGATCCTAGCGTAAAATGAAGGAATGTTAGAGACGTTTAGCGGATTACTTACTATTGATATTTACTGTAGATATAAATAATCTATAATTAATTTTATTTCACCATCAAATTGTTTGTATGTAATGATTATGAATGTACACATTAAATATGTTATTTGCATATTAATTTAAATCATTTTAGCCTTAATCATATGGATTGCAAGAAAGAAAGTTAGGGGATTGTAGCTTCTCTAACTTTGCTTTAATGTTAGAGGATCCCGTTCCGAGCCAGACATACCCAGTACACACAAGTGATCTGTTTTCCAACCAAGTAGTCAGAGCCCTGGCAATTTCATATTCTCGTTCAGTAACTAACCGGCTACCGCTGGTCTCCGAAAATTGTGTGTAGAGCACAGCTGGACCAGACTCACCCACGCTAGATTATCATAGTCTGCCTGGTCAGTTCAATGCACAGCAAAGCCATCCCCCAATATGGGCCTCACTCGCACCCAACACACCGCCGTTGTCGAGGCGACAGCGTTCGGTTTGACCAAGCTACACGCCGTTCGCATGGAAGGCCTGGCTCAGCGACTCGCGTCAGCAAACAAGTGCAGTGTACAGCAGCAGCAGCAGCCATATATTATTAGCTGTCGCCCGGCAATGCTAGTTGCATGCCAACTTGGACTTTGGATCCAGATCTTACGGGCCACTCGGTATGCTTCCGCCCATGAGATCCGCAACGGCCTGTCTGAAGATCATCCTTCACATGCAGATGCAGCGCGTATGGTGCCACAAACTTTTTGTTTTCAGTGAAATGAGGAGAGATGATAGCTTCTACGCCAAATCTACCGTACCTAATAAGTACACGTTCCGATCCATTTACACGTGTGCGGACGAGCACCGGCCGACAAGAAATGTGTATAGCGGTCCGCCCTGTGAGACGCCTCAACTGTATGAAACTGACCATAGGTAGGGATGTAAACCAGGTCCCATTTAATTCCGTTTAATCCCACTTATCAGTCTAACAATTCAACAAAAAATCAGAAAAAAAAAACTATCAAGCTTTTTTCTTTGAAAATGAGGTAAAACACCCGGTCTCTACATCAATTGATGCATGCAACCATTTTATTAAAACTATAGTATCAAAGTCTTAGGGTCATAAGATACCCATAATCCAAGTGCACAACGAAACAAAAATAAGAAAGAAAGATGCCGCATCCGGCGAAACAGAGTAGGCTACGATGCCTATACACGTAGCCTATAATCTGCTCGTCATTCAAATCGGCTGAAGGTAGCCCGTGCGACCGTCTCCCAACGGTTGCATCCAATAACCAAAAGCTTCCTAGATTTCACATGAGTGAGTAATGACCACATACGAATCCACGATGTAGCTCTGTAGATAACCTGCAAAAAATTCTTGAAATTTGCCCCATTAAAAATCAAATCATTTCTTGTATTCCATATCGCCCAAAGTAGTGCACATATCCCTATCTGGATATGTTTCGCTTTATATAAGTTCACTCCATTGAGCCACGTCACAAATAACGTGTTAATGCACGTTGGGGTGTGCGTTAAAAGCTACTCCCTTCGTCCCAAAATTCCTGTCTTAGATTTGTCTAGATACGGATGTATCTAACACTAAAACATGACTTGATACATCCGTATTTAGACAAATCTAAAACAAGAATTTTGGGACGGAGGGAGAATATGAATCGAGCGCCATAATAATTTTGCAAGTGAACAGTTGAGAAAGAGGTGTCTAATCATTTCATTGTGGTCACAAAAACAACATGTAGAACTACCAATCCAACTTCTTTTAAGCAAGTTACCTTTGGTCAAAATGACACCTTTATGAACATACCACATGAAAATCTTAATTTGAAGCGGAACTTTAATCTTTCAAATGTGTAAAGACCTAGACAGTGGCACGGAATCGATTAAGCTCAGATACATAAATTTCACTGAAAATATCTCGTTGACAAGTAGCTTCCAATGAATCGTATCCTCATAGTCCGTTAGTTGAACTATCGAGCTAACAAAAGTTAACTAAAACAGGCTTTCTGGCGCCGTTCATTGTGCCATTTACATCCCTAACAGCGGGTTGGAAGGATAAGCAAATCCGAGCGAGCCTTGTCCAGCACGGGGGTATCGGACGGTGACCGCAGAACTACGCCAGTGGCAGAGAACATGGTCATAGTTTCTTCTACGTGCCAAAATGTACACTTAATCAACCCTTGAATATCATCACTGCGTGTCGAATGCATTTCACTCCGTCGGTTATCTAGCGGGTGCCCCGCCCGTTTATCTGAACAGGTTTGGCGAGCACACGTAGCTTTCATTCGTACTTGCACACGTGAGACACCTGCACTGCCCTGCCACGGTTGTCCATTTTAGCGGTGTTTGGCGTGTCAATTTAGCCGTGCACTCATGGAGGGAGTACGTATATGGTTGCTCGGTTGCGACGTTTCTCTTCCCCACGAAAAGGAAATACCGACAGGCCGCATGGGCTCCAGCGGGTCAGTCCAACCTTTCTACGTGCGCCGGCCACCCAAAGTCCCAAACGGATTGGAATCTGATGGCGCCTAATCATCAGGTGGTACGTGTACGTGGCAAATCGAATGTTCTTGATGACAAGTTTAATGAACTTCCCGGCACGCTGGAGGGACTGGATCGCGCTGCTGCTCTCCACCGCGTCCTCCACCTGCCTGCTAAACGGTGACCCGGGCCCTGCGATTCTTCACCGCCGAGGGCTGCGGCAAGGCGACCCACTATCGCCGATCCTTTTCATCCTGGCGATCGACCCCCTCCACCGTCTGCTTGAGGCGGCGCAGCAGGAGGGCACCATAGCGCCGCTGCCGTCCGGAGCCGTGCGCATGCGCGTCACGCTGTATGCGGACGACGCGATCCTGTTCGCAAACCCAGTGCGGCAGGAGATCGACGCCATCATGCAGCTGCTGGGGGGGTTCGGGGACGCGACGGGGCTGCGTGGCAACCCTCAGAAGTCCTCGGCGGCAGCGCTGAACTGCGACAGCATAGACCTCACCGACATACTCCGAAGCTTTGGCGGCGCCATAGTGGGCTTCCCGATCAGATACCTTGGTCTCCCTCTATGCATCGGCAGGCTACGGTTAGTGCACATTCAGTACCTGCTAGACCGCATCCGCGCACGGCTGGCGGCCTGGAAGGGCCGTCTCTTGCCTATCACCGGGCGCCGCGTGCTCGTGAGGTCCGTCCTATCGGCGCTGCCAGCCTTCGCCATGGCGGTGCTGCGTATCCCGAAGAAATTCTACAAGGACGTAGACAAAGCGAGGCGTCGTTTCCTGTGGGCACAGGATGAGGAGGTCACCGGAGGGAAATGCAAGGTGAACTGGCCGCTTGTCACATCTCCGGTCGAGCACGGCGGCCTCGGCATCCACAACATGGAGCGCTTCGCGCGCGCGTTGCGACTCCGCTGGCTCTGGCTCGCTTGGATGGACCCAGCCAGGCCATGGACACGGCTGGACCTCCCGTGCGATGATAAGGATAGGGCGCTTTTCTCCTCGGCAACGAGGGTGACGGTGGGCGACGGCAACAGAGCACTTTTCTGGCACTGCTCCTGGCTCGGGGAGCAGCCACTGCGGCAGGCCTACCCCGACCTTTTCACGCGATCAACAAGGAAGAACCGCACTGTCGCGGAGGCCACTCGTGATGACAAATGGATCACGGACCTCGGTAGACAAGAGTCGGAGATCATTCATCAGCGGTGATCTTTGCGGCGCCGACGTCGAGGCGAACCTGGAGCTGCAACAAGGGACCGGCGACAAGATCACCTGGAAAGCCGGCGGGGATTACACGGCTAGATCAGCATATCTCTCCCAGCTACCTCCGCAGCCAACCTCGGCCATGAAAACCCTGGTTTGAAGATATGGGCGCCGGAAAGATCAAGTTCTTCCTCGGCTACTACACCAAAACAGCTCGGTGCAACGACCGCTGCAGCAGCAGGGCCGGAGAACCACTACTTACATCGCTTATCTTTGCCAGAACCTCGAGACCTCCTTCCACCTCTTCCGGGAGTGCACCATTTGAAGTTTGGAGAACAGCGCCACCGGGCGGGTTATGCACATTATCCCCGGCATCATGGAGTGCATGCAACACCACGACGGAGGCCATCACCACAATCCTAAACTCCGCGGCGCCACGGGAAAGGAGAGGTATTCGGACGATGGTGGCTTTGATCACCTGGCAGATCTGGCTTGAGAGAAACAGATGCACTTTCAGAGGTAAGACACCAAGTGCACGCAATATAACGGATGCCTGCCGGAGGGACATCGAACAATGGAGACTCGCCGGAGCACATGCTATAGAGCCCCCCTTCGGGGATACAACGCGAGGAGTAGGCTGATTCTCATCAGGCGGAGGAGGGGGTCCCTGCCCTTTCCTACAAGGCCTCTGTAACAACCGTTTTTGTACTTCGTGGCTCTGATCAGTTTTTGATCACCACACTATCTGTAACTCTCTCCTGCTAAGCCAATGAAAAGCCAGAAATGTCTGGATCTTTCAAAAGTTTAATGACGCGAGAATAGCAATTTTAGTTTGCAAGCAGGGTAACTTCATGCCTCACTTTATTTTTTTGATAAAAAATTATCGTATGGGCCAACTAACTTGTCATCCTTGCTTCACTATAGTTACCATAAAAAACGTTTTAATTTTTCATGTGCTCATACCTGCCGTCAGATACTTATCATAACGAAACAGATTTCCTCGCATCTGCTAGACATGAGCGTGTGTGTTCGGTCGCCTCACGCAAAGCGCACCTGGCGGGACGACCGGACAGACTGCTCCCGTCGTTGAAGAGCTCCTCCTGATCAGCTGGAAACCCCTTCCGCGTGTGAGGAAACGAAAATGTCAAAGCATGAAGCATGAACAACGAGAAATCGATCGAGCAGATAAGGTTAGCATCGTCACTGCCCCCGGTCTCGGTCTGATGCCGTGTCTAGCATTGTACTACTACTACTACGGATTAATTACGAAAATCCTAAAATTAATGACCTACTCCCTCCGTTTCTAAATATTTGTTTTTCTAGAGATTTTAACAAGTGACTACATACAAAGCAAAATGAGTGAATCTATACTCTAAAATATGTCTACATACATCCATATGTTGTATTCATTTGAAATGTCTAGAAAGACAAATATTTAGGAACGAAGGGAGTAATAGCTTATTCACAAACTGAATAGTCACACGGCAGGACTCCTCAAACCGGTCATATACGTCCGGACTAACCGGTATCCCCGTATCCAGCCCATATCTAGAGCGGTATGAGGAGGCCTGGACGCGTCCGCCACATTAGACAGGTGGGCGGGACCTATACAGACACACATCGACACTCATCGGTCCGATGAGGGCGTCGCTTCCGCGCGCCGCCTGAAGGGGCAAATTCAACTATTTAAGCAGGACGGCGAGTCCCAGTTTAAGCCACTCCCATTTCCACCCTTATCCTCTTGTCCGCGTAGCCACTTGCATCTGCTCTGAGCTTGCCGTCCACTCCCAGCCGCTCTGAGCTCGCCGGTAGCCATGGTCCGCCAGTGGATCACCATGTATAAGATGCTCGCTCTGCAGCGCCGGGCGGAGCTCCTAGCGGAGATACATGCACGTTTGCCTCTTGGATTTCAGCTGGCTTGCCTCCGGACTCTCCAGAGCAGGACGAGCAGGAGGTGTCGGAGCAGAAGGAGGAGGAGGCAAAGCAGCAGGCGTCGGAGCATGGGAACACCGAGAGTGGAGACGGAGGACGATGAGACGAATCGGACTCCACCTGCTACTAGATTCAGCATGGGCAACGCGTTGGCCGAGTTCGAGGTGGCCCAAGCGAAGGAGGCGGCGGAGCAGCAGGCCATCCTCGACTCCATCCTGTCGGAGTTTGAGGTCTCAGCAAACCGCCGCTACCTCTGACAGACACACCAGAGCTGGAGGAAGTCTTTGTGGACCTAGACTCTGATGAGGAGCCGAATTGTGGGCCGCAGCCAGTGAACGGGAGGCCGGTCCATCTGGCAGTGCCGGCATGGTGGTCATTGACATCTCCGACGACGAGTAGTACTAGGGTAATTTTATTCATGTAATGTAGTAGGTAGCTTATTTTGTGTTGCATGGTATAGTATGGATTTAGAGTGATATTTGAGGTTTGTCGTTGCAGCGCGTGAAAAATGAGGGGTGATCAAGCCTTGTCCATGGACATGCCCGAACGCGTCCACGAACATATGAGGGGTCACTTTTGAGGAGCCAGTTGTATATGCTCTAGCATCATCCGTGGATGTATCATTGTTGTTGTACTAGTGCCAAAGATTCAAAGCTTTCTCACATGCCCCGTCGAGTGTCACTCACGTGAATGAAGAGAGTATTTACAGGTTATCCAAGCCTTCATTCTCTAGAAACCCTAGTTGCCATCACCCACGAGTCCCCTCTTCTTTTGCCCGCCGCTCCATCGGCGGGAGGAGGGGGACCCAAGATCTGGTGTTGGGGCGTTTTATTTATTCTTTTAGGATTGGAGTTTTATTCCTCAGCGATGGTGTCGCCATTGTGCGGATCTAGAACAAGGTTTCCTGACTCCTGGTTGATCTCGTCGGCGTCATAGGGTACGGCGGGCGGTTAGTTGGTCACTGCTCTTTCTGGTGGTAAATCTAGTGTTTCTTCGCTATATGTGGGTGGTCTTTGAGGGTGTCTTCCGACAGAGTGGAATGAGCTATTTTGCGTCTTGGTCCTATGGCTCCTTCACCCACCGCTACGTTCGGCAAACTTTGGCGTCATTAGGGACCTTGTGATGTTATATCTCTCTGAATATGTACGGTCGGCTCTGGGATGATCACCCAACCCTCTTCTTCGTTTTATTCTCCCCGACAAATTTGGTTCCAGGTCTTGATCTTAGGCATCTTCACTCTTCGATAACCGTGTCAACAACATTTTTTTTGGCTCTGATGGTTCTTCAAAGGTCTAGAGGCAGCATCAACTTTTCATCACGGCACGCTGTTGACGATTGCGGGAGGAAGACAATGTCACAATGACCGATGTGTAATTTTTAATTTCTTTAAGACCTTATAAGAGTTGGTCGACTTTAGTATATGGCCTTTGGCCTTTCCAGAGAAGTTGAGAGCTCGGCAGCTATGAAAGAACAAATCAAATTCATACCCATTTCAAGAGAGTATGTACGGTCGACTTTATACCATTAATATTTTGCGGACATGGCGATTGGCGTCTCCCATATCTTGCGTCCCCAAATATGTCTAGTATATTTGTTGTCTCTAGATAGAGTTATTTAAATATATTTTTTTAAAGAGCCTACATGATGCATGGCCATTTGTTATTGGCTTCGCTTTTCAAAATGGATTTCTCCAAAAAGGAATGTTACATTTCGTAATTGGGATTAGCTAATGATCATATTTTAGATTTAGTGATTTTATTATCAACGTGCATGGTAAGCAAATGATTAATACAGACATAGAGCATACTAAAATATAAAGCTTTGGGCCAAGGGTCCCATGATTTGTGCCTTTTCTTTTTGTTTGCTTTAGGTTTTGATAGATTTGTCATACTGTCCCTACAATGCAAACGTAGTGCTCTCTATTTCCAAGTAGCTTAATCCTTTCTTAATTATAACAGATTTCCATAGCGTTTGAATGAACATATAACTATCATCGTCGTATCCACTTTGTTCTCCATGCAACCTAGGACTAACAGAATTGCACTTTTTTTGCAAGGGGAAAGAATTGCACATTTGCTAATGGCTACAATTGTAATGTAACGTGTCACTTTTGTGGCTGAGATTTCGGGAAAATCCACACAACTAAATGAGTTAGAAACATATACTCTCTCCATTCCAAAATATTAGGCATATAACTTTTTTTCACGAAGTCAATCTTTATGAAATTTGATAAGTTTATAGGACAAACTAGGAATATCTTAAATACTAAATTAATAAAATATAAAAATATATTTCATGCAATCTAATGATGCGGATTTTGTATTCTAGATGTTGATACTTAAACCAAACCAAAGATTTAAAAGATTGACATTTGTACAAATGTATACACCTTATATATTTTAGAATTGGCGACGGGGGTGGGGCGAGGGAGGAATCCTAAACGCACGGATGGATACTAATGGAGGTTTTACCCATACTAATAACCTCCACCCCCCGAATTTCACGTGGGTGGCCCCCTCCTTCCTCCTTAATCTCCATTGAGAGGACGACACCTAATGGCAATCATTTTGAATCTGTAAAAAAACTGTATGTCCGTCACTATAGCATTACTCGTCTTTTTATGCCCAACCAAAATGTAAAACACAAAGAAAAGTACTTCATTCGTAGAGTTTCAAAATTGAGGGGGGGAAACACATGGTTGCAATATCATGCCCATTTGAATAGTACATAATTTAATTTGTACAAAATATGTGTGAATGCACCATGGCAAATACAAAAGATTGTCCGCACGCTGTCCTCCTGCTAGGGAGCACCAATGCCAAATCCAAAATCTCCAATTTTAGCCAATTTCCCTAGCAGGAGGGCAGCCTGGAGGAGTTCACGGACTCAGACGTCCCGCCAAGGCAAATCCTCAAGGACCGGTAACTCGCAACGGTCTGGATCATCGGTCGGTCGACGACCACGGTCGAGACAAGCAAGCGTCGTCTCCACCGCCTCGACGAGAAGATAGCAAAGCACAGCGAGAAGTGGTCTCTGAGTGAGACCACCGCCGCTCCTGCCTCTGGTAAAGTCCCGGCGCACGTTTCTCGAGGAGGGGGTGGCAAAGGGGAATCCTAAACGCACAGATGGATACTAACAGAGGTAATATGGAACCCCCGGTACTAATAACCTCCCAATTTCACGTGGGTGGGACCCTCCTTCCTCCTTAATCTTCATTGAGAAAATGGCACCTAATGCCAGTCATTTTGAATCCATAAAAACCTGTTTGTTCTGTCACTGCAACATTACTCGTCTTTTTATGGCCAACCAAAATGTAGAACATCAAGATAAAAGACTTCCTTCATTCGTAGAGTTTCAAAACTAGGGGGGGGGGGCACATGGCTGGAATTTCGTGCCCATTTGAATAGTACATGATTAATTTGTACCAAAATATGTGTGAATGCACCATAGCAAAAACAAAAGACTGTCTCCAATAGGTTGGAGTGGATGAGCACTTTCTTTAAGCGTACGCATAAGCATTAGTTCGTGCCCTTCCAGTTTCAAAACGTTATTTAGGAAAATCATCTAGTATTTTGTCATATAAATCAAACAACTCACATATAAAAAATTCATAAGATCTCAACCCTCTATTTTCCGATAAAATCGATTGAATTAAAGTGGCCTTAAGTTTTTCTTTTTCTTCTTTTTCGTTATAGCCAGAGGAAGAGGCCACAAGCTGTCAGTTTAATATACCTCTGGCACAAAAATACCCCCTCCGTAAAATAACATATAGGGTGTAATAAAAGATATTAATAACAGAGCGAAAACCGGACGAGGAAGGAAATGAAAACAGGCCCTAGCAAAAAGGCAGAAAACAGACGGCATGAGCTGTTGCTGTCATCCACAGGCGCAGCTCCACGCCATGGCTGAGTCACCGACCCCCTTTAATAAAATCCAAAATCCGCAGGATAGCGCCATCAACACGCCGTCACGTTTCACTCTTCGGCTCCGCCATCCCCCTCGGCCTCCGTTGCCATCTCTCCCACCCCAACAACCACTCGCTGACGCCTGGGCCCCTCCTCCCCTCGGCCCTCCTATAAATACCGCTCGCGATTTGCCTCCTGCAGAGCAGAGCAGAGCCGAGCATACAGACCCCATTACCGTCTTCTTGGACCCTGCTTCTCTGCCGTCCTCGCCGCCGCGAGCTCCGATCGGCAATCTTTTCTCCGTTCAAGATGACCATCATCATCGAGCAGCCTCAGCTTGGTGAGACTCTTCTTACCCATATCATTTGCGTGCTCCTCTCCTCTGCTTCTTCTTTAATAGTTCCCTTGCCTGTTCTTGTTGAGTTTCTGTTCATGTTTCTTGGAGGTTGAGTGCGCAAACAGAACGCCGTGGGATAGGCGTGGTGCTGATATTTAGCTCGAATTTCTGTTGGCCGGTTGCAGATGCGGCGGCGGAGAGGAAGGTCGCCGGCGACCAGGGGGAGCTCGTGCTCGACGGCGGCTTCACCGTGCCGGACTCCAACGCCTTCGGCCACACCTTCAGGTGAGTTCTCATGGGTTTTCTTTCCTCGACCTCCCATGGTTCTTGGATGAAAAAAAATCATCAATTCAAGTGAGACGTTTTAAGGCGTGAACCATGTTTCTCCTGTTGAAATTTCGTTTATGTCCCGCGAGAAAGGACAAAGCAAAGGGACAAGCTAGGGGGCAGTCGGCTGAAATTTCTGAAGCCTTAGATCGAAAACAAGCGCACCACATTATGTCTTCTTCCTCCAACCATTCTCTCCCTAACAGATCGTGTTCCGTCCTGTATTCTTCTTCCTCCCGCCACCTGCTGCCACCGGCACGGCCGGCCGCATGCTGCTGCCACTCGCGGCCGGCGGCGCTCCAGCGACAACCTCGCCGCACCGCCCTCCCCTCAACCTCTCCCCACCATCATGCTTGCCTTCGCCCCGGAGCATCCCTCTAAACAGGCGAACCACGTGAGATTTTCGGATGAACCTGCACCCCTAAGATAGACAAGGAAGTTGCTTCCCCATGCACCCTCTGCACCCCTAAGATAGAAAAGGAGGTTGTTGCTTCCTCTGCACCTCCCTCGCCCCCACCCTAAGATAGACAAGAATGTTATGCATAACGGTATTGGTAAGGACCTCCTAGAAGGAGCTGAAACCAATAACACGCTGTCCTCCTGCTAGGGAAATTGACTAAAATTGGAGTAGCAGAAGTTAAGCTGGGCAAGAATCTTATCATTTTCGCAGAAAGAAAAAAGAAAATTAAAACTTGGCAGGAAACTCCCACTGGATATGCTAGGAAATTGACTAAAATGTCCATCAGAAACATTTTTTTTTTGTCCCCACACGCACTCCATGCCACATGCTTATCAAACCTTTCCGCGTATCAAATTGATAACTACTACAGCCCCTGTTATTCCTAAATATAAGACGTTTTGGCGGTTCAGTTAAACTGCGAAAACGTCTTACATTTAGAGATAGAAGTGGTATGAACAATACTGAAGTGGGAACTGATACATGCCTCCAGGGACTACGACGCGGAGTCGGAGCGGAAGAAGACGGTGGAGGAGTTCTACCGCGTGAACCACATCAACCAGACGTACGAGTTTGTGCAGCGGATGCGGGACGCATACGGGCGGCTGGACAAGACGGAGATGAGCATCTGGGAGTGCATCGAGCTGCTCAACGAGTTCATAGACGACAGCGACCCTGACCTGGACATGCCGCAGATCGAGCACCTCCTCCAGACCGCTGAGGCCATCCGCAAGGACTACCCCGATGAGGACTGGCTTCACCTCACTGGCCTCATCCATGGTAACCAACTAACTTTTACACGTGTAGCCTTTTTTTCTCTTTTTTTTCAGAATCTTGAGAATCAGATCCCTCACCAGATTCTTTTAGAATCTTGAATCCATTTCGTTTTACAACCATAACTACCTAGGGTCTAGAGTGTGTTACAAGGTTCCACAATCCCATATTACACAAGGTCATTACTCTCCTGGCATAATTGTATCTGTTTTTTTCCCGGGGATAACCAACAATAGTACTCCCTCCGTCCCAAAATAAGTGTCTCAATTTTGTACTAGCTCTAGTATAAATTTGTACTAACCTCAAGACATTTATTTTGGGACGGAGGGAGTACATTGTAGTCCTCCTTTGGCTCACCTCGAACAGCCACCGACGGTTCTTTTTTCTCATGTGAGTTGCCACGGTGTGCAGATCTGGGCAAGGTGCTGCTGCATCCCAGCTTCGGGGAGCTTCCTCAGTGGGCAGTCGTAGGTAAATCAGTCGGCAAAACACTTGCAGATCAAACCTCTCCAGAGCCTGTCCCAAATTCAGCTCTGAATCCCTGACGAGCTTCGTGGCATCTTTCTTCAGGTGACACCTTCCCCGTCGGCTGCGCGTTCGACGAATGCAACGTCCACTTCAAGGTAAGCACTTGCACGCCTGTGAGCCGATCGAAGGCTGAAGCTTTGCTTGCTCTCTGACTCTGTCTCTGTCCCTGCGATGCGCGCAGTACTTGAAGGAGAACCCTGACCACCACAACCCGGAGTTCAACACCAAGTTCGGGGCCTACTCCGAGGGGTGCGGGCTGGACAAGGTGCTCATGTCATGGGGCCATGACGACTACATGTACCTGGTACACCCTCCCTCTTCCCTCGCCTTCGCCGTGGCGCCCTCGTTCATCGCCAAACGATGAAGTTCTTGAAATGTTTTCGCGATGCTCGTCTTCAGGTTGCCAAGGAGAACAAGACCACCCTTCCATCTGCAGGGCTGTTCATCATCAGATACCACTCCTTCTACCGTAAGCGCGCGCCGCAATAGCTTCGATTACTTTCTTTCTGCCTGCCAGGGTAGAAGTATTGAGTTTCAGAGCAACTAAAACCTTGCAAATGTTTTTGGTATGCACGAACGATTCAGCCCTGCACAAGCATGGAGCCTACATGCACCTGATGAACGAGGAGGACAAGGAGAACCTCAAATGGCTGCACGTCTTCAAGTAAGCCGATATACAGAAACGAAATGGAGTAGATTTAAAGGATGGGAGAAATGCAGGAGCTGAGCTCGCTCCTTTGTTCATCGTTCTTGCAGCAAGTATGACCTGTACAGCAAGAGCAGCGTCAGGATCGACGTCGAGGAAGTGAAGCCCTACTACATGTCGCTCATCGACAAGGTAATGATAGTGATTTTGTTTGGAGTGCACTCACTGACATCTCTCTTGAGAGTCCTGCGATAGGCAAAATATCTGACGCGATGCTTCCTCTCTGAATTTTCCCAGTACTTCCCGGGGAAGCTGCGATGGTGAGGAGGCCGCACCCAGACACGGAACGGAACCCAGACAACATATGATAGTTTATTTTTACCTTCGTCGAAAGCAAAAAGGATGAAAGATTGTTCCAAGCTGTCGTACGTGTATGGTGCGTGATACTACTATATATACGGATCATGTCACGTCCAAGTTGAGTGAGCGTTGCCAGTAGGGCCATCAGCCATGCCTATTATGGCGTATACCTAATAAAATTTATTTGCCGGTATTTGTTGTCTTTCGAGTGTGCTCGTTGTAAACGAAATGATTTTACTCGCCTTGTGTAGAAGTAATTACATACAGTTACAGTATGTGTGAAAGTATGTGCTGCTTGCGCTCTTCTCTGGTAAACGGAATCTGCTCCTTGGAAGCTGAAACACGTGCGCAAATTCCTTCCCAGAAAGTTCATGAGGGCATGTCCAAAAATATAAAGCATGTGCTACAAAAGCGGTTTCACACAGTCTATTTGTTGTGACATATAGTTTACATTTTATTCATTAAATCTATTGTCGAACTTTAGCCCAAAATAAGAACGGGTGTAATACACCCAAACAAAGGGAGTACAACTTTGTTCTCTCTCCTCGTTTATTTAACGCCACATCCTTCATATGTCCTAGGTAACAAATTTGTCAACACCTAACTTACACTTGTTGGAGATGCTCCGAGAAGATCGCTTTTTTCCGTGGGGAGTAGAATTAGGGATCGTCTATTTAATAGGTGTATGAAAAAAAAAGTTTCCATCAGTTACTTTCTGTCATGACCATCGGATCAATATCCAACTGCCTCAATCATTCTACGACATGTTCATCTTCTTCCTCCCGCATGGTAGTTCCTCATCCCCCGCAGCCTACCCTGCCCATCCGCCTGCCTCCACCACCCTGCGGCCGACGGCCGTTGCCGTGAACCACCTCGTCGCCCCCCCTCCCCTCAACCTTCTCCCACCGCCGTTACTGGCCACCTCCACGACCATCCCTCTAAGCCCCGCACCATCGGTGAAACTTTGGCAATTCCCTTCAACCCCCGCCCCCACCGGTAAGATAGATAATGGGGTTGTGACTTTTTCCTTATATAGATAGTGAGGCCATGGCTTCCCCTAAGATAAATAGTGGGTTTGTTCTTCTCCGGCAAGGTTGGGCAGAAGGAGGAAGGATGAATGGAAGGAAGAAGAAAAAAGTCACGGATGCAACATAAAATTTTAGGTGCCTGAGAAATAGCAAAACCAGTAGAATTAACAGCGCCTCTCTCAACCGAGGATCACGGCGCCGATGGCCCTCGTCCACACGAGATGGTAACGGATATGGCATCACCGATGGTGGCAATCTCGCATGTCTCGAATCGCGTGTTGATTCAAAATCTACTTCCGGTAGAAGGTGGGTCTGCCTCAGGTGAGCCTCTGTCTCGTGTGTCTCTCCACAAAAAATTCACCGCACATTCATAAAATGTTAACGCATTGTTAAAAAAATTTAGTGAACTATTAAAATGATGTTTATTCCATTCAAAAAAATGTTCATGACATTTCAAAAATATCAGGAATTTAGAAGAAATGTTGGAGATATTTTGAGAAAATGTTTGTACATTGTAAAAAAATGTTTCCATAATTAAAAGCAATGTTCCATACACTTTTTGAACATGCTTGTGGCATGTTCAAAAAATATTCACATATTTCAAAAATATGTTTGTGACATTTTTACAACGTAAAAGAATATTCAAGTGATTTTACAAAAATTGTGTACTACCATTAAAAAATGTTCAACATGTATTAAAAAATGTTCAAACATGTATTTCAAAATAAGTTGTTCAAACCTGTATTTTCAACATAAATTGTTCCACGGGTATGCAAAAAATGTACATCATGTATTAAAATGTTGACATGTATTCCAAAAATAATAAAAATGAATCAATCAATAAACCAAAAACAAGAATGGAGAAAATTGATAAAAAATACTTATAAACAACGAGAAAGAAAGGCCACATTTTTTTTTGAGGGTAAAAACTGTCGCCGCTTTATTAATTAAAAGAGTGCTGGAATCTCATCAGAAATAGCATGCAAAATACAGTCTGGTGGTGCTAAGGGCCACACATGATTCAGTTCATCCCCCATTCCCACCTTCGCTAACTTATCAGCAGCGGCGTTGGCCGAACGGCTTACCCAAGAAACTTTGACATCTTCGAATCCCTGCAGCTCCATCTTAACATGTTCCACAATTGGTCCCGCGGCAGAGAGGTTTTTCTCCCGATTGTTGAGCATGGACACCACCTTTGCCGAGTCACACTCGAGGTGAAGCTTGACCACCCCAACGTCTTTAGCTAGCTCGATCGCCTTCCTGCACGCCAAAAGCTCGACCCTCTTCGGATCAAATACTATGGCCACCACTTGACACGCTGCCCCGCGAAACGCACCCGTGTCATCACGTAGCACCACCCCAACGCCTCCTTTTCCCAGATGTTTGGACATTGACCCGTCTACGTTGGCTTTAATCCATCCCGGCTCTGGTGGTTCCCACATGGCCCTTTCTTTTGGAGGCTTCATCGTCAATTCCTTCTTGTGAATCTCCTCCCATTCCCTGACATATGCAGCCACTCTATGTGATATTTCATGTGCCTCACAAATTTTCTTTCCCTCCCTCGCATCATTACGTACTAGCCACAGTCCATACACAGCTTGTACCATGATCGCCTTCTCAAACTCCGGTGCTTGTGCAAACCACTCCAGTAGCCAGATCGCCAGCTTGCTCTGGGAGTCAATATTGCATGGTGGTTCTGCCACCGAGACTCCCAATTCCGAGCACAGCTTCTTCCAAAAACACACCGAGTGTGGGCAAGCCCAAAAACGGTGATAGCCCATTTCTTCTCTTCCACAGGCAACGCAGAACACGCCCCCTTTGATCCGTCGCCGTAGCAGTTCAGCACCCGTTGCTAGTCCATTTTTCATCAATCTCCACATATGAATTTTTGCTTTCCCTGGTGCAGACGTCTCCCACAAGGACAGCCACCCCTGATGAGTGAGGGTCGTGGACGAAGGTCCCGGCTGGCATCGCCGAGCAGCATTTAGAGCCATCCTCAGGTGGTATGCTGACTTCACCGTGAAGATGCCATTTTTAGTATGATTCCATGCTATGTAATCCTGCCGTCCCGGCCCTCCAATAGCTATCTGCTTGATATCACTTGCGTCATCGTCTGGAGCTTCGCATCATCCCATGAATCACCAGTTTGGGTCAGCAAGTCCTTCACCTTCTGCACCCCCGGGAGGTAGACTGCGGCCAGTGGCAACAGGCTCCCCTGCCTCGGGATCCAGGGGTCATGGTGGATCTTAACAGATGCACCATCTCCAATACGCCATATGATGCCTTCCCTTAGCAAGTCTCTTCCATGCAGAATACTCCTAAATGTGTAAGAACCACCCGATGGACAGGTAGCACTCATGATGGAGCTATCAGTAAAGTACCTTGCTCGGAGAACTCTCGCACATAGAGACGTTGGCGTATGCAAAATCCTCCATGCCTGTTTTGCCAACAGAGCTTGGTTAAAAGCTTCGGGATCCCGGAATCCCATCCCTCCTGTCCGTTTGGACTGACACATCTTATCCCAAGCAATCCAGTGCACCTTCTTCTCACCATTCGTTGCACCCCACCAGAATTTTGAAGAGATAGATTTCAGGTTCCCGCACATCTTCTTCGAGAGGTGAAAACAACTCATAGTGAGCGTAGGTGTAGCCTGCAGAACAGATTTAACGAGTACTTCCCTGGCTTTCTTTGATAAACCTTGTCCCTTCCAGCCTGTTACCTTTCCTTTTGAGCACTCGGTCACATACTTGAACGTGCCATCCTTGGATCTTCCCACCACCGTAGGTAGGCCTAGATATCTCTCGCTCAGGGCCTCCTGTTCAATGCCTATCGCCTGCTTAATAGCATCTTTTTGTGGCTGTCCACACCCTTTGCCGAAAAATTTGGAAGATTTTTGGAGATTTATTTTCTGTCCGGACGCTTCCTCATATCTAGCCAATATGTTCCTAAGCACATGAACATTCTCCGGAGTGCCCTGCAAGAACACAATGCTATCATCTGCAAATAACAGGTGCGTGACTTGGGGGCCAGTGCTCCCAAAGCCGGCCCCTTTAATGCTGCCCTCTGTTTGTGCCCTCCTCAACATAGCTGAGAATCCTTCAACACAAAAAAGAAATAAGTACGGGGAGAGTGGATCCCCCTGTCTGAGCCCCCTTGATGGCATAAATCCTCTAGATAGTCCTCCATTGAGCTTCACAGTAAACCGTGCGGATGTCACACATCTCATCACCATCTGGATCCATCCCTCTGCAAAGCCATACTTGGCCATCATTTGTTCATGAAACACCCACTCGACCCGATCATAAGCCTTTGTCATATCCAACTTTACTGCACATAAAGGTTTTTTCCGTTTTCGGGTTCTTATTGCATGCACACACTCATACGCGACAATCACATTGTCCGTGATAATCCTCCCAGGTACAAAAGCGCTTTGTTCCTCTGAGATGAGGACCGGTAAAAGGCCCTTCAGTCTATTTGCTAGCACTTTTGCAGCAAGCTTATAGAGAACGTTACACAAACTGATCGGACGGAATTGAGGGAGTAACTCCGGTGAGTTTACTTTCGGTATCATAACTATCGTGGTCGCGTTGAAATCTTCCGGAGCTGCAACCCCCCCGAGGAAATCTTGCACTACACGACACACATCTCTTTTCACCATCGGCCAGTGCCGTTGGTAGAAAAGCGCGGGAAGACCGTCCGGTCCCGGGGCCTTCGTTGGCCCCATTTGAAACAGTGCAGTTTCCACCTCCTCATCCGTCACTCTCTCCGTAAGCTTGATGTTCATCTCGTCCGTTACCGCAGGCTGAATGTTTTCCAGGAACTCACTCACATCGGTCGAACCTTCTGAGGTGAACAGGGACTCATAGAACGCTGCCGCCATCTCTCTCATCTCATCATCAACCGTGCACCGCGAGCCATCATCTTTCCTTAACGCTCTAACCGTGTTTTTCCTCTTTCTGTGCGAGGCTCGATTCTGGAAATATTTTGTATTCTGATCGCCCTCCCTTAACCAGTCAACTCGTGACCGTTGTCTGTAGTAAATCTCCTCGCTTTTAGCTGGCTTTCCAGATCGCGCACCTCTAGTGAGGAGCCCGATCCCAGCGCCCTCTCCTTTGCGTCCTGAGCTTTTAACTTTACTATCTGTTTTCGAATTGACCCAAACACAGCCCTGCTCCATCTTTGCATATCTCCTGATACTTGATGGATTTTGTCCCAAACCGCTGCTATCCCAGAGCTCCCGTTGTTTGCTGTAGCCCACGCATCTGTAACCATACGCTCATAATCATCGTGCTTTGTCCATGCTTCCTCGAACCTGAAAGACCACGCCCCCTTTTGTCGTTGAGTTGGAGCCGTCTCCAACACATGCACAAGGAGGGCAAGGTGATCGGATTCCTCCGTGATGAGGTTCTCCACATTAGTCTCCGGGAATAACTCCAAGAAAGAGTCAGTGCAAGTTGCGCGATCAAGCCTAACCTGCACGTTAGCATCGTCATCTCGTCGGTTGTCCCATGTATATCTGTATCCAGAAAATCCCAGATCGGCCAAACCGCACTCTGTGAGGCATTCTCTGAACGCTTCCATTTGCGAGAAACTCCTCAAGTTTCCCCCCTGTTGGTCAGATTGAAACAACGCCTCATTGAAGTCACCTACACAGAGCCAAGGGAGATCGTCCTGTTTGCGTAAGAAACGTAATGCGTCCCATGATCTCTTCCTTTTCTCCGTGTCAGGTTCCCCGTAGAATCCAGTGATCCTAACGGTTTTACCATCCAGAGCCACCACTGCATCCAAAAAATATTGGCACCAAGGCCTAATCGTTACCTGCACATGCTCCCTCCACCACATAGCGAGACCTCCACTTCTGCCCACCGCATCAACTGCTATACCACTCCTAAACCCCATACTCCACTTCAGCTTCTCCATAGCCGTTGCACTTTTCTTTGTTTCACTCAAAAAGACCACCGCTGGGTTGTGGGACCTAATTAGGTCACGAAGTTCGCCAACTGTCGAGTCCAACCCCAAGCCTCAACAGTTCCAGGCAAGGACATTCATAGCGCCCGGCGGACCCGAGAATCGGGGTCCGCCGATTTGCTCTTAATATTGTCAGAGATGCGATCAAACACCGAGGACGTTTTCTGCCTCGTATCGCGAATGAACACATCCGTGTTTCCCCTCCTTCCCGGGTCACCCTTCGCCACCCACACCTGTCTTGGCCTCCTCTTTCTGCCTTCCCCTTCACGGTCCAGATGGAAATCCTCTCTCTGCCTCTCATCACACTCCCTCCTCGGCTTCCTGATATAGCGTCCACGTGATCTTCCGTATATCCCATGCATACCGGGTTGACCCAGTGGCCGAACCCGATCCGCCTGCATGGGACGCTGCACGTACTCCGGCATTTTGTCCTTTCCTTTCCTCTCACGTTCTGCACTTCCCATCTCCTTTTCTTGCCTTTGAGATTGTTGATCCATGAGCTTCGTTCGAAGATCATTCTCACGTCTGGATTCCAGCTCATCCCTGAGATCTCCATCTCGCATCCTTCCATAGCTATTTCCATCCCTTCGAGGGCTCACAACCTCCTCCTTCCGGCCCTGCCTAGCGCCAGTGCGATTTTCAGCAGACCGGGAAAACTCTGAGCCCAGATTTCTCTTAGTTGGAAGATCTCTCCCCCTTGGTTGATTCTCACCTCCATCAGAAGCTTCCCCCACACGCGAGCTGCCTCTGCTGTTACCGCTACTAGCCGCTGCACTCGCTCCACCCTCCTTGCTTGTCCCATTTCTACCAGATTCAGACCGAAGCCAACTACCCCATTGCGCTGCAGGTTCCACCAGAGGTTCGCAAACCCCATTCACATGCACCAATCTTCCACAGTCAAAACAGAAATGAGGGATCTTCTCATACGAAAACTCAAACCAGGTTCTCTCCAAGTCATCAGCCTTTTTCTTCAGAAAGAAACCCCTAACCAGCGGGTCAAAAACAGATATCCTTGTTCGTACCCTGAGTTGATTCCCTCGCGCAACTCCTTCCCTATCCACATCAACCCTAATTGTTTCTCCCAACCAATTACCCAAGGCCCTCCCAAACACCTCTGTCCTCTTATCCGGTGGCAGATCAGACACCTTAACCCAGACATCTATTTTGTCAAAGATCATCTCCGAGGGTCGTGTGCCTCCTTCATAGTCCTTCATAACCAGAACTGCGAAATCATATTGCCATGGCCCATTATTAAGAACATGTTTCCAATCACCCTCACTCCCGAACTGAACAGAGATTATTTTCGGTCCTATCTCTCTGATCTTCGCTTCCCGGTGCAACCCCCAGGCCCTGGGCAGCGTTTTCTCCAACACCGCCATCTTCAGCGGCCGTGGCGAGTACACCTTACCCACTGCCGCCCACCTATTTCGTTTTTGGTCGTTTGGGATTGGATCCTCGAAAACCAGTCCCGCCTCTTCCTTCTCCATTAGTGTCATCCCGCCCAATCTTGTCGACAGGCTTGCCGACGGATCTGGCGTCTTGCACTCCAGCGGCGACGCGGATTCCCCCTGTTCAGCAGATCCGGCCTCCTTCCTCGACGGCGTAGTTGCCGTCGACCTCTCAGGGGCCACCGTGGATTTCCTTGGGGTAGCAGTCCTCCCATCTGCACCTCCCGCCATCAGCTCCGCTGCAGGGCAGGGTTGCAGATCCCCCAGCCCGTGCCTAGGAGAGCGCCGTCGCTACCCTAGCCACCGCCGGAATCACACCACCCCCGTACCAAAACCCTAACCCTAGCACAGCCGCGCGGTCGCCTAGCGATCGCCTGCTATCGCCTTAGAGCGTCGTTACGTGGTGGACCCTCCTCTCCTATCTCCCTCGGAGGGCTAAAGGAGTTGGCATGGGTAAAAAAAGAAAGAAAGGCCACATGAAGCTTCTAAAACCGGTCCAAACCTGTCCATTGAATCTTTCAACATCACTACGGAAGCTATAGTGTTGGGCCAGCCAGCTAGACTCGCACCAGACGCGATACGAGCTGATATCTTGTTGCCGGCGAGATATAGCTCCCGCGCTGGCCCGAGAACGGGCGCCCTATGTCTCCCTTTAAGCGAGACCTAGGGAAACCCTCGCCTCAGGACAACTCCAGATGGGCTGGCCCTGGTGCGCTGGAGGGCACATCGTAGTTTTTTTTTCTCACATTTTTTTTCTTTTTTTATTTCCATTTCGAAAATTTGTTTACACTTTCAAAAATTGTAAACATATTTATAAAAATATATTTTATATAATATTTTCAAAATTTTAATCATGCATTTAAAAATGTAAAAAGTGTATCAAAAGTGTATATGGAAAATGTATTAAAAATGTAAAATACTCCCCGCAAAACAATATATACAATGTTTTAAAAAAGTTGATCACGTATTTAAAAATGATAATCAAGCTTTTAGAAAAATGTTAAGCAAGCATTTGAAAAATGTTAATCAAAAATTTAAAAAATGTTAAATATGCAAAGGAAATATGTGGACCATGTACTAAAAATATGTTAAATATGTATAGAAAAAATGTGACCATTTACTCAGGAAAAGGTAAATTTTTATTTGAAAAATGTTAAATGTGTCCAGAAAAAATGTTGACCATGTATTTAACAGGGGTAGAACTTGTATTTTAAAAATATTAAATGTGTATAGTAAAAATCTTGACATGTATTCAAAAATATTTAAATGTATTTGAAAATGTTAAATGTGTATAAAAAAAGATTGACCATGTATTAAGAAAAAGTACACTTGATTTGAAAAATGTTAAATGTGTATAGAAAAAAATGAACATGTATTAAAACAATGTTAAACTTGTATTCGAAAAATACTAAATGTGTATGGAAAAAATATTGACCACGTATTAAAAATGTTAAACTTTTATTTCAAATATGTTAAATGTGTTTAGTAAAAATGTTGACCATATATAAAAAATATTATATTTGTATCTGAAAAAGTTAAATATGTATACAAAAATGTTAAGCTTGTATTTGAAAAATGTTAAATGTGTATAGTAAAAATCTTGACCATCTATACAAAAATATTAAACTTGTATTTCGATAATATTAAATGTGTATAGAAAAATGTTGACCATGCATAAAAGTGTTAAAATTGTATTTCAAAAATGTTAAATGTGTATAGTAAAATGTTGACCATGAATTAAAAAAATAAACTTGTATTTGAAAAATGTTAAATGTGAATAGTAAAAATATTGACCATATATTAAAAAATGTTAAATTGTATTTGGAAAATGTTCAATGTGTATTGTAAAATGTTGAACATGTATTGAATGTTAAATGCGTATAGTAAAATGTTGACCATGTATTTAAAGAATTATGTTGTATTTAGAAAATGTTGAATGTGTGTAGGAAAAATGTTGACCATGTATTGAAAAAATGTTCAACTTGTATTTGAAATATGTTAATAAAGCATTTGAAAAATAAAAAAATATGTATAGAAAAATATTGACCATGTATTAAAAAATATTAATTTGGTATTAAAAATTGTTAATGGAGTATTTAAAACATATTAATCAAGCATTTAAAAAATGTTAGACGTGTGTTAGAAAAATGCATTAGATATATAGAAAAATAATGAAAACCGAGAGTAAAAATATAGAACTATTGAAAAATGAGAAAGAAACAAACAAAATCAAAGAAAAGGGAAAGAAAGAAAAAACAATGAAAACCAAGAAAGAAATAAAGAAAACTGGAAAAAATAATGTAAATGGAAAGAAATGGGAAATACCAGTAAAACTAGAGGAAAAAATGAAGAAAACCGTGTGCAAAAAAAGGAAAAGCAAGAAAACTGGTGGAAACCGCCTCCTGTCGCATCAAGTATGTCTGGCCCGACTAGTTATCATGACTTGAACGTGGGCGTAGTGGCTAGCAGCGCAGGTGATCTTCCTAGTAGACCAGGGTTCGATCCCTGATGCTCCCCCCTTTCCTTTGGATGTCGATATCGATTGAACATTCAGTCGGGGAGCTCCCCAGTTCGGACATTTTGTTTGGTACGAGTGAGGCATCGGTCGAACGACTCGTTCGGGAGGAGAGGCGCCCCAGCTTGAATGCCCCATCCACCGGACCCTCCAGGCCTTTTTCTTGTGAAATAAAATGAAAAATAAAGCTCATATTAAGTTATGATTGGTAAACCCCAGTTTTTCTGTGACTAATAAACACTGGACTTTTGCACAACAAAATTACCATGGTCTTTTGCCATTGGATGATTTTTTTTGCCATGTTCAAGTTTATGTTTTCAAAATGGCTCAAACAAGGAAGAAGTCATGGCAAGTTTATGTTTTCACTATGAGGTTTACAAAAAACAAAAAAGTTGCCATGAAGTTTACACGTATATAGATACAACATCGATACAGGATGGCAAAAAAGTGAAGTTTACACTATGAAAAGTTACCATCATGGCAACATATGCAAAAAAAGATATGGTGAGAAATGACCTCTCTAAACAGATGGAAAATTTTGAGAAAAAATGGAGAAAACATCTTAAGTTGTAATCACATCGTGCATGTAATCCCCATGGCAAAACAAATTTCGGAGGACGATAACTTTTTGCCATGGCAAGTTTTGAACAAAAGGTTTGGACATCTTAAATTGCTATGGCAATTTGCCATGATTTTAAACATCTATAACTTTGCCACGTTTTTAACATCACAAGTTGTCGTGGCAAGTTTGCCATGTTTTTTTAACATCTTTAGTTGACATCGCAAGTTTGCATGTTTCTGAACATGTTAATTAAAGAAGTTTGCCATGTTTTTGAACAAACTTAATTAAAAGAAGTTGCCATGTTTTTGCACATCTATAACTTTGCCATAGAAAATTTGCCATGTTTTTGAACATTTTAAATTGCCATGGCAAATTTGCCATGTTTTTGAATATTCTAAGTTGTCATGGCAAGTGTGCCATGTTTTTGAACATCATAACTTTGCATGGCAAAGTTTGCATGTTTTTGAACATCTTAAAGTTTGCCATGTTTTCGGAACATCTATAACTTTGCCATGCTTTTGAACATCTTAAGTTGCCATGGAAAGCAAATTACTTTGCCATGTATGTTAAATTAAAATTGCCAAGGCAATGAAGGTATAATTGCTATGGCAAAAAAATGTTACCTTGCCATGTATATTAAACTGAAAATGACATGGCAATAAAGGAAAATTTGCCATGGCAATAAAAGTAAAATTTCGACGACCAATTCTGAAACACAAATTGCCGGTGGCAAATAAAATAAATAAATTTGCCATGGATTTTTTTTGCTAAGTTGTTTCTATACTTAAAACATGGAAATTTTGCCATGTCAGAAATTGAAGATATGACAACATTAGAGGGGAAATGTGTTCTCATGGCAAAAATGACATGGTAACCATTGCAGCAAAGTTTAGACAATATAGCAGTAGTGCAACCATAGCATTCCACATTACAATTAACTTATGTGCTCTGCTTATATAGAGCACACCTAACATAAACTAACCAAAATATCACTAACTTATACGCTGAATTTTGCTAGTCAGCATACCTAGCTACTGCATCTCCTTGTCCAGCATGTCCAACATCTTCAGTTCTTCAGGTGCTTCAGGCACTCCGAGCGGCGCACCTCCCCTGCAAATGGCCTCTTCTTGGTCTTCTCCGGCTCCTGTGCTGCCGCCGCCACCAACTACTCTTCTGCCTCAGCCACTACCTCTTGCTTGATGATGTCAGGCACATCTGGCAGCACCTCCACGTCAATCGGGAGGTCTCTGTCGCCCTCCTTGGCGTTGTGGACGGGTGCCAGCATCTAGATCTCGTCCTCCTCCTCCTTGTACTGGTCGTCCGATAGGAAAACGACCGGCACCTCCTCATCGCCAGACGAGGCAGACGAGTCAGAGGAGTCAGAATCCCCTCTGTAGCCTGAGTCGTTGTCGGAATCCACCTTGCAGTACTCCGAGTTCAGAGATACGTCGTCGATGTGCACGAGGGGGCCGGTGCAGGCAGGGCCAAAACCACATCATGGACGTGATGCATCCTCGACCAGACGCGCTTCAGATCCGGCTACGGCTACGGCGTGGTGGCGTACCTGTACATCCACTAATGCGCGCTACCTCCGATCGTCGGAGCGCGTCTCCGCCATTGCGAAACAAAGGATGTTGGTCGGAGGGGTGGCTGGGCCGTCTAGGAGAGCGCGCATCTTCTCGTCGTCGGTCATCACGTCGATGAGGCTGCATGCGTGGTTCCTAAGCATGTCGATGATGGGAACCACCGACCTATCTCCTGGAGCTCCGCGCGTGCAACCTCGTTGTCGCCTGCCAGCTCGTGGACCATCCTCAGCCATGCAGGGTGGTTCTCCATGGCGTCGGCGGCGGCGTCGAGATGGCCGGC
The DNA here is from genome assembly GCA_021437245.1 of Aegilops speltoides. Taxonomy (NCBI): domain Eukaryota; kingdom Viridiplantae; phylum Streptophyta; class Magnoliopsida; order Poales; family Poaceae; genus Aegilops; species Aegilops speltoides. The sequence continues at coordinate 430,175,513 of CM038147.1, read as the reverse complement.
GAGGGTTTTCTTGTGGTGGAGTAGGAGGTGGGGACCGTAGAGCCCGAGGCGTCGTGAAATGGAACGGGCGAGTAGGGGCGTTGGGTGGTGGGTGGTGGCCTTTTAATAGGAATGGAAGAGGGAACGACACTGCTTTGAACGCATTAAGAGTGGTGGGTGGTGACTATCACTATAACAAACGTAGCACTGAGTATCTAGCAAATCACTAGTACTAGCTCACTCGCATGGAACTCAACCGATCAAACAAAGGGTTCTGGGTTCGATCCCCAGGTCAACAATTTTTCTGGAAAAATATTTTTTGTTAACAATAGCAAAATTTAGTCCACCCCCTGTCAGTATTCAGTTAACCCAACACATCTTTTTGAAGCTATTTATTTTAAGCATTTTTTCAGTTAAAAGCAGCAAAATTCATTTCAGTTAACATCACCAATGTTCAGTTCAGTTAACATCAACAATGTTCAATTCAGTTAACATCACCAAAAATTCAGCAAAATTCAGTAAAAGCTGCACTTCAGTTTTAAGCTCACTCAAATAGAATTCAGTAAGATGCATAGTTAACATGCATATTCAATGAACGGCAACATTAACATATCTTGCAAATTCAGTTAACATCTAATTATAATATTTAATTACAAAAAGGGCAATGTATGTCATGGTTTGCCATCAAAAAAGTAGGCAATGTATGCCACATTTTGCCATCAAAAAGAGGCAATGTATGCAACAGTTTGACATAACAAAAAAGGCCAGATTATGAGTTACATAAGTATAGGCCTTATCAAAAATGGTGGCTGAGAACTGCCACTAGATCAGGCAGCAGGAAAATCATCAGGAGGAGCATTGAGGTCAGGAATATGACTGTCAATGTCATCTCCAAACAGCAGCCACCATGCCCTCTCACCTGCATGGCCTCCTCTCCCTCTCCCAGCTCCTGCATTTGCTCCTCTCCCTCTCCCAGCTCCTGCATTTGCTCTTCTCCCTCTCTCAGCTCCTGCATTTGCTCCTCTCCCTCTCCCAACATCTGCACTTGCTCCTCTTCCTGACCCTGCATCTGCACTCGCACCTCTTCCTGGACCTGAAACTGCACTTGCTCCCCATCCTCCTCTTGCACTTGATTTCCCCTCCTCTGCCTCTCCTTTTCTTTCCTCTTCCCCTGGCAGCTTCAGTTCTTGCCCTTGTCTGCCTAGCAACATTCATTTGTGTAGTGACCCTAGGTTGTGGTATTTCAGCCCCAGCAGCAGCAACAAATGAAGACAGCTCAGGCAGTGGGCCATGGACCCTTTGAGGAGCTCTTCTTGCTCTTTCCCTGTTGGCCATGTTGAAAACCATACTGGTTGGTGCTACCTCTTGAGCACTGCGTTGGTTTTTCCTTGAAGAGGAAAGGGTGATGCAGCAAAGTCGCGTAAGTATTTCCCTCAGTTTTTGAGAACCAAGGTATCAATCTAGTAGGAGGCTCCATACAAGTCCCTCATACCTACACAAACAAACAAGAACCTCGCAACCAACGCGATAAAGGGGTTGTCAATCCCTTCACAGTAACTTGCGAAAGTGAGATCTGATAGAGATAATAAGATAAGATAAATATTTTCGGTATTTTTATTATATAGATTGAGAAGTAAAGATTGCAAATAAAGATAGATTGGAAACTTATATGATAAAAGATAGACCCAGGGGCCATAAGTTTCACTAGTGGCTTCTCTTAAGATAACATAAGTATTACGGTGGGTGAACAAATTACTGTCGAGCAATTGATAGAAAAGTGCATAGTTATGAGAATATCTAGGCATGATCATGTATATAGGCATCACGTCCGCGACAAGTAGACCTACTCCTGCCTGCATCTACTACTACTACTCCACACATCGACCGCTATCCAGTATGCATCTAGAGTATTAAGTTCATAAGAACAGAGTAACGCATTAAGAACGATGACATGATGTAGAGGGATAAACTCAAGCAATATGATATAAATCCCATCTTTTTATCCTCGATGGCAAAAATACAATACGTACCTTGCTGCCCCTGCTGTCACTGAGAGGACACCGCAAGATTGAACCCAAAGCTAAGCACTTCTCCCATTGCAAGAAAGATCAATCTAGTAGGCCAAACCAAACTGATAATTCGAAGAGACTTGCAAAGATGACCAATCGTACATAAAACAATTCAGAGGAGATTCAAATATTTCTCATAGATAAACTTGATCGTAAATCTACAATTCATCGGATCTCGACAAACACACCGCAAAAAGAGTTACATCGAATAGTTCTCCAAGAAGATCGAGGAGAACATGGTATTGAGATTCAAAGAGAGAGAAGAAGCCATCTAGCTAATAACTATGGACCCGAAGTTCTGTGGTAAACTACTCACAACTCATCGGAGAGGCTATGGTGTTGATGTAGAAGCCCTCCGTGGTCGATTCCCTCTCCGGCGGAGCACCGACGAAGGCTCCAAGATGGGATCTCGCGGATACAGAAGGTTGCGGCGGTGGAAATAGGGTTTCGTGGTGTTCCTGGATGTTTTCGGGGTACGAAGATATATATAGGCGAAGGTGGTCAGTCAGGGGAGCCACGAGGGGCCCACTAGGGTGGGGGTGCGCCCACACCCCTAGGGCGCGCCCTCCTGCCTCGTGGCCGCCTCGGCTGCTTCTTGACGTCCACTCCAAGTCTCCTGGATTGCGTTTGTTCCAAAAAGATCGCTCCCAAAGGTTTCATTCCGTTTGGACTCCGTTTGATATTCCTTTGCTTCGAAACACTGAAATAGGCAAAAAAAAACAGCAATTCGGGCTGGGCCTCCGATTAGTAGGTTAGTCCCAAAATGATATAAAAGTGTAAAGTAAAGCCCATAAACATCCAAAACAGGTAATATAATAGCATGGAACAATCAAAAATTATAGATACGTTCGAGACGTATCAAGCATCCCCAAGCTTAATTCATGCTCGTCCTCGAGTAGGTAAATGATAAAAACATAATTTTTGATGTGGAATGCTACCTAGCATATTTCTCAATGTAATTTTCTTTATTGTGGCATGAATGTTCAGATCCAAATGATTCAAAGTAAAAGTTCATATTGACATAAGAAATAGTAATACTTCAAGCATACTAACAAAGCAATCATTTCTTCTCAAAATAACATGGCTAAAGAAAGTTCATCCCTACAAAATCATATAGTTTGGTCATGCTCCATTTTCGTCACATAAGAATGCTCTCATCATGCACAACCCCGATGACAAGCCAAGCAATTGTTTCATACTTTAGTAATCTCAAACTTTTTCAACTTTCACGCAATACATGAGCATGAGCCATGGATATAGCACTATGGGTGGAATAGAATATGATGATGGGGGTTGTGTGGAGAAGACAAAAAAGAGAAAGTCTCACATTGACACGGCTAATCAACGAGCTAGGGAGATGCCCATCAATTGATGTCAATGCAAGGAGTAGGGATTGCCATGCAACGGATGCACTAGAGCTATAAATGTATGAAAGCTCAACAAAAAAAACTAAGAGGGTGTGCATCCAACTTGCTTGCTCAGGAAGACCTAGGGCATTTGAGGAATCCCATTGTTGGAATATACAAGCCAAGTTCTATAATGAAAAAATTCCACTAGTATATGAAAATGACAAAACTAGAGACTCTCTATCATAAAGATCATGGTGCTACTTTGAAGCACAAATGTGGAAAAAGGATAGTAGCATTGTCCCTTTTTATTTCCGTTTTTTCTTTCCTTTTTTTCTTTTTTTCTTCTTTTTTATTTGGTCTTTTTTTATTTGGGACAATGCTCTATTAATGATGATCATCACACTTCTATTTATCTACAACTCAATGATTACAACTCGATACTAGAACAAAATATGACTCTATATGAATGCCTCCGGCGGTGTACCGGGATGGGCAATGAATCAAGAGTGACAGGTATGAAAAATTATGCATGGTGGCTTTGCCACAAATACGATGTCAATACATGATCATGCGAAAGCAATATGACAATGATGATGCGTGTCATGATAAATGGAACGGTGGAAAGTTGCATGGCAATATATCTCGGAATGGCTATGGAAATGCCATAATAGGTAAGTATGGTGGCTGTTTTGAGGAAGATATAGGGAGGTTTATGTGTGATAGAGCGTATCGTATCACGGGGTTTGGATGCACCGGCGAAGTTTGCACCAACTCTCAAGGTGAGAAAGGGCAATGCACGGTACCGAAGAGGCTAGCAATGATGGAAGAGTAAGAGTGCGTATAATCCATGGACTCAACATTAGTCATAAAGAACTCACATACTTATTGCAAAAACCTACAAGTCATCAAAAACCAAGCACTACGCGCATGCTCCTAGGGGGATAGATTGGAATGAAAAGACCATCGCTCGTCCCCGACCGCCACTCATAAGGATGACAATCTAAGAACACCTCATGTTTCAAATTTGTTATGCAACGGTTACCATACGTGCATGCTACGGGACTTGCAAACTTCAACACAAGTATTTCTCAAATTCACAACTACTCAACTAGCATGACTCTAACATTACCACCTTTATATCTCAAAACAATTATCAAGCATCAAATTGATCATAGCATCCAATTCACTTCCTATGATAGTTTTTATTATACACAACTTGGATGTCCATCATATTGTTGGGGAACGTAGTAATTTCAAAAAATTTCCTACGCACACGCAAGATCATGGTGATGCATAGCAACGTGAGGGGAGAGTGTTGTCCACGTACCCTCGTAGACCGAAAGCGGAGGCGTTAGAACAACGTGGTTGATGTAGTCGTACGTCTTCACGGCCCGACCGATCAAGCACCGAAACTACGGCACCTCCGAGTTCTAGCACACGTTCAGCTCGATGACGATCCCCGGACTCCAATCCAGCAGGGTGTCGGGGAAGAGTTCCGTCAGCACGACGGCGTGGTGACGATCTTGATGTTCTACCATCACAGGGCTTCGCCTAAGCACCGCTACAATATTATCGAGGACTATGATGGAGGGGGGCACCGCACACGGCTAAGAGATCTTGGAGATCAATTGTTGTCTCTATGGGGCGCCCCTGCCCCCATATATAAAGGAGCAAGGGGGGAGGCGGCCGGCCAAGGAGGAGGGCGCGCCAAGGGGGAAGTCCTACTCCCACCAGGAGTAGGACTCCTCCTTTCCTTGTTGGAGTAGGAGAGAAGGAAAGAGGGGGAGAGGGAGAAGGAAAAGGGGGCTGCACCCCTTGTCCAATTCGGACCAGAGGGGGGGCGCGGGCCTCCTTCCTTTTGGCCTCTCTCCTCTATTCCCGTATGGCCCAATAAGGCCCATATACTCCCCGGCGAATTCCCGTAACTCTCCGATACTCCGAAAAATACCCGAATCACTCAGAACCTTTCCGAAGTCCGAATATAGTCGTCCAATATATCGATATTTACGTCTCGACCATTTTGAGACTCCTCGTCATGTCCCCGATCTCATCCGGGACTCCGAACTCCTTCGGTACATCAAAACTCATAAACTCATAATATAACTGTCATCGAAACCTTAAGCGTGCGGACCCTACGGGTTCGAGAACTATGTAGACATGACCGAGACACGTTTCCGTCAATAACCAATAGTGGAACCTGGATGCTCATATTGGCTCCTAAATATTCTACAAAGATCTTTATCGGTCAAACCGCATAACAACATACGTTGTTCCCTTTGTCATCGGTATGTTACTTGCCCGAGATTCGATCGTTGGTATCTCAATACCTAGTTCAATCTCGTTACTGGCAAGTCTCTTTACTCGTTATGTAATGCATCATTCTGTAACTAACTCATTAGTTACATTGCTTGCAAGGCTTATAGTGATGTACCTTACCGAGAAGGCCCAGAGATACCTCTCCGACAATCGGAGTGAAAAAAACTAATCTCGAAATACGCCAACTCAACATGTACCTTTGGAGACACCTGTAGATCTCCTTTATAATCACCCAGTTACGTTGTGACATTTGGCAGCACACAAAGTGTTCCTCCGGTAAACGGGAGTTGCATAATCTCATAGTTGTAGGAACATATATAAGTCATGAAGAAAGCAATAGCAACATACTAAATGATCAAGTGCTAATCTAACGGAATGGGTCATGTCAATCACATCATTATACTAATGATGTGATCCCGTTAATCAAATGACAACTCATGTCTATGGTTAGGAAACATAACCATCTTTGATTAATGAGCTAGTCAAGTAGAGGCATACTAGTGACATTAAGTTTGTCTATGTATTCACACATGTATCATGTTTCCGGTTAATACAATTCTAGCATGAATAATAAACATTTATCATGAAATAAGGAAATAAATAATAACTTTATTATTGCCTCTAGGGCATATTTCCTTCAGTCTCCCACTTGCACTAGAGTCAATAATCTAGTTCACATCGCCATGTGATTTAACATCAATATTCATATCTGTATATGATTAACACCTATAGTTCACATCGTCATGTGACCAACACCCAAAGGGTTTACTAGAGTCAATAATCTAGTTCACATCGCTATGTGATTAACACCCAAAGAGTACTAAGGTGTGATCATGTTTTGCTCGTGAGAGAAGCTTAGTCAACGGGTCTGTCACATTCAGAGACGTATGTATTTTGCAAATATTCTATGTCTACAATGCTCATGCACGAGCTACTCTAGCTAATTGCTCCCACTTTCAATATGTATCCGATTGAGACTTAGAGTCATCTGGATCGGTGTAAAAGCTTGCACCGATGTAACTCTTTACGACGGGCTCTTTTATCACCTCCATAATCGAGAAATATTTCCTTAGTCCTCAATAAGGATATTTTTGACCAATGTTCAGTGATCTACTCCTAGATCACTATTGTACTCCCTTGCCAAATTCAGAGCAAGGTATACAATAGGTCTGATACATTGCATAGCATACTTTATAGAACCTATGACTGAGGCATAGGGAATGACTTTCATTCTCTTTTCTATTTTCTGTCGTGGTCGGGATTTGAGTCTTACTCAATTTCACACCTTTGCAACACAGGCAAGAACTCTTTCTTTGACTGTTCCATTTTGAACGACTTCAAAATCTTGACAAGGTATGTACTTATTGAAAAACTTATCAAGCGTCTTGATCTATCTCAATAGATTTTGATGCTCAATATGTAAGTAGCTTTACTGAGGTCTTTATTTTAAAGAACTCCTTTCAAATACTCCTTTATGCTTTCCAGAAAAATTCTACATCATTTCTGATCAACAATATGTTACTCACATAATTTATCAGAAAGGTGGTAGTGCTCCCACTCACTTTATTGTAAATACAGGCTTCACCGCAAGTCTGTATAAAACTATATGCTTTGATCAACTTATCAAAGCATATATTCCAACTCGACATGCTTGCACCAGTCCATAGATGGATCATCGGAGCTTGCACATTTTGTTAGCACCTTTAGGATTGACAAAACCTTCGGTTGCATCATATACAACTCTTCTTTAAGGAAACCATTAAGGAATGCAGTTTTGACATCTATTTGCCGATTTCATAAAATGTGGCAATTGCTAACATGATTCGGACAGACTTAAGCATCGCTACAGCTTGAGAAAATCTCATTGTAGTCAACACCTTGAACTTGTCGAAAACCTTTTTGCGACAAGTCGAGCTTTGTAGATAGTAACACTACTATCAAGATCTGCCTTCCTCTTGAAGATCCATTTATACAATATGGCTTGCCGATCATCGGAAACTCCACCAAAGTCCACACTTTGTTCTCATACATGGATCCCATCTTAGATTTCATGGCCTCAAGCCATTTCATGAATCTGGGCTCATCATCGCTTCCTCATAGTTCGTGAGGTTCATATGGTCTAGTAACATGACTTCCGAAACAGGATTACCGTACCACTCGTGCGGATCAGTACTTTCAAGACCTACAAGGTTTTGTAGTAACTTGATCTGAAGTTTCATGATCATCATCATTAGCTTCCTCACTAATTGGTGTAGGAATCACTGGAACTAATTTCTGTGATGAACTACTTTCCAATTCGGGAGAAGGTACAAATTACCTTATCAAGCTCTATTTTCCTCCCACTCACTTCTTTCGAGAGAAACTCCTTCTCTAGAAAGGATCCATTCTTAGCAACGAATGTTTTGCCTTCAGATCTGTGATAGAAGGTGTACCCAACAGTTTCCTTTGGGTATTCTATGAAGACGCACTTCTCCGATTTGGGTTCGAGCTTATTAGGTTGAAAACCTTTTTTCATATAAGCATCACAACTCCAAACTTTAAGAAACGACAACTTAGGTTTACTACTAAACAATAGTTCATACGATGTCGTCTCAACGGATTTAGATGGTGCCCTATTAAACGTGAATGCAGCTGTCTCTAATGCATAACCCCAAAATGATAGTGGTAAACCCATAGGAGACATCATAGATCGCACCATATCTAGTAAAGTACGATTACGACGTTCGGACACACCATTACATTGTGGTGTTCCTGGTGGCGTGAGTTGCGAAACTATTTCACATTGTTTCTAATGAAGACCAAACTCGTAACTCAAATATTCGTCTCCACGATCATATCGTAGAAACTTTATTTTTCTTGTTATGATGATTTTCCACTTCACTCTGAAATTCTTTGAACTTTTCAAATGTTTCAGACTTATATTTCATCAAGTAGATATACCCATATCTGCTCAAATCATCTGTGAAGATCAGAAAATAACGATACACGCCATGAGCCTTAACACTCATCGGATCACATACATCGGTATGTATTATTTCCAATAAGTCAGTAGCTCGTTCCATTGTTCCGGGGAACGGAGTTTTAGTCATCTTGCCCAAAAAGGCATGGTTCGCAAGCATCAAATGATTCATAACCAAGTGATTCCGAAAATCCATCTTTATGGAGTTTCTTCATGCGCTTTACATCGATATGACCCAAACGGCAGTGCCACAAATAAGTTGCACTATCATTATTAACTTTGCATATTTTGGCATCAATATTATGAATATGTGTATCATTACGATAGAGATCCAACAAACTATTTTCATTGGGTGTATGACCATTTGAAGGTTTTATTCATGTAAACAGAACAACAATTATTCTCTGACTTTAAATGAATAACCGTATTGCAATAAACATGATCAAATCATATTCATGCTCAACGCAAACGCCAAATAACATTTATTTAGGTTTAACACTAATCCCGAAAGTATAGGGAGTGTGCGATGATGATCATATCAATCTTGGAACTACTTCCAACACTCATCGTCACTTCCCCTTCAACTAGTCTCTATTTATTCTGTAACTCCTGTTTTGAGTTACTAATCTTAGCAACCGAACAAGTATCAAATACTCAGGGGCTACTATAAACACTAGTAAGGCACACATCAATAACCTGTATATCAAATATACCCTTGTTCACTTTTCCATCCTTCTTATCCACCAAATATTCAGGGCATTTCCACTTCCAGTGACCATTTCCTTTGCAGTGTAAGCACTCAGTTTCAGGCTTTGGTCCATCTTTGGTCTTCTTCGCGGGAGTGACAACTTGTTTGCCATTCTACTTGAAGTTTCCCTTTCTTGAAACTAGTGGTCTTGTCAATCATCAACACTTGATGCTCTTTCTTGATTTCTACCTTCGTCGATTTCAACATCACGAAGAGCTCGGGAATCGTTTTCGTCATCCCTTGCATACTATAGTTCATCATGAAGTTCTAGTAACTTAGTGATGGTGACTAGAGAATTCTGTCAATCACTATCTTATCTGGAAGATTAACTCCCACTTGATTCAAGCGATTGAAGTACCCAGACAATCTAAGCACATGCTCACTAGTTGAGCGATTCTCCTTCATCTTTTAGCTATAGTACTTGTTGGAGACTTCATATCTCTCAACTCGGGTATTTGCCGGAAATATTAACTTCAACTCCTGGAACATCTCATATGGTCCATGACGTTCAAAACGTCTTTGAAGTCCCGATTCTAAGCCGTTTAAGCATGGTGCACTAAACTATCAAGTAGTCATCATTTTGAGCTAGCCAGACATTCATAACGTCCGCATCTGCTCCTGCAATAGGTTTGTCACCTAGCGGTGCATCAAGGACATAATTCTTCTGTGCAGCAATGAGGATAAACCTCAGATCACGGATCCAATCCGCATCATTGCTACTAACATCTTTCAACACAGTTTTCTCTAGGAACATATCAAAATAAACACATGAAAGCAACAACGCAAGCTATTGATCTACAACATAATTTGCAAAATACTACCAGGACTAAGTTCATGATAAATTTAAGTTCAATTAATCATATTACTTAAGAACTCCCACTTAGATGACATCTCTAGTCATCTAAGTGATCACGTGATCCAAATTAACTAAACCATGTCCGATCATCAGGTGAGATGGAGTAGTTTTCAATGGTGAACATCACTATGTTGATCATATCTACTATATGATTCACGTTCAACCTTCGATCTCCGTGTTACGAGGCCATATCTCAGATATGCTAGGCTCGTCAAGTTTAACCTGAGTATTTCGCGTGTGCAACTGTTTTGCATCCGTTGTATTTGAACGTAGAGCCTATCACACCTGATCATCACGTGGTGTCTCAGCATGAAGAACTTTCGCAACGGTGCATACTCAGGGAGAACACTTCTTGATAATTAGTGAGAGATCATCTTAAAATGCTACCATCAAACTAAGTAAAATAAGATGTATAAAAGATAAACATCATATGCAATCAAAATATGTGACATGATATGGCCATGATCATCTTGCGCCTTTGATCTCCATCTCCAAAGTACTGTCATGATCTCTATCGTCACCGGAGGACACCATGATCTCCATCATCTTGATCTATATCAATGTGTCATCACATGGTCGTCTCGCCAACTATTGCTCTTGCAACTATTGCTATCGCATAGCGATAAAGTAAAGCAATTATTTGGCGCTTGCATCTTATGCAATAAAGAGACAACCATAAGGCTATTGCCAGTTGCCGATAACTTCAACAAAACATGATCATCTCATACAACAACTTATATCTCATCACGTCTTGACCATATCACATCACAACATGCCCTGCAAAAACAAGTTAGACGTGCTCTACTTTGTTGTTGCAAGTTTTACGTGGCTGCTACAGGCTGAGCAAGAACCGTTCTTACCTACGCATCAAAACCACAACGATAGTTCGTCAAGTTAGTGCTGTTTTAACCTTCTCAAGGACCAGGCGTAGCCACACTCGGTTCAACTAAAGTTGGAGAAACTGACACCCGCTAGTCACCTGTGTGCAAAGCACGGCGGTAAAACCAGTCTCGCGTAAGCGTACACGTAATGTCGGTCCGGGCCGCTTCATCCAACAATACCGCCCAACCAAAGTATGACATATTGGTAAGCAGTATGACTTGTATCGCCCACAACTCACTTGTGTTCTACTCGTGCATATAACATCTACGCGTAAAACCTGGCTCGGATGCCAATGTTGGGGAACCTAGTAATTTCAAAAAAAATCCTACGCACACACAAGATCATGGTGATGCATAGCAACGAGAGGGGAGAGTGTTGTCCACGTACCCTCGTAGACCGAAAGCGGAAGCGTTACAACAACGCGGTTGATGTAGTCGTACGTCTTCACGGCCCGACTGATCAAGCACCGAAACTACGGCACCTCCAAGTTCTAGCACACGTTCAGCTCGATGACGATCCCCGGACTCCGATCCAGCAGGGTGTCGGGGAAGAGTTCCGTAAGCACGACAGCGTGGTGACGATCTTAATGTTCTATCGTCGCAGGGCTTCACCTAAGCACCGCCACAATATTATCGAGGACTATCGTGGAGGGGGGCACCGCACACGGCTAAGAGATCTTGGAGATCAATTGTTGTCTCTATGGGGTGCCCCCTGCCCCCGTATATAAAGGAGCAAGGGGGGAGGCGGCCGGCCAAGGAGGAGGGCGCGCCAAGGGGGAAGTCCTACTCCCACCGGGAGTAGGACTCCTCCTTTCCTTGTTGGGTAGGAGAGAAGGAAAGAGGGGAGAGGAGAAGGAAAGGGCTGCACCCTTGTCCGATTCGGACAGAGAGGGGCGCAGCCTCCTTCCTTTGGCCTCTCTCCTCTATTCCCGTATGGCCCAATAAGGCCCATATACTCCCCGGCGAATTCCGTAACTCTCCCACTCGAAAAATACCGAATAACTCGAAACCTTCCGAAGTCCGAATATAGTCGTCCAATATATTGATCTTTACGCCTTGACCATTTTGAGACTCCTCGTCATGTCCCCGATCTCATCCGGGACTCCGAACTCCTTCGGTACATCAAAACTCATAAACTCATAATATAACTGTCATCGAAACCTTAAGCGTGCGGACCCTACGGGTTCGAGAACTATTTAGACATGACCGAGACACGTTTCCGGTCAATAACCAATAGCGGAAACTGGTTGCTCATATTGGCTCCTACATATTCTACGAAGATCTTTATCGGTCAAACCGCATAACAACATACGTTGTTCCCTTTGTCATCGGTATGTTACTTGCCCGAGATTCGATCGTCGTTATCTCAATACCTAGTTCAATCTCATTACCGGCAAGTCTCTTTACTCGTTATGTAATGCATCATTCCGTAACTAACTCATTAGTTACATTGCTTGCAAGGCTTATAGTGATGTGCATTACCGAGAGGGCCCAGAGATACCTCTCCGACAATCGGAGTGACAAAACCTAATCTCGAAATATGCCAACTCAACATGTACCTTTGGAGACACCTGTAGAGCTCCTTTATAATCACCCAGTTACGTTGTGACGTTTGGTAGCACACAAAGTGTTCCTCCAGTAAACGGGAGTAGCATAATCTCATAGTTGTAGGAACATGTATAAGTCATGAAGAAAGCAATAGCAACATACTAAACAATCCAGTGCTAAGCTAACGGAATGGGTCATGTCAATCACATCATTCTACTAATGATGTGATCTCGTTAATCAAATGACAAATCATGTCTATGGTTAGGAAACATAACCATCTTTGATTAATGAGCTAGTCAAGTAGAGGCATTCTAGTGACATTAAGTTTGTCTATGTATTCACACATGTATCATGTTTCCGGTTAATACAATTCTAGCATGAATAATAAACATTTATCATGAAATAAGGAAATAAATAGTAACTTTATTATTGCCTCTAGGGCATATTTCCTTCACATATTAGGACCAATTTTATAACCATAGCAAATACCATGCTGTTCTGAAAGACTCTCAAAATAATATAAGTGAAGCACGAGAGATTAATAATTTCTACAAAATAAAACCACCGCCGTGCTCTAAAACTTATAAATGAAGCACTAGATCAAAACTATCTAGCTCAAAAGATATAAGTGAAGAACATAGAGTATTCTAATAAATTCGGATTCATGTGTGTATTTCCCAAAAGGTGTGTACATCAAGGATGATTGTGGTAAACTAAAAAGCAAAGACTCATATCATACAAGACTCTCCAAGCAAAACACATATCATGTGGTGAATAAAAATATAGCTCCAAGTAAAGTTACCGATGGATTTAAGATTTAAAGAGGGATGCCTTCCGGGGCATCCCCAAGCTTAGGCTTTTGGTTGTCCTTGGATTTTACCTTGGGGTGCCTTGGGCATCCCCAAGATTAGGCTCTTGCCACTCCTTATTCCATAATCCATCAAATCTTTACCCAAAACTTGAAAACCTCACAACACAAAACTTAACAGAAAATCTCATGAGCTCCGTTAGTGCAAGAAAGCAAACCACCAATTTAAGGTACTGTAATGAACTCATTCTTTATTTGTATTGTTGTTAAACCTACTGCATTCCAACTTCTCTATGGTTCACACACCCCGATACTATCCATAGATTCATCAAAATAAGCAAACAACACACGAAAAAACAGAATCTGTCAAAAATAGAACAGTCTGTAGTAATCTGTAACTTTCGAGTACTTATGGAACTCCAAAAATTCTGAAATAAATTGTTGGACGTGAGGAATTTGTCTATTAATCATCTGCAAAACGAATCAACCTAAAAGCACTCTCTAGTAAAAACTGGCAGCTAATCTCGTGAGCGTGAAAGTTTCTATTTTTTACAGCAAGATCATAAAGATTTCACCCAAGTCTTCCCAAAGGTTCTACTTGGCACAAACACTAATTGAAACATAAAACAGCTAGGTTAGGCAACTCTCATCCTGATTGTATTCACTGTTGGGGTGTGCTTATATACATGTACAAGAGAGAGTACAAGAGGGAGGGAGAGAGATTACAACGGCATGAGGCCCACGATCAACTATACGTGCGGGCAAGCGTGCTCATGCAGTTAGCGATCCAAGAGACCAGGACGTGGAGAGTTATCCTCCTGTATGTGACGGGGCTGGTGACGATTCCAACCCCCCAGCCTGCCACAACGGGGTTCGCGAACGTTGAGGCTGGAAAGGAAGTCCTGGAAGACGGTCGTCGGCAGCCCCTTGGTGAAGATGTCAGCGAACTGCAAGCTTGTCAGAACATGCAGGACGCGTATCTCACCGAGCGCCACGCGCTCACGCACGAAGTGGAGATTGATCTCAATATGCTTCGTGCGTTGGTGTTGCACCGGGTTGTTGGACATGTAGACCGCGCTCACATTGTCACAATAGACCACCGTGGCACGCGACGGAGTATGATGAAGCTCGGTGAGGAGTTGACGGAGCCAGACGGACTTGGCGACGGCGTGAGCGACCGCACGGTACTTGACCTCCGCGCTGGAGCGAGAGACGGTATGCTGCCTCTTCGACGACCAGGTGACGAGGTTAGGCCCGAGGAACACGCAGTAGCCGGAGGTGGACTTGCGGGTGTCTGGGCACCCGGCCCAGTCAGCGTCGGAGTAGGCCACCAGCTCGGTAGTGGGGGCACGATGAAGCTGAAGACCAAGATGCATCGTGCCGCGAAGATAGCGAAGGATCCGTTTCACGAGCTGGAAGTGACAGTCGCGAGGGGCATGCATGAAGAGGCAGCACTGCTGGACGGCGTAGGAGAGGTCTGGGCGGGTCAGTGTAAGGTACTGAAGCGCCCCGGCCAGACTGCGGTAGAGTGATGGGTCGTGGAAGAGCTCCCCGGTGGCAGTGGACAGCTTGGCGAGTGTCGACCAGAGTGGAGATCGGCTTGCAGTTGAGCATGCCGGCCTGATCAACGATCTCGAGGGCATACTGCTCCTGGGAGAGAAACAGCCCACGGTCGGTGGTGGTGACATTAATCCCCAAGAAATGATGGAGAGCGCCGAGATCCGTCATGGCAAACTCGCGGTGCAAGGCCCGAATGATGGAGTTGAGGGCAGCACGCGAGTTGGCGGTGAGGATGATATCATCCACGTACAGCAGCAGGTAGGCGAGCTGACCCCCGCGGCGAAGGATGAAGAGCGAGGAGTCAGCCCGCGAGTCGACGAAGCCGAGCGTGCAGAGGTGGGCGGTGAATTGGGCGAACCATGCACGCGGCGCTTGTTTGAGACTGTACAAGGAACGGTTCAAGCGGCACACATGGGACGGCGATGTAGAGTCGATGAAGCGGACGGTTGGTGGCTGTACACGGTTTCGGCGAGATGGCCGTGGAGGAAGGCATTCTTCATGTCGAGCTGATGGATAGGCCACGATTGCCCCGCAGCGACACTCAAGACGGTGCGGATGGTGGCCGGTTTGACAATCGGACTGAAGGTCTCGCCGTAGTCCACGCCGGCTTGCTGAGTGAAGCCGCGGAGCACCCACCGTGCTTTGTACCGTGAGAGGGAGCCATCAGGATTGAACTTGTGCCGGAATATCCATTTGCCTGTAACAACGTTGGCACCTGCAGGACGAGACACTAGACACCAAGTTTTATTCCGAGTCAGTGCATTAAACTCTTCTAGCATAGCGTTGTACCAGTTAGGGTCTTTGAGGGCCGTTCGGTAGGAAGAGGGAATGGGGCTGATCGTAGGAGAGGAGGCGTGGAGGGAGACGATCTGTTTTGGTTGGGAGAAACCGGTCTTGCTGCGGGTGTGCATGCCATGCAGATTAGTTGGTGGTTGGACAGCAACAACGCGTGGGGGAAGGGGAGCGACGGGGGGCGCGGGAGGGTCAGCAGGCACAGTTGGAGTGGTGGGGTTGCTGGTGGTTGGCCCAGAGGGCGCGGGTCTGGGGGAGCGGACCGGCAGAGGGAAGGGGGCGTGGGGTTGGCTGTTGGCGTGGGAGGCGCAGGGTGGAGGTGCATGGCGGGGGTGGCGTGGTGGGCCGCAGCGGCAGTAGCCCCGAGGAGGGGGAGAGCGGCTGGGTTGAGCCGATCCACGTGGATCCCGCGGAGGATCGCGGGTGGGACGGGTACGAGGTAGGTAAGGCACGGGGTTCGGGGAGGATTTCGACGCCAGGATGCGCTGTGGTGGGCAGTGGTGAGGGTCGGGGTGTGGGAGCGGCTGGGAAGTAAGGAAATTGCGTCTCGTCGAATATGACGTGCCTAGAAATAATGACCTTGGGAGAAGCGAGGTCGAGACATCGGTAGCCTTTGTGCTCGAGGGGGTACCCAAGGAAGACACATCGGGATGACCATGGGGAGAGTTTGTGGGGGCTGGTGGCTAAGGTATTGGGAAAACATAGACACCCAAAAACTCGTAGATGGTCATAGGTTGGTGGATGTCCGAGGAGACGAAAGTATGGAGTGTCAGAGTTATTGGCCGTGGAAGGTCGCCGGTTAAGAAGGTGGGTGGCTGTATGGAGGGATTCGACCCAGAATGGTGGTGGAAGATTGGCATGAAGAAGAAAAATGCAAAGGATGTCGTTCGTGGTGCGAATTAGGCGCTCGGCCTTTCTGTTTTGCGCAGATGTATGTGGGCAGGACAAGCAAAAGGATGCGCCGTATCTAGAAAAGTGATCACGGAGAGAGGTGGTAAGAAACTCACCGCCATTGTCACATTGCACGCATTGGATGGGGACGTGAAACTGCGTGGAAACGTACGTGTGAAAACGGTGTAAGACGTCCGCAGTGTCGGATTTGTGGCGTAGTGGGTGTAGTCGTCAAGTATGGCGAGATAGTATTGGAAACCCGAAAAACTACTAACAGGAGAAGTCCACAAATCACAATGTATTAATTGAAATGGCGCAGTAGTTTTGGAATGCGAAGATGAAAAAGACAGCTGTGGCTGCTTGCCTAACTGGCACAAGGAACAAACATGAGTTTTGGCCGTGCCTTTATTACATGATGGAAGTAGATCTCGAGCTAAAATGGAAGTAGTCTTGGAGCTGGGGTGTCCCAAACGCTGATGCCAAACGTCGCCGACCACCGAAAGTGCTGCTTGGATCTTGGAGTCATGGAAGAACGGGTACAGGTCGCCGTGGCTACTGGACCTCATGATGATCCGTCGAGTGGCTAGGTCCTTCACGGTGAAACCAAAAGGGTCAAATTCAATACTACAAGAATTATCGATAGTAAAACGATGGACGGATATTAGGTTTTTGATGATGGTGGGAGAGATAAGAACATCATTAAGGGAAAAGGAAGAAAGAGAGGTGGAACCGACGGCCGTAACAGGTAGACGGGAACCATCACCAACAACTATGCCCTGAGATTGATGCCATGACGGAGAACAAAACTTAGTGAGGAGGTATGTCTTACCAGCCACATGAGAAGAGGCACCGGTGTCCAGGAACTAGTCCTGGCCGCCGTCGACGTTGTGCTGCTGCGTCGACAGGTTCTGGAGGGCGGCATAGAGTTGGTTGTACTGCTCCCAGGTGGGGCCGCTGCTTGGTGGTGAAGGGGTGGCGACGGGGTATGCCTGATGGGCTGGCGGCGGTCGCGACCCGAGGACACTGGCTGAGTTCTTTGCGGCCCAGGCCGCCCGTGGTTGTTGAAGCGTCGGGGCGGGAATCATGGCGCCGTAGGGGGCGAAGTAGCCCGCCTGGATCGTCGGGGCTGACGGTGGTGGTCCACCGCACCCGGAGGAAGAGCCGCCGGTGTTGGAGCCGCGGCCACGGCCGCGCCCGCGCCCGCCCCTGTCGCCGGTGTTGGGGGTCGCAGGGGCCTTGCACCTGTCGGAGGAGAGGCGATCAGTGGGAGTAGCACCGCCACCGGCGCCTGTGTTGATGGTGAGGGCGGTGGCGGTGGCCTCCGGACGCCCATCCAGACGGGCCCGCTCGTTGAGGGAGATCTCCTCCATGAGGAGCCGAGAGCGGGCCTGGACGAAGTTGGGGAACGGCGACTGCATCGGGAGCAACGTCGCCATGACATGAAACTTGCGGTTGAGGCCGCGGATGAGCTGCAGGGTTAGGGTTTGATCAAAGATGCACTCGCCTACATCACCGAGCGCGTCGGCCAGCGTTTTGAGACGCCGGCTGTACTCAGCGATCGTGAGATCACCCTGGACGAGATTGCGGAACTCGGCTCCGAGGACGACCGCACACCCGGGCAGGTTGTCCATGAAGAGGACGTAGAGCTGAGACCAGATGTTGTAGGCGGAGCTATCGGGGGACGCGACGACGTCCATGAGGTCCTCGTCGACCACACCGTGCAGCCACAGCACAATGGTGAGGTCGTCGTTGTGCCACACGGCACTCTGCGCGAGCGGCTCGGTGGCGACGTCGAGGTGGTGCTGCACTTCATGTTTGCAGGCAATAACATAGAAAAGCTGACGCCACCAAGAGTAGTTACCGGACTCAAGCTACAGCTTGGAGGAGAAATAGTGCGAGATGGAGGGCGGCAGGCCGGCCATGGAGGAAGGGCCAGCGTCGGAGGCGCCGGGCTCGAGGCGAGGGACGATGGCGCCGCCCGTGCCACCGAGCACAAGGCGGCATACAGGAGTGCTTCCTGTGGTGCGGAGGATCCCCGTGGCAGGCGGAGGGTTGGGGAGGACCGCGCGCGGTGCCGAGGACGACGAGGAAGGAGCCGCGTCCATCACAAGAACGTCGGCCTTGCCGCGGTCGGCGGCGGACGGACAGCGAGGCGCGGGCGGAGCGGAGGTCGGCGAGGCGGCGGCCGGTGTGGTGGGCACGATGCGAGCAGGGTTCGGGAGGAAGGGGTTGGACTTGGGCGAGTCGAGGTCCGCCGAGCGGGTGCGGCGGAGGAGGTGGTTCATAGCGGAAGCAGAGAGAGGATCGGAAGATGTGTCTGTACCAAGCTAGGTTAGGCAACTCTCACCCTAATTGTATTCGCTGTTGGGGCGTGCTTATATACATGCACGAGAGAGAGTACAAGAGGGAGGGGGAGAGATTACAACGGCACGAGGCCCACGATCAACTATACGTGTGGAACAAGCGTGCTCATGCAGTTAGCGATCCTAAAGACCAGGACGTGGAGAGTTATCCTCCTATACGTGACGGGGCTGGTGACCGTGTTCCAACAAAAACCACATCTAACCAGAGGCTAGATGAATTATTTATTACTAAACAGAAACAAAAATCAAGAAACAAAAATAAAATTGGGTTGCCTCCCAACAAGCGCTATCGTTCAACGCCCCTAGCTAGGCATAAAAGCGAGAATAGATCTATGTATTGCCATCTTTGGTATTCAATTCATAAGTGGCTCGCATAATATATTCATAAGGTAATTTGATATTCTTTCTAGGAAAGTGTTCCATGCCATTCCTTAACGGAAATTGGAATCTAAAATTTCCTTCCTTCATATCAATAATTGCACCAATCATTCTAAGGAAAGGTCTACCAAGAATAATAGGACATGAAAGATTGCAATCTATATCAAGAACGATAAAATCTACGTGCACATAATTCCTATTTGCAACAATGAGAACATCATTAATCCTTCCCATAGGTTTTTTAATGGTGGAATTCGCAAGGTGCAAGTTTAAAGAGCAATCGTCAAATTCACGGAAACCTAGCACATCGCACAAAGTTTTTGGAATCGTGGAAACACTACCACCCAAATCACACAAAGCATAGCATCCATGATCTTTAATTTTAATTTTAATAGTAGGTTCCCACTCATCATAAAGTTTTCTAGGGATAGAAACTTTCAATTCAAGTTTTTCCTGATAAGATTGCATCAAAGCATCAATGATATGTTTAGTAAAACCTTTATTTTGACTATAAGCATGAGGATAATTCAACACGGATTGCAACAAAGAAATACAATCTATTAAAAAACAATTGTCATAACTAAATTCCTTGAAATCCAAAATAGTGGGTTCATTGCTATGTAAAGTTTTGACCTCTCCAATCCCACTTTTACCAATTTTAGCATCAAGATCTAAAAACTCAGAATCATTGGGACGCCTTTTAACTAAAGTTGACTCATCTTCAGTCCCATCATTATCAAGATTCATATTGCAAAACAAAGATTTAATAGGAGACACATCAATAACTTTTAGATCTTCATCATTCTTTTTTTCTAACCCTTCTGGTTTGGCGGCCATCTTATTAACTAAGATGGCTTGCTTATCAGAAAGTTGGGCAATTGATTTTTCAAGACGAGCAAACTGAGTATTCAAACCATAAAATTCCTTAGACATATCATCAAGCTCTTTATTCATGTGTTCCATAAAGCTTTTTTTCTTTAAGCTCGTTTCTAAAGAAATTATAATGCTCAAATTGTAAAGCCATAAAGCTTCTAACATTGATTTCGATCTCTTCTAACCTTCTAAGGCGAAGATCGGTGCTTTTAGGCAAGGCCATAAGGGCAAACGAAAAAAGAGGCGAACAGAAAAAGAGGGCAAATAAAACAGCAAGGGTGAAGTGGGGGAGAGGAAAACAAGAGGCAAATGGCAAATAATGTAATGCGAGGGAGATCAGTTTGTGATGGGTACTTGGTATGTCTTGACTTGTGAGAAGACCTCCCCATCAACGACGCCAGAAATTGGCACGTTGACAGGAGATCAAATCTTGACTTGACTTAGCGTAAGCCTCCCCGGCAACGGCGCCAGAAATCCTCCTTGCTACCTCTTGAGCACTGCGTTGGTTTTCCTTTAAAGAAGAAAGGGTGATGCAGGAAATTAGCGTAAGTATTTCCCTTAGTTTTTGAGAACCAAGGTATCAATCCAGTAGGAGGCTCCAGGCAAGTCCCTTGTACCTACTCAAACAAACAAGAACCTCGCAACCAACACGATAAAGGGGTTGTCAATCCCTTCATGGTAACTTGCAAAAGTGAGATCTGATAGAGATAATAAGATAAGATAAATATTTTGGGTATTTTTATTATATAGATTGAAAGTAAAGATTGCAAATAAAGATAGATTGGAAACTTATATGATAAAACATAGACCCAGGGGCCATAGGTTTCACTAGTGGCTTCTCTCAAGATAACATAAGTATTACGATGGGTGAACAAATTACTGTCGAGCAATCGATAGAAAAGTGCATAGTTATGAGAATATCTAGGCATGATCATGTATATAGGCATCACGTTCGCGACAGGTAGACCGACTCCTGCCTGCATCTACTACTATTACTCCACACATCGACTGCTATCCAGCATGCATCTAGAGTATTAAGTTCATAAGAACAGAGTAAGGCATTAAGTAAGATGACATGATGTAGAGGGATAAACTCAAGCAATATGATATAAACCCCATCTTTTTATCCTCGATGGCAACAATACAATACGTGCCTTTGCCCTAACACATCGGGAAAGGACACCGCAAGATTGAACCCAAAGCTAAGCACTTATCCCATTGCAAGAAAGATCAATCTAGTAGGCCAAACCAAACTGATAATTCGAAGAGACTTGCAAAGATAACCAATCATGCTTAAAAGAATTCAGAGGAGATTCAAATATTTCTCATAGATAAACTTGATCATAAACCCACAATTCATCGGATCTCGACAAACATACCGCAAAAAGAGTTACATCGAATAGATCTCCAAGAAGATCGAGGAGAACATGGTATTGAGATTCAAAGAGAGAGAAGAAGCCATCTAGCTAATAACTATGGACCCAAAGGTCTGTGGTAAACTACTCACAACTCATCGGAGAGGCTATGGTGTTGATGTAGAAGCCCTCCAGGGTCGATTCCCCCTCCGACGGAGCGCCAGCGAAGGCTCCAAGATGGGATCTCGCGGATACAGAAGGTTGTGACGGTGGAAATAGGGTTCGTGGTGCTCCTGGATGTTTTCGGGGTACGTGGATATATATAGACGAAGGAGGTCGGTCAGGGGAGCCACGAGGGGTCCACGAGGGTGGGGGCACGCCCTCCTGCCTTGTGGCCGCCTTGGCTGCTTCTTGACGTCCACTCCAAGTCTCCTGGATTGCGTTTGTTCCAAAAAGATCGCTCCCAAAGGTTTCATTCTGTTTGGACTCCATTTGATGTTCCTTTTCTTCGAAACACTGAAATAGGCAAAAAAACAGCAATTCGGGTTGGGCCTCCTGTTAGTAGGTTAGTCCCAAAAATGATATAAAAGTGTTAAGTAAAGCCCATAAACATCCAAAATAGGTAATATAATAGCATGGAACAATCAAATATTATAGATACGTTGGAGAAGTATCAGTTGGTGATTCACTAGGATCTGGCCTGTTTGGAAAGATGTTTTGTGAAGAAAAAAAGGTAACTTTTCAGGTAAGCTCAGTTTAGGTAGTTAAACACATTGCATGCAACCAGCTCTACTCCTGAAGCATACCTGAAGAAATGTTGGGTCATCATAGTTCTCAACAACTAGCTCTACTCCTTATACAATTAGTGCTTCCTGCCATGTGTAGTGCCCCTTCCTGTTGTGGTGAGCTCTGCCACAAATTGAGCAGTGCATTGTCACACCTTTTTTGTTCAAATATCTAACACCATTCTTTCTCTTCTCTTCTGGAGTGTTCTTCCTGTTTTTCTTTGGCCTTGCCGACTGTTTAGTGAAAACTGGTGGATATACTTTGTAAGCATTCTGTTTCTCCCAATGCATTGGATCTCTAAGTGGAACCAGAGTGTATCCATATGCTTTCAGATAATTCTCCATAGTGTAGCAGTCATGAACCATTGTCTCGGGGTCCATTCTCTCCTCCCTACAGCATGCTATACTATGGCCACATGGTACTCCAGACACGTGCCATCTCCTGCAGTCACAAGTGTGCAAGCACAAGTCAACTGTATACTAGAGTTGCTAGACTGAACTCTGAACAATTGTTGGCCAGCTTCTGAGACATGGCAATTAGCAGCAAACTCGGTGTTCTTGTCTAGTTTCTTCTTGATCTTTGGGCAAATTCTCTGCCCCGCCCACTTCTCTATGGCCTCTCTCTGTTTACTCACTAGCCTTTGCATGATCTTGTAAAAAATGTATTCCAGCATTGACAATACTGCCATCTCTCTGCCCTCCAGAATGTAGTTGCAACAAATGTTACACCATTTCTGATTAGTATTATGTGATAGAATGTTGCAAGAATATAACAAAACTAATGCATAGGAAGAGGTAGGTACTTCATAAACTGTTGTAGAGGATTTACCTGTTAAATACTTCAGAGTTATTGTTCAGCAGAATATCACACTTGGAAAAGACACTAAAAAATGCTTTACACCATCTCTTTGGATCAAGCCTTTCAGTCCAGTGGAAGGCAGATGAACCGTGTCCATCCATTTTCTCACAGTTTTGGCTCCACTTCACCCTGTTTGGTGCTCTTGCAATGGCCCACAGATCTTGTTTCAGCAACTCTCCTTTGTGCTTCTCATTGAAATTCTGATAAATATGCTTCACACAAAACCTATGCTCAACATCTGGCCAGATTTTTTGCACAGCAGTGATCAAACCTTTCTGCTTGTCACTCATAATAGTGAAAGGAGAGGTATTTGTGATGTTAATGTCATCTCTCAATGTAGTGAGAAACCACTCTCAATAACTTGTGCACTCTACTTCTACCCAACCCATTGCAATGGGGGAAAATGCAGTCATTAGGATCAATACCTACTGCACTAAGCAACACTCCTTTAAACCTAGTTTTCATGTGACAACCATCAATGAAAATAATAGGCCTACATCCCTTGAGGCACCCCATTTTACATGCATCATAAGCTCAATATAGAGTTTTCAGACATTTCCTGCCCAGTGGGAAATCTTTGTCTTTAACAAGCTTAGTTGCAGAAGAAATGTAGACCCAGGGTTGCTATTCCTCAATTCATTCCCATAATCCCAAAGCCTACTGACTGCTCTTCTTCATCACCATGGATCTCCTTAAGTGTTGCTGCTCTTGCCCTAGCTAGCTTCCATCTGTTAGGGGTGACATGAAATTCCTTGGTGATCTTTCTTGAAAATGTACCTAGTGACATCTTCTGGTCATCTCTGAACTCATCTATGAAATACTTGCAAAAGAATTTTGCTGTCAGTGACCTTAACTTCCATTTCTTCTGGCATATATGTTCTCCATAGTAAGTCTTGATGACAAATCCTCCTATCCTGTTGTCATTGCCAGCAAATAGGTACCATGGGCAACCATTTTCACAAACTGCCTCAAGTCTCCTCTTGTCATTCTTTATCTTCTTGATCTGCACTCTGTTTCTAACTGAATATACAATCAATGCATGTCTTAGCTCAACCACATCAGCAAATACCATCCCTACTTTAAACACAGGGGAAATCATGTCCACCTTTGCATTGAAAGCTTTAAACTTGTACCTAAGTTCATATGCTTGCTCAGTTGATAGGTTCAGATCTTCATCCTCAAGCAAATAGTCAGGCTCCACATCTTCCTCCTCCTGCTCAGCTTCTTCATCAACATCAAAGTGAATGTTGTCATCATAAAGATCATAATCACCATCATCCATGTCATAGTCACTGTCACTGAAATCAGAATTTGAAACAACTACATCTTCAATAATTGTTTGTCCATCTTTAGTTAGCATGTTGTACTCAGCACCCTCAATGAGCAAACTTTGTGGGTCTGTTCCATTTGCTGCAATCTCTGACAAGAGATCTTCTACAAAGACTGTAATTAGGCTATGGTAAGAGGATGCACTTGCTACTACAAAACTTGATGTTGTTGTTATCAAATACAGGGGCAATCTGCACACCAAGTCAGACATGAAGTTACTGATGAAATCTCTATGGTCAACCATGACTACAAGCAACTTATGCTCAGTACTAGCTCTGATCATATGCTGCACATCCTCATCACTGCTAATTCTGATCAAACCATCTGAGATTGGTTTATTTGGTTTGCACCAGTAAATGATGTGCTCACTCACAGGATATCCCAACCAAAGCAAGTGTTGTTCAAAGAATGCATAAGAGAAAGTGCCAGCGTCAACATAGTCTAGCACCTCAACAGAAAGGTTCCAGTACACCAGGTTACCAATTGGGCCACAGAAAATTCCACCATGCTCAAGTTCCAGTGTAAAAAAAGGACTATCTACCCTTTCTCCATTTGTTGCATCACACACTGCATCAAAAAAATGCATCAGTTGAGAAGAAATATTCCGATAACTAAATTTTCAGTTGAAATAGAATAGTTCAATTAATAAGATGCATCAGATTTAACAAACTACAACAACTTAAGGTGAAGTGGACTGAACCTTTCAGTTAACTATAGTAACTGAAAATATTACGAAACGAGTAAAGAGACTTTCCGATAACGAGATTGAACTAGGTATGATGATACCGACGATCGAATCTCGGGCAAGTAACATACCAATGATAAAGGGAACAACGTATGTTGTTATTCGGTTTGACCGATAAAGATCCTCATAGAATATGTAGGAGCCAATATGAGCATCCAGGTTCCGCTATTGGTTATTGATCGGAGATGTGTCTCGGTCATGTCTACATAGTTCTCGAACCCGTAGGGTCCGCACGCTTAATGTTCGATGACGATTTGTATTATGAGTTATGTGATTTGATGACCGAAGTTTGTTCGGAGTCCTGGATGAGATCACGGACATGACGAGGAGTCTCGAAATGGTTGAGAGGTAAAGATTCATATTTCGAAAGGTTATATTCGGACACCGGAATGGTTTCGGGAAGTATCAGATAAGTTTCGGAGTACCGGGAGGTTACCGGAACCCCCCGGGGAAGTAATGTGCCTTATTGGGCCATAGGGGAAAGAGGAGAAGGGCCACAAGGGGAGGCCACCCCCCATGGCAAGTCCGAATTGGACAAGGGAGGGGGCGCCCCCCCCCTCTTTCCTCCTCCCCTCTTCATCCTTCCCTCTCTCCCTCTCTTGGAAAGGAAGGGGACTCCAAAGAGGAATGGGAATCCTAGTTGGACTCCCCTATGGCGCGCGCCCCCCTTGGGCCAGCCACCTCTCCTTCCCCCTTTATATACATGGGAGGGGGGCACCCCAAAGACACACCAAGTCTCCTCTTAGCCGTGTGCGGTGCCCCCCTCCACAGTTACACACCTCGGTCATATTGTCGTAGTGCTTAGGCGAAGCCCTGCGCCGGTAACTTCATCATCAACGTTGCCATGCCGTCGTGCTGACGGAACTCTCCCTCATCCTCAACTGGATCAAGAGCTCAAGGGACGTCATCATGCTGAACGTGTGCTGAACACGGAGGTGCCATACGTTCGATACTTGGATCGATTGGATCGTGAAGACGTTCGACTACATCAACCACGTTACTAAGAGCTTCCGCTTTTGGTCTACGAGGGTACATGGACACACTCTCCCCCTCTCGTTGCTATGCTTCTCCTAGATAGATCTTGTGTGATCGTAGGATTTTTTTTGAAATACTACGTTCCCAACAGTGGCATTCGAGCCAGGTCAATGCGTAGATGTTATATGCACAAGTAGAACATAAAGAGTTGTGGGCGATAATAGTCATACTGCTTACTAGCAACATCTTACTTTGATTCGGCGGTATTGTTGGATGAAGTGGCCCGAACCGACATTACATCACCGCGTTCATGAGGCTGTTTCTACCGACGTGCTTCGCACACAGGTGGCTAGCGGGTGTCAGTTTCTCCAACTTTAGTTGAATCGAGTTTGACTACGCCCGATCCTTGTTGAAGGTTAAAACAACACACTTGACGAAAAATTGTTGTGGTTATTGATGTGTAGGTAAGAACGGTTCTTACTAGAAGCCCGTAGCAGCCACGTAAAACTTGCAACAACAAAGTAGATGACGTCTAACTTGTTTTTGCACGGCATGTTGTGATGTGATATGGTCAAGACGTGATGATA
Source organism: Aegilops speltoides (assembly GCA_021437245.1). Taxonomy (NCBI): domain Eukaryota; kingdom Viridiplantae; phylum Streptophyta; class Magnoliopsida; order Poales; family Poaceae; genus Aegilops; species Aegilops speltoides. The sequence goes on along the minus strand of CM038147.1, from coordinate 430,148,508 downwards.
TATAAATTGTTGTATGAGATGATCATGTTTTGTAAGAGTTATCGGCAACTGGCAGGAGCCTTATGGTTGTCACTTTATTGTATGAAATGTAATCGCCATGTAATTGCTTTACTTTATCACTAAGCGGTAGTGATAGTCATAGAAGCAATAGTTAGCGAGACGACAACGATGCTTCGATGGAGATCAAGGTGTCAAGCCGGTGACGATGGAGATCATGACGGTGCTTTGGAGATAGAGATCAAAGCACAAGATGATGATGGCCATATCAGGTCACATATTTTGATTGCATGTGATGTTTATCCTTTATGCATCTTATTTTGCTTAGTACAGTGGTAGCATTATAAGATGATCCCTCACTAAATTTCAAGGTATAAGTGTTCTCCTCGAGTATGCGTCGTTGCTACAATTCGTCGTGTTGAGACACCACGTGATGATTGGGTGTGATAAGCTCTACGTTCACATACAATGGGTGCAAGCCAGCTTTGCACACGCAGAATACTCGGGTTAAACTTTACGAGCCTAGCATATGCAGATATGGCCTCGGAACACTGAGATCGAAGGATCGAATGTGAATCATATAGTAGATATGATCAATGTAGTGATGTTCACCATTGAAAACTTCTCCATCTTATGTGATGATCGGACCTGGTTTAGTTGATTTGGATCACGTGATCATTTAGATGACTAGAGGGATGTCTATCTAAGTGGGAGTTCTTAAGTAATATGATTAATTGAACTTTAATTTATCATGAACTTAGTACCTGATAGTATTTGCATGTCTATGTTGTTGTGGATCAATGGCCTGTGCTACCATTCTCTTGAATTTTAATGCGTTCCTAGAGAAAGCTAAGTTGAAAGATGATGGTAGCAACTACATGGACTGGTCCGTAACTTGAGAATTATCCTCATTACTGCATAGAAGAATTACGTCCTGGAAGCACCGCTAGGTGCAAGACCCACTGCAGTAGCAACACTATGAACGTCTCGCAGAGCAAAGCTGATGACTACTTGATAGTTCAGTGTGCCATGCTTTACAGCTTAGAATCGGGACTTCAACGATGTTTTGAACGTCATGGATCATCTGAGATGTTCCAGGAGTTGAAGTTAATATTTCAAGGAAATGCCCTAATTGAGAGATATGAAGTCTCCAATAAGTTCTATAGCTGCAACATGGAGGAGAAGAGTTATGTCAGTGAACATATAGTCAGAATGTTTGGGTACCACAACCACTTGACTCAACTAGGAGTTAATCTTCCTGATGACAGTGTCATTGACAGAGTTCTTCAATCACTGCCACCAAGCTACAAAAGGTTCGTGATGAACTATAATATGCAAGGGATGGATAAGACAATTCCCGAGCTCTTCGCAATGCTAAAGGTTGCAAAGGTAGAAATCAAGAAGGAGCATCAAGTGTTGATGGTTAACAAGACCACTAGTTTCAAGAAAAAGGGCAAAGGGAAGAAGGGGAACTTCAAGAAGAAGTTGCTGCTCAAGTGAAGAAGCCCAAGTCTGTACCTAAGCCTGAGACTGAGTGCTTCTACTGCAAAGGGTTTGGTCACTGGAAGCGGAACTACCCCAAGTATTTGGCAGATATGAAGGATGGCAAAGTGAAAGGTATATTTGATATACATGTTATTGATGTGTACCTTACTAATGCTCGTAGTAGCGCATGGGTATTTGATACTGGTTCTGTTACTCATATTTGCAACTCGAAACAGGGGCTACTGATTAAATGAAGATTGGCTAAGGATGAGGTGACGATGCACGTGGGAAATGGTTCCAAAGTCGATGTGATTGCCGTCGGCACGCTACCTCTACATCTACCTTCGGGATTAGTTTTAGACCTGAATAATTGTTATTTGGTGCCAGCGTTAAGCATGAATATTATATCTGGATCTTGTTTGATGCGAGATAGTTATTCATTTAAATTCAAAAATAATGGTTGTTCTATTTATATGAATAATATCTTGTATGGTCATGCACCCTTGTTGAGTGGTCTATTTTTGTTGAATCTTGATTGTAGTGATACACATATTCATAATATTGAAGCCAAAAGATGCAAGGTTAATAATGATAGTGCAACTTATATGTGGCACTGTCGTTTAGGTCATATTGGTGTAAAGCGCATGAAGAAACTCCATGCTGATGGGCTTTTCGAATCACTTGATGCTTGCGAACCATGCCTCATGGGCAAGATGACTAAGACTGCGTTCTTCGAAAAAATGGAGCGAGCAACAGACTTGTTGGAAATAATACATACTGATGTATATGGTCCGATGAGTGTTGAGGCTCGCGGCGGGTATTGTTATTTTCTGACCTTCACAGATGATTTGACCAGATATGGGTATATCTACTTGATGAAACATAAGTCTAAAACATTTGAAATTTCAAAGAATTTCAGAGTGAAATGGAAAATCATCATAACAAGAAAATAAAGTTTCTATGATCTGATTGTGGAGGTGAATATTTGAGTAATGAGTTTGGTCTCCATTTGAAACATTGTGGAATAGTTTCGCAACTCATGCTACCTGGAACACCACAGCGTAATGGTGTGTCCAAAGTCGTAACCGTACTTTATTAGATATGGTGCGATCTATGATGTCTCTTACCGATTTACCACTATCGTTTCGGGGTTATGCTTTAGAGACGGCTGCATTCACGTTAAATACGGAAACATCTAAATCCGTTGAGACGACACCATATGAACTGTGGTTTGGCAAGAAACCCAAGTTGTCGTTTCTTAAAATTTGGGGCTGTGATGCTTATGTGAAAAAAGCTTCAACCTGATAAGCTCGAACCCAAATTGGAGAAATGTGTCTTCATAGGATACCCAAAGGAGACTGTTGGGTACACCTTCTATCACAGATCTGAAGGAAAGCTATTCGTTGCTAAGAATGGATCCTTTCTAGAGAAGGAGTGAGGGAGTCCTGGACTAGGGGGTGTCCGGACCGCCGGACTATCATCGTCCGCCGGACTCCAAGACTACGAAGATACAAGATTGAAGACTCCGTCCCGTGTCCGGAGGGACTTTCCTTGGCGTGGAAGGCAAGCTTAGCGATACGAATATGTAGATCTCCTACCATTGTAACCGACTCTGTGTAACCCTAGCCTCCTCCGGTGTCTATATAAACCGGAGGGCTTTAGTCCGTAGGACAAGACATACATTACAACAATCATGCCATAGGCTAGCTTCTAGGGTTTAGCCTCCTTCATCTCGTGGTAGATCTACTCTTGTACTACCCATATCATCAATATTAATCAAGCAGGACGTAGGGTTTTACCTCCATCGAGAGGGCCCAACACAGGTAAAACATCGTGTCCCTCGTCTCCTGTTACCATCCGCCTAGACGCATAGTTCGGGACCCCCTACCCGAGATCCGCCGGTTTTGACACCGACATTGGTGCTTTCATTGAGAGTTCCTCTGTGTCGTCACCGACAGGGTGGATGCCTCCACCCGTCTTCAAAGACGGTGTTTTCGCCGAAGGGGCCTTGGCCGCCGGCCAAACCATCCGGCTAGGTGGTTTCCTTATTACCACCTGTCCGGCCGCCGCTTCGACGATGACTTCTCAAGTCGTCAGAAGCAATCTTCGCGTCAGCCCGAAAGCTGCCGAACAGTTGGATCCAATAGAGCTCTCGTCTGTTAACGAGCTCT